>CM040242.1:41227728-41724726 GCA_022545495.1 Chrysanthemum lavandulifolium | reverse complement strand
AAACACAAATCTTATTCTCCCCCATCGTTTTCCTACCCTCCCTCTCTCTGCCTTCCCCTACGCCACTACCATAAACATCAGAATAGTTCATCATCTCTTTTATTTTAGGGTCAACTTCAAAAGCATCCTTCACAACATCCCTTAAATGAAGACTCTACCACCATAGCTTGCCACATGATGGCTTGGGCAAGGCTGTGAAAGGGACAAGTGCCAAGAATGATTCTCTCCTACACGCTAGGTCAAGAAAGATACAAGGCTCCATTCTCCTTCATCATCTCTAAATAGAAGCTAACTCACCAGGAAATCATACTCATCTCTCCTTCAATCGATCACAAATTAGGGTTTTGTAATTTAGGGGTTTTCCAAATTAGTTCAAGATTGGTGTAATTGAAGGTGTAATTAAACCAATTCGAGTGTTAATTGTTTCATTTAAAACAATTTATTGTTTGGTTGATTTATGAAGTGTTCGGATTTGGGTGGTTTACTTTTGGGTCGACTCTCTCTCAATCCATTGTAAGGATTTCTGAAATTATTTTATTTTGATTTGTTCGTCTGAATATACTTTTGATGTTATTGATAACTTTGATCTTGTTCGATCGACTTAAACATGGGTCATAATCACATCACTGTTGTTGTTGTAATTGTGTGGCAAAATAAAACATAAAATTTAAAATTAGTTGGATCATGAATTTGGAAATGTTATTTTTTTGATAGCTTAGTTTTCTTGAGGTTTGGTCTTGGTAATTAAAGAAGGACCCACGAGGGTCACTTGTGTTTAGTGTCGGAATGAAAACCGTGAGGAGAGGTCGCTTGTCTCACCAACTCAGTTGCGTCTTTTGCTTGAGTCTGGTCCTTGAGGCGTGCAGCTGAGTGGTGTTTGTGGTTGCATGGGGTGCTTGTTATCGCTATCACGGCCCATCCCGAAGGGTGTTGTCACGATTTTCGACCCCTAAATGGGTGCGTTCTTTGCTAATTTTCATTTCAAACATGAGCATTTCTGTTGATTTTGACCCCAAGGGGTGTGTTTTGAATATGTTTTCACCCCAAATGGCTAAGTTTTTAGCCCAAAAGGCGTGTCTGTTGTCGATGTTCGCACTAACCAGTGCGTTTGGTTTCAAACACTTAATTGGACCGTTTTATCCCTCTTTTCCAGGTTCTTTATCTTTATTGAGGGTATGAATGTAGTGTTTCGAAGGTTTTGATGGTGAAGAAACTGAAGGTGTGGAATTGAATGGGAACTCAGATTGTGTGGTTATGGGTGTTAATGAATTTGTGGAGGTTGCAAATGGAAGGGAATGAACTTGTTGGTGTTAATGAATTTGTGGGTGTTAATGAATTTGTGGATGTTGCAAATGGAAATGGTTGAAGAGGAAAAGGAAATGTAAAAAATGAGACAAGAATCATGGTAGCTGCTAGTGGTGGTGGGGAAGGGTGGTGTTGGTGGTGGCAGTGGTAGCTGCTAGTGGTGGTGGGGAAGGGTGGTGTTGGTAATGGTAGTTTCTGGTGGTGGTGGTGGACGATGGTGGTGGTAATGGTGGTGGTGGATGGTGCATGAAATGTCTATACAAACTCAAGGACCAAACATGTAATATACTAACGAAGTGAGTTAACGAACGTTAGTAAAAAACCCAAATCCGCCAATTTTTTTTGTTGAGTACCTTTTTATGCAAGAAAAAAAGTAGAATACCTTAATTGGAAATGGACCCTAACTTTAATGCCTTTTTGTGCCATTTGCCCTATAATATTTGATGTAAATATATAAATGAATCAGGTTTAAATGTATTTTTATTAATATAATTTTATCAAAAATACTATTCCCTCCGTCCCAAAATTATAGTCTCCTATTGACTTTTTCGGTCTTTCTTTTACAACTTTGACCTTAAATATTTTTATTTGTGTTATATAATCATGATGCAAATTATATGAATGGATTGTGTTTTAAATGTATTTTCCATTAAGTATATTTTCATCATTTATTATATAACACAAACAAAATATCTCAGGTCAGTTAAAAAAAATCGAAAAAAATAAATAGACTATAATTTTAATTTGACACAAATATAGATATAATATAAATAAAATATTTATAATTAAAATTATAAAAAGTATTACTTATAAAAATCAAAACTAGATAAATAAATTAAAATAAATAAAATTTTAAGAGGATGTAAACAAAATGATTGTAAAATAATGAAATGAAAGAGCAAAGGTACAGAAAGAAACAGTAGTCACAAGTAATTGCAATGGAGCATGTTGAAATTTGAAAGGCTGGGTGCCTAGTGTCTAGATTTAGCAGTAGTAGGCATGTTCCACCTAGGCCCAGTTAGCTGACGTGTTTGGCTCTCATTTTGACACATCAATTCTTAGATTTTGGTACTAAGAACACAAGTTATTGTGTTAACGGATAACACGTTATTGTTATGCCAGCTCAGCACCATCTCATCCCCTCCCAATAACGAAAACACCCCTCATTCATAACATGTTATTGGTACTTGTAGGTCCCACAAAATACCCTACCAAATATACCCACTCACTCACAATACAAAAAATAATATATCCGGTCTAAAATTATTGTCTCCTTTCGACTTTTTTCTGCCTTTACCTTCAACTTTGACCTTAAATACTTTGTTTATATTACATAATCTTGATACAAAATATATGAGCGGATTGAGTTTTAAATGTATTTTTATTTTGTATAATTTTATCAAAACGATAAAGACAAATAAAAATATTTATAGTCAAAGTTGAAAAAAAGACCGAAAAAAGTCGATAGGGACAATAAATTTGGGACGGATGAGTAATAATAATAAACAAACAAAAGATGCAAATGGCTTAAGCCATTCCAATGGCTCAAACACCCAATTCGCTACCAATGGCATATTGGTAGATCGTTAGATTACACGAATAATACGAAAAAAAGATCGTTTGGCGATGTTATTTATCTCCATACCTTATGCTCTAAATCCGAATGTTCATATAACCTTTGCAACGTGTTCAAAAAAATACAGTATAAACTTTGCAAGAATTTTATTTTCCAATGTTTTTTTTATGGTGTCAAGATAGTTTTAGCTTATGTTAAAGTTTATGATACATAATTACATATGATAGTTTTAGCCCATCGCAAAAGCCCCCGCGAATAATATAAGCCGAGTAAGTCGGAAAGCCCAACCATTCAATGCCAGATAAATGACTGTCCAAGAAACTACTAGAAATGAGAGTTGTCGCCTATGACTGTTATTGTTCGACCTTGCGATGTGGCCATATGATTGATCTGATAATGTGGCGTGCATATCGCTAACCATATCCCGTACGGATATTCCATTGTATGAAGAGCTGAGGATAAACACCACGTGTTATTTTTGTCTCATTCATGGGCTGACCTTCTTGTGGGTCTTCTCAAGATCATTGGATTACATCTTATAAATACACATGAATTTTATGAGAAATGACTAATTTCATCTTTTCCATTCTTCATACCTAGTCTACGTGAGTATTATTCCGATTTCAGATAAGCCCTATTATTTTGAGGTTCTTACGATTAGCTTCATCTCATACTATTAATTCATATTAATCCTTTGCTTTACGAACAATGCTCCGCCAACAGAATTATTTTAGGGTTGGTCTAAAAAGGCATCCAACTTGCCACTTGTTCTTTTTGTAGGCATTCAACTTTTTTTTTTCTTCCAAAAGTAGTCAAATACTTTCTTAATCTTCCTATTGTAGCCATAAATCTGGCGTGGCATGATCTAATCAAGATTTAATTACATAAATTTACATAAATCGTCCTTGTGCCTCTAAACATTTACACCATTTATCCTTGAGTCAATTACATAAAAGGTCCCTGTGGCTCTAAAAATTTACACATTTCGTCCTTGTGTCTATAAACTTAAACTAATCCAAGCAGTCACCATGCACCGCCTACCGCCACCATCCGTCGCCTGCCACCACCATCCAAACTTTATGTACTCCCTGTCGTGGGTCTTTTTGTGGTGAGTTCTGGTGTGGTAAATCTTCAAATAATCACCATCAACTAACAAACACCCCCTCCCACCACGACATCACCACAAAACCACCACCACAACCACTATCACACCACCCAACCACCTTATGAGCTAAAAGTTGCAGATAGCATCAATGAACTCAAAGTTGCAAATATCATCAATGAACTCAAAGCAACAACATTCTAAGTTGTCATATAACAAAAAATAAGCAATCTCAAACTCCATATTATAAGCAGGCATCAACCTGCGTATATCTAACTTACAAGTAAACAAGCAATCAAATATAGTAAATCAAGCACATTTAGCATATAAGCAGTTTAATGGGATGTTTGCGATTGCTTTTTTTTCCTCATACAATAGTTTGGACTAAGGAATGTATTGATAAAACAAACTACTTCTGGTTTCCTGCTTATTTTTGAGTTAATACAAAAAGTTTCTTAGTAAGCATGCCTCAGCTCGCTTATTCCAAAGTGCTTTTTTGATATGAAACTAGTGTTTCCACTTTAGCCTCATATCTAACTTAAAACTTAGATCAAAATAACCCAATCGACACGTACTAATCAATTACTATTTATCCCTTTAGCACATTTTTAAACAGCATAAGCAAATCCAAACACTATTTCCTAAACAACTTTGCATTACAATACATCAAACCATAAGCATATATACCTTGGGTTTCCGCAACTGTTTGCAATTTCCACCCCTCCCAGTAACTTACAAGAACCGAATTCGGGCCAAAACTAACACTCTCCTCCCTATCTTTAACCGCTTTGATATACAATCCCATTGGCAACCCTTCATCACCAATCTTCATATTATTCAGTTTCAAAGCAAAACCAGCTTCTGTACCAACAAAAAACCTTCTAACTTTTTTTGTACTTGTGCATTTTACCTCCAAATACTGTAAACAAAAACAATCTCATGTCAATATTTATAACTAATACAGTAATCGAGTGAAGGCTATAATTGAGTAAGGTATATTTTGTAAAATATGCACATGAATAACATACTTTCTTGATTATCTATATGAATAACTTATGACAGGCTAATTTGATACAATTAGCTTGTAGAAGTTTTATTCCTAACTTGGATATTTAACAAAAAAAAAAAAAAAAAAAAAAAAAAAACTAAATTTGCAAAACATACGTGCTTATAAATGGCCAATCAATGTGATTACATTAAAATTTATCAATCTACTTTATGTAAAAGCCGAAGTTTTTATTCCTAACTTGGATATCTGAAACTTAATCAGGGGTCATCTCCTAGCATGTCTTATCCTAATAGCATTGCTCAGTGCTCACATGCAAGTGATTTTAAGGAGAAACTGAGAAAAACATTTGCAATAAACAAAAAATGCATATCATTCTAGCAAACATAAAACTGTTATTAAAGAACAACTAAAGCCATATGAACTAATTGTACTCGAGGATAAGTTTGTGTTTCAACTGAAGACGTAACGATGGAAGCCATTCACACCAAGCATCATAGGAGGTACCTTCAGCTTGCGGGATATCCCACCATTGCGAGATCATACGAGAAAGATTAGAAGCCAGATTTCACATGAAAAACAAATGGTTGGAGGATTTCAATCCACTATCACAAATGGGGAAAATGATGGATTCGATCATAATACCTCAGCGAGAAATGTTAAGACGCGTTGGACGGCCTTCAAGCTTCAATTTCAAGCAAGGATATTAACCTTAATGGGACCGATTTGATCCAATGAGTCTTAGAAACCTTAGAAAATCTTTTACCATCAATCGCTTTTCGAATAGAGGCCATGAAATTCCCGCCCTTCTAAAGACCAAGCCCATCTATCGAAATCGGACGTGGCCGACATCGAAACCAATATAGATAGCTCGTTAAGTTGAGCGAGTTCGACCACTCTAGGCTCACGACGAAGCGAGTTCTCCATCCCGCTATCTGCAAGTTTGACATTAACCGTCGATTCTTATTGTTTTCGAGCGTAGAAGCGCGGATATAAGTCCTAACACCAATCCAATGATCGTTCCATAAAGATGTGATGGTACCATTACCTAAATCCATGAAATGAATACCTTGTTGATGAAGATTGTCAATTTCTTTCAGAGTGTGTAACCAACACGAACGATTACAAGCTGATAACTTTGATCCAATTTGCCCTTTATTCCCATGAATTGCTTTGATAATTCGAGCCCAAAAAGACGAACCTTGAGCATGAAATCTCCACACCCATTTGAGCATTAAAGCCCTATTTAAGGCGAAAAGACTAGGGACACCGAGACCCCCTTCTGCTTTGGATGTCAAAACATTAGACCATTTAGTCCATGTCGCTTTTTTGGAGAAAGATTCGTGAGCATTGAAAAAATGTCCCCGCATAGATTCCAACTTATTGATAACCGATATCGGAGCTTTAAAAATAGACAAATGAAATATAGGAATGGAACTTAACACCGATTTGATGAGGGTAAGTCTCCCACCTATAGATAGAGATTTCATTTTCCATATGGAGAGACGAGAACTTACCTTGTTAATGACCTCCTCCCAAGCATCACTTCTAGACATCGAACTCCCTACCTTAGTACTAAGATATAAGAATGGAATTTTAAGCAGAAGACATCCAAGTTTAGACTCGGCGTTAGAGACTATGTTCTTCTCCACTAAGGTACCCATGATTTTTCTTTTGCCCATATTGATCCGCAATCCAGAGGCATGATAGAAACAATCAAGAACGTGGGTTAAAGTAGTGATGTTTCCTTCACACCATTGACCCACAAACACAACATCGTCTGCATAAAACATATGAGTAAGAGTCATAGAAGAGTTTAATTTAATACCTTTGTACATACCCGCTTCCACCACACGTTGAAAAGAGAGGTGAAGGGATTCCATAACTAAAATGAACAAGAACGGAGAAAGAGGGTCGCCTTGTTTACGGCCTTTGAAAAATGGGAATTCATCTGTAGGGCTGCCGTTAACGAGAATATACCCTCTCGAGGAGTTAAGGCAGCATTGGATCCATCTACACCACTTAACACCAAAGCCGGAATTTTTTAGAATGTCATCTAAAAAATCCCATCGAACTGAGTCGAACGCTTTTTCAAAATCAACCTTGAAAATTAAAGACTTTTTCTTTTTACGTTTGCACTATTGATGCACCTCGTTAAGAATGAAAGGGCCATCAAGAATTTGTCTGTCTGCAATGAAAGCGGATTGCACCTCATTAACAATATCACCCAAAACATCGACGAGACAATTTGACAAGATCTTAGCAATGATCTTGTATATACTCCCAATTAAACTGATTGGTCTAATATCTTTAACCAAGTTGGCATCTGGAATCTTTGGAATCAAGGTGATGAAAGAGGAATTGCACCCACTAGGGATAGTACCACAATTAAAGAAGCAATTGACGGCTTCAAAGACATCTTTTTCAATGGTAGACCAAAAATGCCTATAGAAACCGAAAGTAAATCCGTTCGGACCCGGGGATTTTTCAATTCCACAATCCCATATTGCTTGTTTAACTTCCTCTTTGGAGATAGCACGTTCCAAATCAATCTGCTTCTCAAGGGGAATTTTATTCGGAAAATCAAAATCAAGACTAGCACGGTGGGAATCTGGTTTGGCAAAACGTGTACTAAAAGGATGATAAAATTCTTGTTTAACCTTGAGAGGTTCCTCAATCCAAATTCCATCAGTCATGATGCCACAGATATTAAGTTGGTTGCGTTTTTTGTTCATCATACATTGAAAAAAGCTTGAGTTCTCATCTCCTTCTATGCTCCATTTAATTTTGGCCTTTTGGGCCATTTCTATAGATTGCGTTTATCAATATCGAAGCTTGTTAATAACCTCGATCTTTTATTAATCAAATCCATAGAAGCACCACTATCAATGTCCGAATCTAAGTCATGTAGTTCTTTTTGAGCTTGACTTTACCAAATTCGTATCATTTGTGTTGCCTTTAATCCATTCCCTAATTTTTATTTGAGATGTTTCGACAAGCACAAGACTACGATAGCATTAGGAGAACCATCAGAATCTCTTTCCAAGTGGTTACAACAAATTTATCAAATCCTTCAATTTCCAACCAATGATGATAAAATTTGAAAGGAGTTGGACCATAATCGAGATGAGATTCACGGAGTAAGATAGGACAATGATCTGAAAGATAACGCTCCAAAGTAATGGCAGTGATGTTAGGACAAGTATTAAAAAGATTTTCAGAAGTAAGGAACCTGTCAAGTTTGCTCATCTTTGTGGCGGATTTGTGGCACCAAGTAAAAGCACTACCACCAAGATGAACTTCCTTCAAACCCGCATTAAAAATGAATGAGTTAAACATGTTAGCACCGTTTGCGTGAAACGCCGAGCCAAATCTATCAGATTTAAATCTAACTTCCTTAAAATCGCCCATAATAATTACCTCACCCTTCCACTGATGTGTGACATGAAGCAGATACTCCCATAACAAAAGCTTTTCTTTCAAGTCGTGAGGAGCATAGACCGAAACAATAAGAAGCTCTTTCCCAGTTTTCATCCACACTCCCCGAGTTAAAACAAAAGAGTCCAAAACAATATGACTACTTTTACGGAAGGAATTGACGTCCCACACACAAAGAATACCTCCTGAGTCACTATGAACAAAATCGAAACCGAAATTACCCCAACACTTCTTAACAGTAAAAATATCCATGCTCTCCATTTTAGTTTCCTGAAGAGTTAAAAAAATTCACCTTGTGCTTGATACATAACTCCTTTACCCAGTCTTTTTTGGCCTTCTGGGCTATGCCTTGGATATTTAAAGACATGAAATTCATTGATCCACATCCGCCGCTCCTTGAGTGTCAATTATTTACGTCAAGTTATTTAACACACCATCCATGTTATACCCCATGGTATGCCTTACTTTTACCAGTTCTTCCATCAAGCATATGATAGATCCACCTGTACGCGAGTTAGTTTTTTGAAATGTCCAGAGCAAACTGATTCGGATGAATCTTTCCTATTCCCATCCTGATCAGCAAGTGTCACATTAACCTGGGGTTCGAGAATATTAGTGGATGTGTTAGGAGTAAAGCCGGGTGGGTGTTTTGGGGTCTGGTCAAAATTTCCACCCTCCCCTTTGTTACCCGTCCTATTGTTGATCAGCGGGTACAAACCAAACGGGTCTTCAGAAGTGGGTTCAGTCTGACCAATATGTTCTACAACCGGTATATCATTACTTTGCTTCTCTAATATACGATTTTATTTAACTAAACCATTTAATTTAAGTAATTTACAACTTTTGTTAATGTATATTAACTGTATTTTTAATTCGAAAAGAAAGTATGAATTTAATTGACAACATCTAACCAATGATGTGAATGCACTTGTTAGGCATACATTTTTTAAATTTAATATTTTCTTCTAGAATATTTTTTAATACCAGTGATTTTCAATTTGAAGAACTTAAAGTTGTGATTTTGGTTGGAGAGCCACATGAATATTGTTAAGCTACAATTTTTTTGATTAGAACGATATTTATTATTGTATTAGAAACTCACACTTAATATGATTTTGTTGGTTGAACGTTAGTAAGTTACCTAATTCTTGGCTTAACGTCTAGATAAAAAATTTAAATTTGTTAATATGAATGGTAACTAATAGCCTTTTCTTGTGGCGTTGTTAAAGTAACCAATTTGAGTAATAACAACTACACCTTACTTAAAAAATACTCCACTTGATCTTCTTTTAGAGCACACATCATCATAAAAACTAATTCATCTGTTTCATACTAAATTACCAAGTGTTTACTTTTATACTAGTACACAAAATGTAAAGAAATTCTCACTAAGTACACTTCTCACCAATCAAATATTATTTTTATTGGTTAAAATAAAAAGTGGACCTTTTTTTTCTTTTTTTTCTTTAAACGACAACTTTGTTCACACCCATACCACCAATCTCACAAATACCACCAGTGAGTCTTGAACCAACAACTTCTAAGTTGGTGTGAAACTCACATACAATAAAACCTCTATAAATTAATGATGTTGGGACCGCGATATTTTATTAATTTAGCGAGATATTATTATATCAATAAATTAATAATTTATTAATTTAAAGAGATTTTATGTATGACTTTTAAATTTCAAAGTCCAAAATATACTAGTTATAATGTATACTAGTTAGAGATAAAAAAAAAAAAAAAATTAGAAAAAAAGTTCTAATTTAACATTCTATGAATTCACTTTCACAAATTAATTGAATTTGTCAAGCTCATTACTTTTGATAAGTAAAATGTTAGTTTTGTTGGGACAAGTTTTAATTACATATTACCTTAATTGAATTTGTACAAGTTTCAAATATGTATGTCTTTTATATATGTACGAATTTTTTTAGTAATTATTAATTTGTAATTTTATTTGGACCAATATATATACACTGGGGTTTCTAAAAAATTATTATCTTATTATTTTATCGATTGAGGTCCAAATTTGTACTGGTCCCAAGTTGGAACTGCACAAGTTATTAATTTCATTGAGTTTATTAATTTATCGAGTATTAATTTATAAAAGTTTTACTATACCAATAAACCAAAGATCTTGGGTGTGAACATTATAGTACATTCGAAAATAAAAATGTATACACTTAATGTGTGACAGAGAGTAATTTTAAGATTGATAACATATGGGTTACAAATTATATACGTGTCAAATTCCATAAAACCTATACCATATGAAATCTGAGGACCTACGACAACCAAGAAAATTTTCAATGCGAAATAATCAGAATTTTCTGAAAAGTCATTACAGTATTTTGTTTATTACACGTCTTATCTTCTATTTATAGAAAATGTGGGGCATAAATTACAAAAGTCAAACTCAAACGTTAAGACCTTCAAAAAAAATGGTAAAGAATAATAATGACTAAAAATCTAAAATAGGAGTAGCTACTTGAATAAGTTGATATAAACATAGCGTTTAGCTAAAAATAAGATGGTATGCAAGTTTTGTGGGATAAAATTGTCTGGAAAATTATAGAAACTTGTATCATATCTTTAAACACTTTAGAGCATCCACTATGATAAACTTTTACAAAGGTTTATAATTATGCCACATCACAAATACATAAACCGCTTAGATTTATAAACCTATTTCCACTATGATAAACTTCATAAAGTTTTATTTACATATAACATAACTCAACGCATTAAATTGTGAAAAGGTCAAGATATTGGACCTCTTCACGCCACGTATAGCATTTAAATTGACGTCCACTATAGTTATGATATTACGGACATCTTCATTTTTTATAAACCTTTTATAAACCGTAGTGGACGCCTCAGAAAGATAAGTATAAAATAGAAAAGTATGCACTTGGTAGATAAGTATAGAATCTTCTTTGATATGAGTTGTGTAGAGGAATCTATAATCTATCACTTTATGCTAATTAGAGAAACTTATGTCACTTAAGATTATTAGTAACTCAACAACTTTCCAGTTATGTACGTCTTAAAGTAATTGTTTATTTTTTTATTTTAATTAGTTAAAATAAAGTTTAGTGTGTGAAAATAATATTTGAATGATTGAAAAATATGGTGATTTTATTTCTTTTAACTGTGTGATTTTTATCTGTAGATAATAATTTTAAGACTAGAAAAAGTAACTTTCATTGTAACAAATAAGAAGTTTAGAGATCCTAATTCCTTTGAGTGTTATTTTGTCTATCTAATCTCTTTTAACATTAAAGGTGAGATGTACAAAAGTGTTTTTGCTACATTTCATTCATTGAAATATGTTAGTATTTGAAAATGCTAGCAAACTAAGTTAGGCAAAAGTTAAAAAGACGCAACTAGTTTTCATGTTAGGCACGATTGAGGCTTAAACTTTGTATCAGGCTTGACCAAGCCACTTAACTTTATTTTGCCGTTCCAAAAAAAAAAAAAAAGCCACTTAACTTTATTATACTATAGATGACCAAAACTATATCTTATAAGTAAACATCATACTAGAAGAGAAAATTTGTGTCTCCACAAAACTTACACATTTTATAGCCATTGCGATTAGTATTTATTGTCGCTGAAACATGAGCGTTATCTCACCATACAACTCTTTACAATCTTTACCCTAAAATGATCAGTGGTCACCACTAACACGTTTCTTAAAAGAATCTGCTTGTGTATTGCTCGGCATAGGAGACCAAGCTCCCAAACCACTAGTTGATCCGAGTTGTCCCAACCAGGGGCTGACTCAGGTTCACAATTTTATTTCTATAAAAATACAATGGATTAATTAAACTAGACATGCGACACAAAATTTAAAGACCATATTCATTTCGAAAAATTCTCATGCACCCCGTGAACCCTTTTGGGTCCGCCCTGGTCCCAACAATGGCGACAAGCAACCCCGAAGCTGAGCACAACGATACCCGACAAAAATAAACCTATCCCGAGTGCTACAAATGTCTACACAACTTTTTTTTACAAACTCTTTCCAACAAAAAAAAAAAAAAAAATACCAAAGTAAATATAAATGCAAAAAGTGAAAGGAGCAAAAGGATAGTAAGAAAAAAAGAATCACACGAGAGTGACTCTACTTTAAGCGTCGGTAGAGACATCGTTTTCGTGATGGATACCTTTCTATACACCATACTGCTACTTACAGTTTGTTGTCACTTTCAATGCCATTATTTTACCTTACTCTTCATCGACACTATCAATATACATACTTTAAACATCTTCAATAATACTCCAAGTAATAAGTGACAAAAAGAACAGTTTGTCTATAACATAGGAAATCAAAGGACAATATGCATAAGATCTATCCAAGTTTGTAGTGATTCATATATATGGTAAGGTTGTTTTCTTAGTAGTAAGACAAGAGATGCAGTGATGCCATACCATGCATGCGTGAGTAAAGTTGTTTTCTTCATTGTTCACATGTGCAAGAAAAATTTAAATCACTTGCGCATGCTAGAATTTAAAGTTTGAGGAGTGATACAACCACAATTCCACGAAAAAACTTTCAAAACAAATTCACAAAATAACGTGTCAGCCGCAATAAACTTATTGGTTTAATCCGAAAGATGAGAGAAAAATTGCCATAAAATACACCAATCATCATCTGACACGTCATTTTGTGAAAGTATGTTTGTTGGTGTATCATTCCGCTTAAAGTTTTGTGTGTAGCCGTGTATGTGAGTGTGTTAAAGGGTATATCTTTTCGAGTGTGTTATTGGTAAATGGTGATAAAGTTGTAACAATAACGAGAAGAAAACTATAATAGAAAGTGTTGTTATTATATCCAACCAAAAAAACTTACAATCTCAGCTTGTTTATTTACGTATTGTGTAATTTATAAAACGAAATACATATAACTCGTATTACCAACCCAATCATATATGTTCGCATTTGATGTGAAAATCAAAATTACAGAGACAACTTTTTTTTTTTTTTTTTTTTTTTTTTTTTTTTGAAGGTGAAAATATATTATTATCAAAACAACTTACAACAATTGAGCATACATCTCTGATAAGTTTGTCACATACCAGATACAATTAGAGCATACATCTCTGATAAGTTTCCTACTAAGTCTGAAACAACTCAAACAGAAATATTGGACAGCTTCATACTGCTGTTGAACAACCCAACATACAACTCTAAATATACCTTAAATGCACCAAGACCTAATCTACATTTCCCATGGTCGGGGTGGTCGAAGACCTCGTTCGCTTCTCTGTGGAAGTTGTTTATAGAAGTTTTGGTCAAGGAAGCTTTTCTAATGGTATGCCTCTAGGAATTTCTGGTACTTTCAACTTCATGATTGTATTTCAGGCTGAGCACAACATCCTTCGGCCAATTAAAAATATTTTTTCTATGGACTTCCAAGCAAGGTATTTTCGTAAACATAATATATGTTAACATGACTAATCAGTAATATCGTAGTTAGTCATATTAACATAAATGATTGGGCGCATCTCGTCCGTGCAAGTTGCGCGACATGGGTCAATGACTATTTTCGATTTTTCTCAAAAATAATATTTTTTTAAAGAAAATGATCAAATATAGTAACTCTTTCGATAATTATCCTAAAAAATATATCTCAAATTGATCAAGATGGAAAAATAATTTTCCTTATTATTTAGTGACAACGAGTAGTGTAGAAACCCGCGCGATGCAGCGAGATTGGCTTCAAATGACTTTATTTGTAACGACACTTAAACATTAGAGACTATTTTTGTCAAATTGCAATAGATGTGAAACTTTGCATTTAATGTTTGGTTAGGACTTATCTTGCAACGTTCTTAAACCCAGGGACTATTTTTGCCGATTCTTATAGAGAAAGAATTAATGATCGCAGACTTATTTTCTGCAACGCGATTTGAACCTCAAAATTTGTTTGCCAAGTTGAGAAAGTTTACATTTAACTTTGCAGATTGCAAAAGTTGATGTCTGACTTTTAGATATCTCCTCCGTCTCAAAATTATTGTCGAGGCAAAACACAGTTTAATAAAAGTGGACCCTACAAATTTCAACCACTCAAATAATATTCCACCACTAAATACTTTTTATTACCTAAAATAAAGTGGACAATTATTTCGAGACACCCAAAAGGAAATATGACAATTATTTGGCACGGAGGAGATATACTAATAATTTTCAATTCACCTAGACAAATTTTGTTATTTGTCATTATTATGTAAATAAAATGATTTTGAAATAATTGGAAGGGTGGAAACACGTGGGTGGTGTCGGAATGGCAGCGACGGCGATAGGTCGTTGCAGGAAGTAGGGTAGACTGGACTGGACCATTCTCGTGAACAAGTACTCTTGAAACAACACACAAAGACACCATTAATTACACTCAGAGTACTTCCTGTACTTGGCATGTATCATTTCACCATCATACCGTAACACACAGCTATAAACATTCCCCTTTACTAGGGAGATGATTTGTACCATACAACTAATAATTTATGTATTGAATTCTTAATTAATTTTATACCCAAATTAAATCTTTAATTGTCATATTTCTCTTATCTAAAATTAATTTTCATTTCTATCCAAGTTTCATTATTAGGTACTGATTATACCTTTTTTGACAAACACATCTCTATGCGACAACAACACCCATCGCCAAACAACTAATACAAAAGCACCACCGCCATCAGAACAAACTAAAACACTTCGTGATTCGCGATAAGTTGAAATCAAGTTTCTATGTTAAAGGATTTTGATGTATTGTAATCTATTGATTGAACTCATGCATGTTTTAGTAGTCTAATTTTTTCTTCGCCATGTACATGAAAATTTGCAACCTGTTAAGTTTGATGAATCAGCGTCGTTGTGAAAAAAAATACATTCAACTTATTAACTTACTAACTTCGAAGTTTCTTAGTCATCTGTGATGCGTATTTACTCTTTCATTCCGAAAGGAATCCACTTTTAATCATTTATGTTTTTTAGCTTAATTTTTTTTTTATTATTATTGCAATAGTTATCTGTAATTGCCTGCTACATTCATTTTACACCACACTACAAACCGTTCCTAGTTTCTAAATTTGGTTACATTATATGTCTCAAAATAACTGCAAGTTTGCAAATCTTTAATTAGAACATTCTTTATTTGATAGAGATTTTTTCTTAATGAAAACTAGACTAAAAATATGTAGGAATATTTGTCGCTTATTGAGAATGGTAAAATAGTCTATATATTAGTAATTTATGATTATTAAGAGTTAAAGTAAAAAAATGAATCATTGTAAAATGGCTACATATAAAAAATTTGTTGTTTATATTGGGTATATATGGTATTATGATTTTTTGGATGGGGAATTATGACTTTTAAGAGTTTAATTTGGGTAAATATAGAATTATACCATTATTATATTACAGATTTTAATTTTATAACAAAACAATTTCAAGGGAAATGATCCGGTGAGTGAAAAAATAAGAAGAATAAGAAGAATTTCTAGTCACACGTTTTAAATAAAAGAGAATTTCAAAAAGAGGTGCATCTATTTTTCTAGTTGTATCTTAAATGTATGTTGTGATTTTTCTCTCATTATTTTAATTTTAATTTTTATTCTCATGTGATTATAAGTCAGCATTTTAATTATTAAAAGAGAAATAGTTTATCAAAAATATTATGGTAAATTACATGGATACCCCTGTAGTTATACTATAATTTTACATTTAGTCCCTAAGTTTTAGAAATTACACTGATAGTCCTTGTGGTCCTTAAATAAACACACATTTTGTCCTTAACACTATTAACACTTTTAAAATTACAACAATACCTTTTAGTTTTTGCCCAAACACCCTTTAACCAAAACTTATATAACTCTCTACCAAATATCCAAACATCTTCCATCTCTAGCCTTATCTAATTATTATTATTTTTTCAAAACGTTAAAAAATAAAATAAACAAACTAGTAGCTTAACATTATTGCTAATACATGAATCTAAAAGTATAAAAACCCTTTGAAACGTAGTAATGTAAATAAATAAAATGATGTACAGTAAAAAATAAGATTCTCATCTTCGAATATCGTAAATAACAATTACAAGTACTATACATACTATCTAAGAACCACAAAGACTAATAGTGTAATTTCTAAAACTTAGAGACTAAATGTGAAATTTTGGTAAAACCAAAAGGACTATCCATGTAATTTTGCGTATCTCCTCGAAAAAAGGCACTCTGGAGGACGCAAAAGGAGGAATACTCTTCAGACTGGCTTAGGGTGGTTCCGATATCCGGGCCGACGACTATGAATGCCGAACTTACAGTGCGTATTATGTTATCGGCCAGCGTTCCCTTTCTCTCTGCTCGGATGTCGTGCTCAACTTGCTCCAAGGTTTTCACGGGGGATATTTACTGAACCGTGGAAAACTAGAAGGGGGTTGAATAGTTTTACCAATTAAAACTTTCTTTTAATATTTAGATTGACTTATGTCAATCTATTTGGATGTGTGTTGTATGTTGATAAACAAACATATATAAGTATGTAATGAAAAGATCGAGTAAGAAGCACAAAACTACAACGCAGTATTTATAGTGGTTCGGCCACAAGGACACCTTCCTTACCTACTCCACTCCCGAGTCACCTACCGAGAGTTCAGAATCACTACACCAACTCCTTATGGCGGAGAAGCCTTCACAACGTCGCCACCCTTTTTCCTGCTAGGCTAACCAGGGTTCTTTCACCCAAGGTGAATCACACCTACACAACGTCGCTTACCCTTTATCGGTACTAGGCTAAGTACCTAGTTCTTTCACACCAGGTGAACCACACCTACACAACGTCGCTACCCTTTATCGGTACTAGGCTAAGTACCTAGTTCTTTCACACCAAGGCGAACCACACCTACACAACGTCGCCTACCCATTATTAGGTACTAGGCTAAACATCTAGTTCCATTGCAACGGAGGAACTACTACCCAACACTACACCAACGACTAATCCCAAAGGAGATCAACTCCTTTTACAACATCATCAAGGATATCAATATCCTTGGATCTAGTACTAATCTATCTTGTACATCGAAACACACCATATCGAATGTACATCTAAGGCACCTTTCACTAATGCCTTTAACTAGATCTTCAAGACACTCTTCACTAATGTCCTATGTCTCGACTTCTAAGCACCCTTCACTAATGCTTCTAGTCTCGACTTTAAGCACCCACCACAAGTGCTTATGATATGGACGATAGATACCCTTCACTAATATCTTCGCCTCGACACTGAGACACCTTTCATAAATGTCTTCAACACTTAGGAAAAGAAAACAATCATCAACAAGAAGACTTGAAGAGTCTTGATGATGAGAAGCATGGCAACTCATGGACACGAGCTTGCTCGACTTCAGCGTGGTGATCTAGCCTTTAAGAGGAACCTAGAAGATCACACAAAACAAAACTACAAGCATAGATCTCGATATGAGGTTGAGAGTTTCTAACTCAATGAGAAAGTATGTTGGAAGGGTGAGAAACAATGAACAAATGGCTCACTATTTATAGAGGAAAATTTCACATTCCCGGATCCCACGGAACCCTCCCACAGTGGATCCGTCTAGCGTAAAGCTAGGGATCCGTGAGACGCCCTCTTTACCCATGGGTATTTTGGTTATGGGTCATGGGTCATGGGTTGATCCATGGGTCTTTAGCTAGATACAATGTATCTCTTGAGTGCAATGCACCTAGTCACATGGGTATGGGTCAATACCATGGGTTATGGATATTATCCATATATGATATAAGCATGATGTCATGCAATGGGTTATGGGTCAAGCTCCATGGGTCATGGGCTTTGGGTTGTACCCAACCACATTCAATGTATTTGGTCAATGGGTTATGATACTTAAGTTTCTACCCATTTATATTACCCAATATACTACATACTAGTTATGTGTATATTTTACCCAAATATGTAAACACTAGTTGTTGTACATATGTAATATTAAATCATAAAATCACTTATACTTGTTTTAATGTTTTTGTGAAAATGTGAATATGTTAGAAACTATTAGTTCAAACCATTTACGTATTTTATTTGTTTCGTTAAATGATTTTACAATTTTTATCGACAAAACATTAGAAGATCGTGAAATATAAATAAACGCTTTTACGGTTTATTTGTATTAACAATCTCCCTTTTGTTGATGACAAAACATAAAATTATTTTAAGGAAAAGCTAAAATTGTAAAAGTTTGAATTTGTAGTTTTTACTTTTTTCTCCCCTTTGTCGAAACAAAAGAACTTCGAAGAAAACTAACACATTGTTTTAGGAAAACATGTGAAAGAAAAAAATAGAGAGCAAGTAACGGAAAGGATCTCGATTAACTCCCTTCGACGAGTCCATCCCTATGTGGGCGCCAAAAAGTAATACTAAGCTAGTTTGGTTGCAACTAAGTTTGCAAAGATTTCGCCTATGTGACGAATGTGCTCCCCTCGATGATTGCAATTTTGCAAAGGGATGTCATGAATCAGAATCCTAATATTGCAAGTAATTTGCAATGTATTGCTTTGACATAAAGCTCCCTAGCTTTAGGGTGTCAAAGTCTTCATGTAAATTGAATAACTACAAAACAAAGGTTAGGAAACAAGTATAATGCACAATTTCCCGCAAATGTGATCCAAGTTAGTAGAAAAATAGTTTTCAGATCACAGATCCCGGTTCCCTCCTAGTAGGGATCCGCTCAGCAAGTTAAAGGGATCCGTCTGGTCGATGAATAAATCAAAGAAATGGTGGTATAACAAATAATGTTATCACCAAAGTGAGATATGTATTATACAACATAATCATATACTCAGAAATATAGCAAGTAGCATGTAATTTCATTTAATAAAACTAGAGTTATGATATACATGACTCTAAAAACTAAGAAAATAAATGATACATGACTAGGAATTTCTAGACTAACTAACGCTTGATACTAGGACACCGTTAAAATCTTCTAGCTCAAGTTTGTTTAGGTTTAATCTCGTCGAAACGTTTGAGGAGATGATAGAACATGAAACGTTGGTCTTCTCGTACTTCATGTATCAAACTTTCAACATGTTGACAATGATAACAATCTTTGTCATGGCTAGGTAGTGGTGGTGGAAGAGATGAAATTGCTTGATGCGAAGGATCAGTGAAGCGGTCAGGAGCCTCAAACGGCGGAGGATGGTGGGAGGCGATTTGAGAATGGCTCGACCAAGAATGACGGTGGTGGTAGAAGTGTCAACTTCCATATGGTCAGTGGTTGACTTTAATGATTTCTCATAATCCAAATGGGATTATATGATGGAAACGGCGAAAATGAAGTCGGAGCTAATGTTGACTCAACACCTTGATTTTGTACCATTATTCCTCCTAATGAGGAGAATGTTTTTGGCGGAGGAGGATGAGACGGCCTAGGAGGCAAATCCTCTAAATTGTAAAGGTGCGGTGATGATAGTGGAGATGTAAAAGAGATAGCTCTAGGAACCAATGGTGATGGTTTAGTGGAGATGATATTGTTTGGTCTAGGAGGTATGGCGGTGTTTGGCATAGGTAGTTTTGTGGGTACTATCCTTTTAGGAATTGGTTTGATTGGTTGAGAAAAGATCCTTGCATTTGTTGGCTTGACCGGAGATGATTCGGTTGAAGAGATTTCGTGTACAACACGAGCAATTTTCTTGCGTGGTTCTTTGGTGGATAAGTTACTACTTGGAGTTTTCCTCATGATGAGATGATTTCAAGAAGTTTGTAAGGGTTTCTTAAGTCTTTGAAAATGAGGATGAAGGTGATGACTATGGAAGTCCTAACAATGTGGTTTATAAAGCAAGATATTTGGCAAGTGCATTCAAGCCTTAAGACACTAAAATTCATTGGAATGTGATGATTAACATGCACAAGAGTCAACTTGTAGTTTGTCTCGATCTAGTGGACTCATTTAAGATGAGATGGAGTGTTTAAGTTAGAAATATGAGCTTGAAATAATTGTTCTAGCTAGAGTTGACATAATCGTCACCCGGATCCCACGGTTCCTCCAATGAGGGATCCGCTCAGGCTAATCCTAGGATCCGCTCTTAGTGTTATGAAAGAATAAAATGATGTTTCTAATGTCTAAGATCTATACCATCTTGAGTGTTTCATCCTCCTAAGTGTTTTAAATGAAGGGTGCTTAAGTACTTGAAGGTAATGAGTGATGTAGCTAATGATAGCCTTTTATGGAAGAAATTGAACTTTCATGAGTACCAATGAATGAAAAAGATGACACTAAAGATTTTGAGAGTGTCATGAAGCTAAATGATCCTAGAAATCGATAAGGACTCAGATTAATGCTTTGGAGGATATCCTAAAGGCTTAAGATGGAAAAACTAGAATTTGATCAATTTCACCAATTTTGACGTAAGGATGATTATGATCAATTTTGCTATAAGAGATTTGAACGCTTAGATATGAGGATCATGTGAAAAATGATGTGTGAGCTCGAGAGCGGAAGAGTAATGGATTAAAGTGAAACGATAGATCTCTGCGTATTTGAGTGTGATCTAGGTGAGTTATGTGAGTATGAAAGATCTACTTAACTTGATAAGGACTTAATTTGCCTTAAGAAACTATGTCTAGCTTAGTGTGGGTGTTCTAAGGATATGTTTGAAATACAATGTTTGCAATTGCATTTTCGTTTGCCGATCCCACGGTTCCCTAAGTGTAGGGATCCGCTCAGCACAAACTTTGGGATCCGTCCATCTCGCTAAGCAGAACCTTTACTAAAGGTATGCAATGATCTTGACAATGCATTATATTCCAAGGTTAGTTTAAGGGGTTCTAACACTAAGATATCAAATGTAAGATGTTTTATTTCACGAAGGAAATTGGATTACATTGATAAAGTACGAGTACAAAAGGATTGATCCTATTTGAAAGACTACTAAGTTCCTTGAGCATTTTCGCTAGAAGGATCATCACGTGGTTGATGAGTGTTGGTGGAATCAAGACCAAGAAAGTCTTCATGAGAGATATGTTTAGCGGTTCCATCATCTTGTTCACAAGCACGCATAAACGGACTTTGAAATTGAGGATGAAAGTGCATAACGTTATGATAGGCGCGTCAAGAACATTCCATAAGGGATGAGTTTATTCTGGAGCCTTGAATATTTACAATTCGCCTTGCGAAGAAGTAGGCTAGATTTTATGGTTGTTGTGTTAGCAAACAATACATTATGCGAGCACAACGGGAAGGATTTTCGATTTCCCTAAGACCCAAACATTTTCACGAGGGATGAGTGCAAGGGTTTGTACTCTTATCGGATGTCCCGTGTGAAGATAATGTTTAGATCGAGTAATATGGTCGAGGTTTGCATATCATGCGATTTAAATCTTCCGGGAGGGTATGTGAACAATATGGGCTATTTTCACGAAGTTGAAGAGAGAATCAAGAGACCAATCTTGGTGAAGGCACATTGTCCATGATTCGAATCCGGAGGATGTGAGCAAATGCCCAAGGGTTAAAGTAAACTTTGGTTTTGATATAAAACCAAAGAGATAGAGAGCGATCCTCGTTACGAACGAGTTCAACTTGACGGAAGAATTCCATTATGAACCTTGGACGTATCTTCTCGCTGATTTCAAGAAGACATTCTAGTCCTATGGCTCGGAAAGAGGTATTGATACCTTTTTCGAATTATAGAGAGGTGTCTACAATACGTCCTTCGTGGAAGTGACGGTTTTCGAGATTATTGAACCCACGGACATGATTGCCAGGTGTGTTAGGCTAAAGGGAGATGTTTGGAGTGTAGACGCTAGTGAGTGAAAAATCAAACTCATATTCATGCGTCATAGTTGAACCTATAGAAATGACGAGTTAATAGAAAGTGATGTTTGTGGTCAACCAATGATTATCTAACGTTTTTACTAGATTTTTATTAACAATGGTTTTTTTAACAACAATGATACTTAACTCACTTATGGTTTTGACATTCTAGTGGACTATTACTTTTAGAAAGAAAGTGGGTTTTAATTTGCATGAAAAACTATTATCCAGTAGGACGGTTCCCACGGTTCCTTTAACAAAGGGATCCGGCTAGTTCATTTGCCGGGATCCGTGGATCTGTAGTTACAGAAACATATTTTATGATGAAAAACATAGGTTTTTAGATCTCATAGTTTTATACCAAGATATGTGTTTTAGCCTACATCTTCTTTTAACATGCATATATGACTTCTAATGTATCACGAGAAAATAAAAAGAAATGATAAACACATTATGATAATAACCTAGATAAACTAGATTATTAGTAATATTTCATTTCAATGCTAAGGATGATACAAAGGATTGGGTATATAACCCCAATGTAGATTAACAACACAAAGTATATGTCTTCGTATGTGAACTTCATCATAGGGAACACAAGTGCGATGAGTGTTAAGGCGATGAGCACGAGGGCGATGTAAACCATGTTGAAGACGATCCTTCTTGGTTTCGGTTGAGATGAGATGGGGAGGAAGATGAAGTTTTGAATGAGAGGAAATTTTTGAAATTGGAAGATTTGAAAAAGTGGGGATTTGATAGAATGGTTGACGGAGGGTTTATTTATGGGGAAGGAGGAATTTTTGAGATTTGTGTTTTGTTTTATTATAAAAAGGATGTGGTTTTTGGATTAGTGAAAGTAGAAAATACGTTTTATATACCCCGACTTTTGACGAAAATTTTACACGTATGTGAGAAAAAACTTCCTAGTGAAGCTATATGTAAAACATGTGAATACACTAAAGCTACTCAAATAAATACCTAAGTAATCACACTTATTTATTAAACTAATATCATTTTGAGATAAGTGGAAAGTCATACCTCAAATACACTTAGGAATGTCTTTACAAATGACACAACAAATGTCAGAAGACAATTCCAGCTCCTTTATGCTTAAGATACCTTCTTAGGGAAGGTAATCTTATTATCAAGCAATTCCTATGGCTTGATAGATGTGAGCTTTAACTAATCAACATGACAAAGAAGATTAGTGCAAAAATAAAAAAATGTTGTCATCTAATCAACATCCAACAAGAGAGTTTTAAAAGTCGTGGTGTTTATTTTTATAAAAGACCTTCTTTGTAGTTTTCAATTAACTATGGATCGTATCAAGCTTTTAAAGTACAATATACTTCAAGAAACTTGGTAACGAAGCTCTGATGCCAATTGTGGAAAACTAGAAGGGAGGGTTGAATAGTTTTACCAATTAAAACTTCCTTTTTAATATTTAGATCGACTTATGTCAATCTATTTGGATGTGTGTGTTGGATGTTGATAAACAAACATATATAAGTATGTAATGAAAAGATAAGAGTAAGAAGCACAAAACCATAACGCGAGTATTTATAGTGGTTCGGCTACAAGGACACCTTCCTTGCCCTACTCCACTCCCCGAGTCACCTACTTGAGAGTTCGTAATCACTACACCAACTCCTTATGGCGGAGAAGCCTTCACAACGTCGCCTACCCTTTTTAGGTGCTAGGCTAACCCCGGGTTCTTTCACCCAAGGTGAACCACACCTACACAACGTTGCCTACCCTTTATTAGGTACTAGGCTAGCACCTAGTTCCATTGCAATGGAGGAACTACTACCCAACACTACACCAACGACTAATCCCAAAGGAGATCAACTCCTTTTACAACATCATCAAGGATATCAATATCCTGGATCTAGTACTAATCTATCTTGTACATCGAAACACACCATATCGAATATACATCTAAGGCACCTTTCACTAATGCCTTTAACTAGATCTTCAAGACACTCTTCACTAATGTCTTGTGTCTTGACTTCTAAGCACCCTTCACTAATGCTTCTAGTCTTGACTTCTAAGCACCCACCACAAGTGCTTATGATATGGACGATAAATACCCTTCACTAATATCTTCGCCTTGACACTTGAGACACCTTTCACAAATGTCTTCAACACTTTAGAAAAGAAAACAATCATCAACAAGAAGACTTTGAGAGTCTTGATGATGAGGAAGCATGGCAACTCATGGACTCGAGCTTGCTCGACTTCAAAGGTGGTGATCTCGCCTTTAAGAGGAACCTAGAAGATCACACAAAACAAAACTACAAACATAGATCTCTTGGATACGAGGTTAGAGAGTTTTAACTCAAGGAGAAAGTATGTTGGAAAGGGTGAGAAACAATGAAGAAATGACTCACTATTTATAGAGGAAAAATTCACTGTTCCCGGATCCCACGTATCCTCCCCAAGAGGATCCGTCTCAGCGTAAAAGCTAGGGATCCGTGGGACTCCTCTTTACCCATGGGTATTTTGGTTATGGGTCATGGGTTGATCCATGGGTCTTTAGCTAGATACAATGTATCTTTTGAGTGCAATGCACCTAGTCACATGGGTATGGGTCAATACCATGGGTTATGGATATTATCCATATATGATATAAGCATGATGTCATGCAATGGGTTATGGGTCAAGCTCCATGGGTCATGGGCTTTGGGTTGTACCAAACTACATTCAATGTATTTGGTCAATGGATTATGATACTTAAGTTTCTACCCATTTATATTATCTAATATACTACATACTAGTTATGTGTATATTTTACCAAAATATGTAAACACTTGTTGTTGTACATATGTAATATTAAATCATAAAATCACTTATACTTGTTTTAATATTTTATGTGAAAATGTGAATATGTTAGAAACTATTAGTTCAAACCATTTACGTATTTTATTTGTTTCGTTAAAATGATTTTACGTTTGTTATCGACAAAACATTAGAATATCGTAAAATATAAATAAACGTTTTTACGGTTTATTTGTATTAACAGGGACCATGCTGTATCATGTGCTGACACTATTGGTATCAAACACCTGCACAACATGGTGCGCGATACCTTGGTTGATATCATTCTCGATCCGGGTCTCGGCTCAGAAAGAGTGGACATCGGGTAAGGTGGGAGAGGAGCAAGCCTTACGGCAGCGAGATATCTTACTCTATTCCCGGGATGGAGGCGGGATGTATGTGTCGATTTGACGGGTCGTCCCCATGCAAACTAGTATGATTGATTTTGTGCCATGTCGTGTGGTGAGTGATGCCGCAAAACGAAGGCCAAGCACGGAGCTAAATGTGCGGATATTGGTTATTGGTTCATCCCTTTCTCATTTTCCTCTTTGAGAGAACTTGAGGCAAATGCAGTGTCCTTACTTAAGCGGATCTGGAAGTTCTCTATAACTCAAGACATTGTGGCGCGTGTTGCTACTCATATCTTCAAGGATTAGTTTTGAATTCTTAAAGGTGTGGAGCCGGATTGTTTGAGGCGCCTCCCACTAATTTCTTGTAATCTTATGATTTTGTTTTCTAATGAAAGTGATGTTTTTATATATAAAAAAAATAAAAATAAAATAATTATAAATAAACGAAAAGATGTTTCAAATTACTTGGTCAATCAAAACAATTGCAAAAGGATTTATATGACACATGTGTGTTGATTTTTTTGTAAGATTTTTGAATATAACATTTTTAATTATAAAAAAGAAGTAATTTATTTTATTTGATAAATGATTTTACACATCAATATTTATTTTTTATTTTCTTTTAATTAATATTTTAAGGATATATCATAACTCCTATATAGAAACTAGTTACTTAGAGAGCTAAAATTATCTAACTAATTATATAATTAAACTCATGCATTAGTTTTTCATTGGTTTAGTGCCATAAAACTTTATAAATAGATAAAATATAAAAAGAAGGTGATGCAAATTGGACTAATTGAACTTCTTAGAACATTTTGAATTACTAAAGTTTACACCACCACATAAACCATTTGCATCATAAGTCTTATTCACAAAACCACATATTTTTAGCAAATATAATAAAGTATGGTCTTCTAGAGCAGTGATTGACTAGTGACGCAATAGATTCTTTGACGATATCACCATTTTTTAGGGGATACACACTGTATGAACGGGGTCTATGCCCATAGCCTGCAAACCCTCCCTAGTGGGAGAGGTACTTTTGGCAGGATTTTGTCTTTTTTTTTTTTTTTTTTTCGTCTTTTTTTCCCAAGATTGCACACGCTTTTTTTGTTCCAAAGAATTTTTTTTGTCCAAGTGCATAAATTTTGTTTTGTCCAAGTGCATAAGCACACAAGCAGTAAGCACTCCCAAACTTTTTTTTGTCCAAGTGCATAAGCACACAAGCAGTAAGCACTCCCCAAGTGTATTTTTTTGTCCAAGTGCATTAGCACACAAGCAGATTGCACACAGGCTCAGATTACATCATCGCCAAGTATTTTTTTTATCCAAGTGCATAAGCACACAAGCATATTGCATTAGCAGCATTAGCACACAAGCAGATTGCATTAGCACGCAAGCAGATTGCACAAAGGCTCAGATTAACACGTAATCATTATCGCCGATTTTGAAAACCATTTGCACAATTGATAAAAAGTGTTAGGCTCGGATATGAAGGTCGCAAAGTGATAAAAATATCACTTTGCCA
The DNA here is from genome assembly GCA_022545495.1 of Chrysanthemum lavandulifolium. Classification (NCBI taxonomy): domain Eukaryota; kingdom Viridiplantae; phylum Streptophyta; class Magnoliopsida; order Asterales; family Asteraceae; genus Chrysanthemum; species Chrysanthemum lavandulifolium. Next base: position 41,697,773 of record CM040242.1, on the reverse strand, counting down.
TCCGTTCGGTTATAAATCCAATCGTCATCGCCTTTTTTTGAAATTTTTTTTTTGTCCAAGTGCAGATTGCACACAAGTGCACAGATCAGATTGCACACAAGTGCGCATCGATGCACAATACCGCATTGCAACCAAGTTAGATTGCCATGATTCCACATTATACAAGTGAAACACATGTTTCATAATGTTCAAGCAAGTACCAAAAGCAAAAGAAAGATTCCCAAAATGTAGGAACTCACAAGAAAGGTTTCCAAACTGTAGGAACTCACAAGCACAAGGCAGTATCACATTCACAAAATACTACAAACAAAGCAACTATCACCAAGTATCTCTCACCACCAAGCAGATTCACAAAGTTACTCTCACCACAAACAAAGGGTTTTTCAAAGTACCCCAAAGTTACCACAAGCAGATTCACCAAGTTACAACAAGTTACAGATAGGGTTGGGTTATATTGACGGTGGCTGCCGATATGTCTCAATCACCAGAGGTAATGACAATTTTACAACATTAGGCTCAAATTAAGTTTAACATATTATCATATATGGCTGCAACATCAAAGGTTGTAAAATAAAAAAAAATGTTGCCGTCCATTCGGAAATGCCAAGCCAAAATCTTATTATCATATATGACTGCAACATCAAAGGTTGCAAAATAAATTTTTTTTGTCGTCCATTCGGAAATGCCAAGCCAAAATCATGTTTTTTTTTTTAAATCATCATTGCCTTATCCCAGTTTTTTTTTAAAAAAAAAAAAACAATTTTCAAATCAGCTTAAAATAAAAAACTGCTTATCAAGCATATAAGCAGTTTGTTATTTTCAGATTCATAAGCAATTTCATCTCCAAACCCTCTAACCCTCTAATAATAGGGACGGTTAATCTAAAAAATAGGCACATCAAAGTCAATATAACCCAACCCGTAAAGTACTATTGAACGGGTCTAATCGAGCGTGTGTGCAATCGCTTGTGTGCAATAAGCGGTTTGCCAAGAAACCACACGAGCACGTGGTGGGGTAGGCAGGCGGTATTCATACCACTCAATGGTGGCGGATCAAGGTGTTAACCTATCCTTTGCACCCACACAACTCGTGCGGTTTCACATAACATCACATAATCACCCACTCACATAAGCAGTTTGTAACTGCTTTTACCATAGGGTTTGTTAAATTAAACCCATAAATCACCCAAAAATCACACAAACATCACATACTCACCATCACAGAACCAAAAGATCCAAACCCTAAAAAAAAATTAGGCGTTTTTAATTTTTATAGCAGATCTATTTAATTAAACCCATAAATCACCCAGAAATCACACAAACATCACATACTCACCATCACAGAACCCAAATACCCAAACCCTTAAAAACAGTTAGGCGTTTTTTATTTTTATAGCTGATCCACTTAATTAAACCCATAAATCACCCAGAAATCAAACAAACATCACATACTCACCATCACAGAACCCAAATACCCAAACCCTAAAAAAATTTAGGCGTTTTTTAATTTTATAGCAGATCTACTTAATTAAACCCATAAATCACCCAGAAATCAAACAAACATCACATACTTACCATCACAGAACCCAAATACCCAAACCCTAAAAAAACTTTAGGCGTTTTTTAATTTTATAGCAGATCTACTTAATTAAACCCATAAATCACCCAGAAATCAAACAAACATCACATACTCACCATCACAGAACCCAAATACCCAAACCCTAAAAAAAATTAGGCGTTTTTTAATTTTATAGCAGATCTACTTAATTAAACCCATAAATCAAACAAACATCACATACTCACCATCACAGAAACCAAATACCCAAACCCTAAAAAAATTTAGGCGTTTTTTAATTTTATAGCAGATCTACTTAATTAAACCCATAAATCACCCAGAAATCAAACAAACATCACATACTCACCATCACAGAACCCAAATACCCAAACCCTAAAAAAAATTGGCGTTTTTTAATTTTATAGCAGATCTACTTAATTAAACCCATAAATCACCCAGAAATCAAACAAACATCACATACTCACCATCACAGAACCCAAATACCCAAACCCTAAAAAAAAAATTAGGCGTTTTTTAATTTACCAACATAAACATCAAATAAACATGATATAATCACATAAAACGCGTGATAAACATCATATAATCATAGTGAAATAACCCAAACGTACCATGGATCTATATTACAGAGAGAAAAAGAGATGAGATAGAGAGAGAGAGAGTGAGAAACGAGTGTGTGTACAAAGGTGAGAGAGTGAGACAGTGATATTAAGTGAGAGGAACGCGTTTTATATGCGTTTTCTCTTTTTTTTTAAAAGGTAAGTATTTTGTAAAAAAAAGGTATAAGTTTTGTAAAAAAAATGTATCATTTGTAAAAAAAAGGTATCATTTGTAAAAAAAAATATATATACTTTGTATATTTAAGTTGTAAATGAAACATAATGTAAGTTGTAAAAGAAAAGTAAAAAAAAAAGTTGTAAACGTAAATGTAAAGTATTTGTTGAAAAAAAACTTTTGTATTTTCAAAGCTTCGGTTTTCACGAGGAAGTATCGAGGATTGCCCATTTATCGACAAGAGGTAAATATAAAAGTATTAAAAATTATTAGTTAAAAAAAAAGTGTGTTATAAAATTTGTTATGTATTTTCAGGCTTTCGGTTCTCACGAGGAAGTAACTGAGTGGGTGCAAAATATAGCCTCGGGGCTCGGTTTTGTCATTGTTAAAAAGAGAACCAAATCAGAAAATGGTCAAATGTACGAAATTAATTATAGGTGTACAAAGGGCGGGATTTATGAAAATCACGGTAGTGGAAAACGGAAAACCAAAACAAAAAAAAGCAATTGTCCATTCAGATTAGTTGCGAAATATAGACCAACACGATATAATTGGATTTTGAGGGTGAAGTGTGATAGGCATAATCATGAGTTGCTAGAGTCGTTGCATGGTATGCCATATGTAATGCGATAAAAATTAAAGATGATGAGTTGAGTTTGGTCAAAGAATTGTTAGAGTATAGCGTACGACCACGTAATATACTTTCGACAATAAAGGGACGTAATCCGGATAACGTGTCTAGCGTTAGAACTATATATAACGCACTTGATAAGTTCCGAGAGCCGTAGTAGGTGATAGAACTATAATTCAAGTCCTTTACTCGCATCCGACGGATTCGTGGTATGCATATTACCAGGGTGAATGAGCATAATGAGCTTGAGGAGCTATTTTTGTTCACCCCACTCGTATGCTCTATGGCGCACGTTCCACGAAATCATGATGATGGACTCCACGCACAATACCACCATGTTTAAATTGCCATTGTTGGAAATTGTTGGAGTAACTCAACGAATAAAACATTTTCAATGGCGCATGACTTTATACACCGTGAAAAGGGCATAATTTTCGCTGGGTATTGCAACGCGTGAAATAGGTGATAGACGAAAGATACTACCACGTGTTATTGTCACCGACAGAGATTTAGCATTGGTTCGGGCATGTAGAGCAGAATTTCCTACCGCTCACAAATTACTCTGTCGATGGCATATAGAGCAAAATTTGCTCAAGTTTATGATAAACAGATGCAGTGGGATAGATGAGTATGACTCCATTAAAAGGAGATGGGATCAGTTGGTTAAAGCTCTGACACGCCTCTTGTTCGATCAACATTATGAGCGCCTACAACAACGCTTGGTCAACCATGCGCGTACTAATTGTTAATTCATTTTTTTTTATTATTCAATTAATAAGCACCCGAATGACCTTTGATTAATTAATTGTTTTTTTTCCAGCTATCGCTGAGTATCTAGATAATCGGTCGCGAGATTACTGAGACACATGTTTGTCTCGTACATCACCGATGAATATCGCTCCTTGCCGCACAACAACGTGTAGAGTTGAGGCTCACCAGCGTTGTTGAAATTATATTTAGGCGACACACGGTCCAATTTAGGAAGTTGTTGAGTGCAATCGATAAGATTGTATTTGCACAAGAAAATGCGATAAAAGAGAGTTTTAATAGAAGCATCATCGAGAAAATAAATAATTGTAATATACTACTATTTCAAGAATTGTGGTATAAAGTTTCTCACCATGCTTTCAAACTCATGCACAAAGAACTCCACCTGTCTATCACCGTAGAAGATTGTAGCCATAAGTTGCGTACAATTTACGGACTGCCATGCTTTCACGAGATGCAATACTATGTATATAATGGTAAGTATATTTATAACTATCAAGTTGTTTTCCCATTAATATCGTTGATTTATTTACGGGGCATTGTAATATACTACTACTTTTAATGATTTCGTGACGCCCCATTCCATCGGAAGAACTTAATACTTTTGGAGAACCCTACATGTTCCGTGGCCTAATATCAATAGGCCACTTTGAAGATGGCTCTTCGGTGATGATGATGATGATGATGATGATGATCATCATCATCATCATCATCATGATACTGCTTAGAGATGACATTCGGAAATTCAAGAATGTTTTTACCAAAGCATCGTCGTTTGTCAAGAATAATATGATAACGAAGTTGAGATCGATATACCAACTGCATCCGATGACACACGGGAACCTGTTATTCAGAAAATACCCGTGGACGTCCGAGCGCAAAGGACAAAATGGGCAAGGCTACACAAGTCCCGGACTTGAATGAAGACCCGGACTTGAATGAAGTTCCAACCGTAGATCACGGGTCCTAGTGATCAACCAAAAATAAGACACATGTTGTCACGATGGAGATGCAAAAATAACGAAATGCTTATGGGTATGCTGACGAAATCCTTTGGCATCCATACATAATCAATATATATAATGTGGTGGGTGACGGAAATTGTGGGTTTCGGTGCGTTGCCCATGGTGTTTGGGAACAACAACATTTGTGGCGCCAAGTTAGCGAGATGTTATTGCAACAGATGGACCTACATTGGCGTGTTTACATGGGTTTGTGGGGGAAGTTGGTTTTAACGAATTTCACCGTACAATTGATCGGTCCGGACATGGAAATGCACCGATCGATCGCTACATGGAAATGCCAAACACGGGTTGGTTATTGCGAACCGATTAGACGACCCGTTGCATTTATATCTCGGGGGTTGGAATATGTGTTTTCCGCTTCTCGATGGTCGGACTTCTCACAAAGAACCGACCCCTCGTGATAGGCCGTGTGGGGACGGTAGGTCATTACATTGTTATGACGCTAGGCTAACATTCTCCACTTCCGCATCTCCACCCACAATGGAGGAGGCACAGATCCGTCGCATCCCGGCTGGAATCATTATATAGGCATCGACTACCAAATTAGTAAATAATATATACATACAAAACATTGTAAATGATTAATGATTCATGTTGTAAATAATTATAAACATAGTGAATGATTCATGTTGTAAATAATTATAAACATAGTGACCGACATCGATTTATGTTGTAAATAATTGATTAATGATTTATGTTGTAAATAATTGATTAATGATTTATGTTGTAAACATAGTGATTGATTATTGATTTATGTTGTAAATGATTGATTATCGCTTATATTTAAATTAATAATAACATTGTAAATGATACGTGTTTTATGTTGTAAATGATTGATTCCGATTTATGCAAATTCTTTTGTCGGTGGGCCAAGGAAATCCTTTACGGTGTCGATGTAATAGAGGATTTATTATAGAACAAATCCACGAAATCCTTTCGGCCGATCAGATTATGCATGTCCTCTTTCGGTGGTAAATAATCATATGTTTGCTTAGGGTTTTATGTAAATAATTTGTTTGTTAAAAATACATTTCTTATTATTTTCTTAACATGTAATCGCAGTCATGGATGACTATGGGTGTCGATACTTGATTGGAAAGATGAATTTGAAAGACGCTACTTTAGTCGAGCCTCATCTTCAACGCAGTGCTCAAACTGCATTGCTAAAGATAATGAGATCAAGCTGTTGAAGACAAGAATAAAGACGTTGGAGATGGAGTTAGAATTGGCAAGGAATCCTGAGGATCACGCTTGTCAGTCGGGTGCAAGGCTCCATGATCTTTTAAACGAGATGAATAATCTTCATATATAGTAGATGTTGTTGTATTTAAATAATATGTTAACGTTGACGTTTAATTTAATAATAACTGTTGTTGTTGCAGTTATTTAATGTGGTAATATTTAACGTGCTATTATACAAACAAAATAATTATACATATACAAAACATTATTAAACAAAAGTATACAAAACATTATGCATGTACAATACATTATTATACACACACTTTAAACACACTTATTTCTATTTAAAAAAAAAAAGAGACAAAAAGTAACCAAAAAAATAGGGAGGGTTCATCTAAAAAAAATAGGTACCGTCTATATAACCCAACCCTTTTTGAGTGTCATCATTAACTTTTATCTTTCCCCTTTGAGATCAAAAAACTGAAGGCTTAGTTTAATGATTTTTACAGAAAGAAGAGCAAATATGTGTGGTTTAAGAGACTGTGTGCATGTGTTTTAATTTGTTTACGTTAATATATGTTTATCGGTTTAATTTTAATGTATGATTAAATGTTAAACGAAAATAATTATACGAGTTTTAATATTAATCACATGTAAAAATAAATAAAAAATCAAAAGTTAAGAAGTACTTTCGTATTTACGGGTCCAACAAGAAATTTAATATAAGCAATCAATCGCACAAGTTTGGAGTAGTCAAATCTCTACCCTTTTTATTAACTTAGTATTAAATCTGGTTTCACCCAAATTATATAAGTCGTTAGTCGCATAAAAAGTAAAAAGCCTAATCAATTTAGAGCACTAGGTGTCAAAACGAGTCTAAGGCTCGTCGTCGTCGCCACCCTCGCCACATCAAGATCCCATTTTTCCACAACTAACCACAACAAACCCTCCTCACTCATAACAAACCTCAACCTCTTCATTCGTACCACCACTACCACTTATTTTTTTCCTCACTCATAACACAAATCAAATAACACAACAATACAAACTTTACCTTTGTGTGTCAGGTTTTCTTCTTCGTCATCACCACGGCTAGCAGCTCCACGGCGACCCACGGCGAGCCACCCCGGTGTGGCGATGGGCGACGGCGAAATGCCACATAGGCTCACGGCGAGCCACGATATGCCCACACCGTGTGCTCTTAGTGGTAGCTTACACCACTCTTCCACCAATTGCACTTTATTATTAAAAACGTGACACGTGTTAAAGAATTAAATCGAGTCGCACAGTCGATATGTCGCAATAGGTTATTTTGAGAATTTGATTACTTTTGAACTAGAAAATGACCTACACCTTTTATTTTAGGCTATTTAAGGAATTTTCACAATATTTAAACACAATGCTTTAGTTTAACCGTACAAAAATCAACAACCCATTGTTTTGTTTTTGTCAAATGAATTTTATTTTTTTATTTTATTTATTTTTAATCAAATGAATTATGTTTACTTATCTCATTAAACCTAACTAATGATAAAAGAATGAAAAAATTACAATAGTCATTCAAAATGTGGGGTTAGAGACAAGTAATAATTTAATGTTTCGTGAAAAGTACAATAATGACTAACATGTATTTCTTTTTTACCTGTCGACACGAACCAAACATGAATGAAAGAGGGTGACAAAACAGTGACCCCCAAAGATCTTTTGTTTAGACAAACTTGACGCAATGGGACAAATATTATTTTGTCCACTCCTTTAAGCTATATTTGATTTAAGTTTTTACGCTAGATATAAGAAGAACATCTCAAGATCTCATTCACTATTCGACGGTGAAGCCAGAAAATTATAGGCGAGAGGTTAAACTTTGATAACTTTTAAAAACCATACTAGAAGTAGAAGTTGGTTCGTTAGAGAGTTAAATTACGAAAATAACCAGATATTTTAGAAAATTGACACTGTAATTTTTTTTGCTAAGAGGACACGTGCCCACCTTGCCCCCCTCTTATCTCTGCCAGTGCACTATCGTTACCTTAACATGATATCAGTTTTCTACTCTAGAACCAACTTCACCACTAACTTTTTATAATATGACAACAAACTTCACTACTAAAAATAAAATTTCAAATGAAATGAAACAACAAATTAGTGTGCATTTGTTCCACGTCAAATGTGTTCCACTAACTTGTTCTACTTCATCCGATGATGTCAAAAAAATTTGTTCGAAATCCATTTGTTTTATGTGAGAACTGTAGCGTGTAAAAGAAATAATGTATTTGAAAGTGTGAATAAAAATGAAAAAGTATTAAGGTTGTACAGAGATAAAGTTAATTAATTAATTTTTTTTAAAGTGCGAAACGACTACTTTTATGACCGTTAGCCTCATTTCCTTCCTCCCAGGACCCGGTCTTGCACACGACCGAGTCTTGCATTTTTCTCATCTTCGACGCGTCTTGGGGGGCTCCGTAACAAGGAGGAAACGTCCTCCTTGTCCGAAGACTCAGTTTTTCTTGCCTTATTACACTAGGTATAACAACTTATATAACGTAATACGAGTACAATGTTATATTAAACTGAGAATCAACTTTGATTTAGTACTAAAAGGTATCAACATTCGCATTCAAGGGTGACGATCCAAAACCAACTTCTCCCCCGTCGCATATGTTTTAGTCAAAGACCGAGCAATATTCTCCTATTTGGCTTGATCATTGTTTACCATATAATGCAATATTACCTAAAACATTATCAGTGTTTTGGTCGGACAACATACACAAACATTCAGAAGTATAACACAGTGTAGCTATGACTTCATGTTACAAAAACTATTTAACCTACCTTTAAAGCTGATACTCTAACGATACCTATGTTGTGTGTGAGAATGTTCTGGTTGTAGTTTTCAAGCCTCATCCAGCACATATGTTATAAATTTGTGATGTATATAGTATGAATTTGGAGCACATTTCGATATTATCTGGTGCGGCATATTTTACCTCAACCGACATATGTTTTTAGTTACATTAGTCATATTATAGTCACTTTCAAAACACAATACCAAACACACAATATAGTTGGAAAATGAATTGAAACTTTAAAAGAGGAAATAGTTTGCTAGTAAATGGGCTACCTAGTGGGCCCATAGTTCTTCCTTGCCAGTTGCCAATTACACTTTATTAATTGGTTTAATCAAATGGGCCTGAGGAAACAGAACATCACAAATTATGTACTCCGTAATAGTTCTTCTCAATCATAAATTTAGTCAACCTTTTTTTTTTTTATATTTTTTAAAATTATTATTTTAACAGCAACTAACTATCTCACATTATACAACACAAACTATGTCACATATCCTAAGCAGAACTTGAACCCGTAACTATTTGGTTCAAGAGCTTCTCACATAACAATGAGTACCATTGAGACAAAAAGAATATATTAAGTTAAAGTTAGATATCTTGCCTTTGATTTTCAATGATAAAGTAAGAACTGGCCCGTGTCATATCAGATCTTTCATGTCTTATAAATTTAGATATCTAGTAACTAATGCTTACAAGACATGAAGGATGTGACATGACACACATTAATTCTTACTTTATCATTGAAAATCAAAAGCAAGATCTAACTTTAACTTAATAAATTCCTTTTTTGCTTGAATTCAATCAACCTAATAAGTGAACAAGTTTCTTAATCTCAATGATGATGCAACATTATATTAAAACAAAAACCGACACAACTTAGAAGTATAACATATACATAGAACAAACACTAGCAAAAGCAACTTAAAGAATCTCCTCTTTTGCATTATATTATCGCTCATTACGAAAGTGCATTTAGTAGAAACGGATTAATGATTCATAAATAAAAAAAATGGCAACAAAGGAAAACAAGTTTCTTAATCTCCATGTGACTATTACTAGGAAGCGTATAAACATTACTTCAATAGTGATTTCACAAAACCGTTGCTAACCCATTGCGTATATCCGGGTCCAAATCCGAGCAGTCATCTCATACTTGGCCGGATCGTTTATGTACATATCAGAAATTTCTGATCAAGGTTTGGCTTTTTTAGCAAAGAGATAAATTAGATAATTGAATGCACAACCTGCATATTTGATATATGCCACATCTTTAGAACCAAAACCAGATATATAGTTACTTAAAAAAAAGAAGATATAACTCTCCAGCAATGTTGCAAAAATCGTGAATAGGTAGTCGGGCGGTCGACCATCCTGCTGCGATTAATCGGTCAAGGCGAGATTAGTCAGTGATTAAACGGATTGACATTTCCTGCAAGTTTTGGGTATTTTTGGAGACCAAACTAAAGATCTTAACTGATTCCAAGCGTATTATGTGTTGGAATATACTAATCATAACCAATTATAAAAGCAATTAAACATCATCAAAGCATGCGGCGGAAGAATAAGAATAATATATGTATATTAATTAACCGAATGAGAAACGCTGCACTTTTAAAGAAACAAGAACCAAACGATGATGTGATCAAGTAACAAAACCCAAAACCCTAACTTGGGTTTCACCAAAATCGCCCCACCAAAAATTCGACCACCAAGAATTTACAAGCACAAGTGCACTTGTTCTTCGCTCGTGTACACGCATTATTAGCGAATTCAGTGAAAAACTAGGTTCTTGATCACAAAACAAACCAAATACTTATTCTTGAATAAAGCAAATCGAAACTCTATGGGGTTGGGTGTTCGACCAGCCACACACAAGAAAGAGGAAGAAGGAGAGAAATTAGGTTTGCAAGTCACCAAGATTAGGTTTAGAATAAACACAATAGGATTGTATTTATAGTTAACCAATCTTGGAGGACAAGTTAATGTATGGGTTGGGTTAGGATACCCCAACCGATCGGCCAAAGTTCCCCAAAGGGATTCTAGAACTTTCCCGACTTATAATTTTATCTCTAGTCCTTTAAGTTTACATTTAACGATCGTTAACTAAACCTCGTTAAATATTAACTATCGTTAATATTTATTTCGTGACTAATAATTAATAATAATAACATTTTATATATATTAATTATTTACATCAATTCTCATACGTAATGTGTGCAATCCAAGTCTCGAGTTCGAATCCGGACATACATATATTTAAATATCCATAAAACCTTTCAACTCCCACTGGATATTACTAAATATGGTAATGACTTTGGTTTAGTCTAGCCTAACACGCCAATGCCCCGGATCGAATCGAGTATGGTTTCTGGAAAACCATTTAATGATTCATCATTTTACTTATCCTTTTGTTACTAATACTACATTAACTATGAATATGGATAAAGTCATTTCATAAGTTAATATTCTGCTTTTCGCTTGTATTCGATTGAACAAGATTACCAAATCATCCGAACGTATTCCAGATTGATCTTGGGTATGCCCATACAAACATCTTGTCAACACTACGAGGGCCCAAAATAGTATTATGCTTTGAAACAAATTCAAAGGAACAAATTCTCTCGACTACAAACATAACTCATGAACTTTGTAACACTTCCAAAATAGCCCTTATAACTACGATTCACGGATAGCGTTAGACTATCTTACACAAGTGCACTACATTCATATCGCTTATCCGTATCTCAAGTCCGAGGATAAACACTTCATGATATACTTAATGACAAAGATCCATAAAGTATCATCATGTAAAGTTCGATGAGTCCTATATTCAATTCATTGAATATCATGCGAATATGGTATGTCCTTCGCATCATTATACTTTAAAAGTATATTCTACAAAACTCGATTTGTCTTAATTCAATGACATTCCCACATCATTGATCGACAACGGACTATTTAGAATAACATAAGTTATTCACGGATTAAACATGCAAATATAGGATATAATATTAAGAAAATGAAAAATAAACATAAACAACTATTTTATTTCATTAAAGTAATATTTGTTCATAACATCCTTTATCCAAATACTAATCACAGATCTACATGAAAATACTAGCTAAACGAAGTCCTATCCCATCAAGATGGTCAAGAAGCTTTTCTTTTGGCAAAGGCTTCATAAATGGATCACTAGATTATCATATGTATGAACTTTGAGTAGATTGATTTCACCTATGTCGACTTGTTCTCGAACATAGTGATATCGACGAGGAAAATGTCCGCGCCCTTCATGACTCTGTGTTCATTGGAAAATGTTATTGCGGCGAGTTGTCACAATACACATTTAAAGGTAATTCGATTGAGGGCATTACTCCGAGTCCCGAAATGAATTTCCTAATCCAACGACTTCCATCGCAGCTTCAGGCGCCTATGTACTCAATCAGAATAGACATCGCAACTGTTGTTTGCTTCTTGCTCTTCGGTCAATCGCCTCCATTAATGACAAAGACATAACCCGTCTGATATTGTGATCATCTTTATCGCTTGGAACGACACATCGCAAAACTCAGAACATCAAGTTTCGCATCCGATTTCCTCCATACACTAGAAACATTTCTTTAGTAGCCCTTAGATACTTAAGAATGTTCTTAACGACTGCCAAGATTTCACACCGGGTTCGTTGATACCGACCGGTGATATTCGTGCAAACGCCACATCGTGCCTTGTACATCTCACAAAGATACATGATAGATCCTACACCAAGCATAAGGAACTTTTCTCATGTGTGCCACCTCTTCGTGTGTTGACGCGATAGTTTATTACTTAAGCCATGTTCAACTTGCATCGGCAAATATCCCTTCTTGGAATCTTGCATATTGAATCTCTTCAATATTTTATCAATGTAAGCACTTTGGCTTAGTCCAATTAACCGCCTTGATCTATCTCGGTAGATCTTGATTCCCAGAATAAATGATGCTTCTCCTAAATCCTTCATAGAAAAGCACTTTCCAAGATAAGACTTTACATCTTGCAAACTTGGAATGTCTTTTCCCATGATCAATATGTCATCGACATATAAGATAAGGAAAATAACATTACTCCCACTAGCTTTGTGATACACACATGACTCATCAAGATTTTGAGTGAAACCAAATTTCTTGATTTCTTCATCAAACTTCTTGTTCCATTGCCTTGATGCTTGCTTCAACCCATAAATGGATCTTTGAAATTTGCATACACGCTTGTAAACTTTGGATTCATTAAACCCTTCAGTCGCCATATAGATGTCCTCATCTAGGCGACCATTTAAGGCGGTTTGACATCCATTTGCCATATCTCATAGTCATAGTACGCAACTATGGCTATAAGAATCCTAATAGCTCTAATGTCTTTCACAGAGAAAATGTCTCCTCGTAGTCTATCCCAAAGGTTTGAGTATACCTTGAGCTACAAGACGAGCTTTATAGGTGTGTGCATTGCCATCTATGTCGGTCTTTATCTTATAGAGCCACTTACTTCCAACTACCTTAGCATTTGGAGGTAAGTCAACCTCTATCCAAACTTCGTTATCTTCATGGATTGCATTTCCCATTCATTGCAACTCGCCATTTTTCCTTTTCGTGACTCATCATGGCGCCTTTATAGTTAGCGTGTTCACCAAGATCCCTAACATATTTTCCTCGGCTTCTACGCTGAGACATAGACGCCAGTGCACGATAGTCCTTGCAGATCAATGAATGGGAACCACTTCAACTTCGTGGAGCACCGGACTTTCGTGTTCTACTTGAGGTTGGCTAGTGTTTTCGAAGGTGTTGTATCTTCTTGATCATATTCCGCATCATAAACTCTCCCATCTGAATTCATGAGATATGAGATCCCTTTCAAGGAATTCTCCATACCTAGCAACAATTACTTTGTTTCGGTGGAAAGTAAAAGTAGTAACCCATAGTTTCCTTTGGGTATCCTACGAAGATACACTTAATGATCTTTGTTGTAACTTATCGCCAGAGTCACGCTTAACAAACGCCTCACAACCCTGCACCTTTAAGTAAGACAAGTTGGGAGCTTTCCCATACCACACTTCATAAGAGTCTTATCAACCTTCTTAGTTGGAACCATATTCAATATGCGACAATGTAGTTTTAAAGCATAATCCCAAAAGGATAAGGAAGAGTTGTAAGACTAAACATTGATCGCACCATGTCTAACAATGTACGATTTCTTCTCTCGATACATCATTTTGTTGTGGAGTATATGGAGATGTGAGCTCGGACGATACCACACTCACTAGATAATCTTTAAACTCTTGGCTTAAATATTCACCACCTCTATCGGATCGAAGAGCTTTAATCTTCTTTCCTAGTTGCGTTCTACTTCACTCTTAAAAACCTTAAATGTTTCAAAGACTTCATGTTTATGTTTAAGTAAATAAACATAACCATAACGACCGAAATCATCAATAAAGGTTAAGAAGTAGCTAGCACCTTCCTTGACACATGTCTTAGTGGTCCACATACATCAAGATGTATCACACCAAGAAGATCAAGCCCTTTCTAAACTATTTGTAAAGGTTTCTTGGTCATCTTCCCGAGATATGCAAGATTCGCATTTATCAAATGATTCATCATTGATGTCTTGCAAAGCCCATCGTGTTGCATTTGTTGCATGCGTTTCTTGCCTATGAGAGCAAGTCTACAATGCCAAAGAAATGAAGAATCCAAATCACCTTTGATTCTTTTAGTATTGATGCTAAAAATGTAATTATTTTTATCAATCATATTATCATGCAAATCAATTTCAAACACACCATTTCATCGGAATAACATTAAAGTAAAAACACCATTTAAAGAAACCGAAATTCCATAATCAAGAAATGTATGAATAAAACCAATATCTTTTAACAAGGAAATGAAACGACACCCTAAAAATAGAAGGTGCAGAATGACAATCGTTTAAAGACAAGATTAAACCCGAAGGTAAACTAAATCAAACGTGCCTATAGATTCAACAACCGCATGTGCTCCATTACCCACGCGGTATTGCGTCCATAGGCAAGCTTCCTTGCTCCTCTAAGTCCCTGCGTGTATTACAAATGTGAATACCACATCCAAGATCATATACCCGTGAATTTATTTTATGAGGAAAAGCAAATAATTCTATCATCAAAAGAGTATTCGGCATCGCGGCGCGGTGCGATATTTTATACCTCTTATCATGCAACTCATCAAGGTAGAGTGGACAATTCATCTTCCGGTGTCCCACCCGATGCGTTGATGACAAGCACGATCCTTCTTCGATTCTCACGCTTTTGGGAGGGTACTTGGGTTCTTGTTGATAAGCCATAACTTGTTTTCCTTATCAACTTTACCCTTACCTTTCCCTTTCTTGTTCTCACACACCCCAAATTACTGCTTTGCAATGGAATGGAATTCCCGGGATTGGTGTCATAGCATCACAATCACAGTTATATTGAACGACCTAAAGTGTCGTTTAAAACACATCGTTTGATATTTATTTAAAACATTCGAGTTACAAGATAGGTCCCAAAAGTTGATAAAGTTTGCGGAAATATCATTACAAGTCAAACGATGTTTTGAAAGAAAGCCATAATATACAATAAGATGCGTCGACGCCGCGACTCTATGAGAGTTCCCTAATCGTGCCATGATGCAAATGTCTTAATTACCTAAAAATACATTGCGAAAACGGTCAACAATAATGTTGGTGCATTAAAGTCTTGTAAGGTGGGTTTTAGGGTAAGTACTTTAAAGTTTATAATTTAATTTATATTTATATTAGATCCTTATGCATTAAGAACTTATACATGTGCATGAAAAGTTTGTACAATATTACTTTATAATCATTATGTATCTATTAATTAAGATTTGTGATTTTATTTACATAAAATCATAGTTTTGGTAATTTAAGGTTTGTAACGGGAAATAACGTAAGATTACGTTTTCGTGCTATAAGGGCTTGTACATTAGCTCTGAGGTGTTGTACTTTATGGTTTATGGTTTAGTTACGTGAAATTATAGTTATAATAACTTAGGGTTTCGTGAAACTCTAATAGATGGCAAACGTTTAGTTTAAACGTTTAATAATCGTACGTTAACGAATTAACGTAAAGTGGCAAGTAAAAGTTAAAAACTCTTATACTTGACATATAGGGATGTTTAATTGAAATAAACATAAGGCATGTTTGTGTCGGTTCGCGTGCGAGCAGTTTAGTAAGAATGTGAGTTAAATCACATTAACTAGTCATTATGAACTAATAACATTTAAAAAAAAAATTATACGTAGAAAATGGATTATATTAATTTAGTGCAAAGTGAAATTTTACCGGTGGTTACATGTTCGCTAGCGGCTTATTAGGTTTAGAAATCCTACCCTTCCGGATGGTCGAGCTGCAGTGTAGGGGCCTTTTGGGCAAATCTTTCTTGTAATCAATGAGCATTGCATGTACCTCATCGTTGCCTTCCCGTGCAATGCATATTGTAATTGCAAGACGAAACCATCAAACTCCTTATTAAGGATCCGTTGATAAGGCCAATTTGTATGTCATGGGGTAGACATAGTTAAGTCGCCCGAGTGGTCCATGTACCTCATCATTTCCGTGCAGTTGGCGCCACAGTTTCCTTCTCCCTTTGCAACCGTGTGAGAGCATCTATCGATCATACTGACTCACATCGCGGGCTTTTCAAACAACCTTTGCAATTCTTCAAGCATGAGGTTGGGAAATAATTTTCAAACTGCTTTTGCAAGTTTGAATTATACTCCCAAGCATAATGCAGCGACCTCATTATACTTGTCATACTCAGATTGCCATGCAAAGACGTGCTTCAAAGCAGTAGCACCAGTGCAGTTCGGGAGGACAAGGCGTAGTCAATAATCTAGTCTTTTGGCAACCCTCAAGACAATTTTGAGTTGCCGATACCAATCATTGAAATTCGCACACAATAATTCTCTCGATCAAACATAGATTTGAACGACGAGGCTAGTGCAGAGATTCACTTGAGCCATTTCTACGTAAAATAAAAGTTCAAAAGTTAGTACTTTCGATAAGTAAACATTCAAGAAAATAAAATACCCTTTGGTCAATATTCATATTAACCATAGTATTTTCCTTGAATTTTGGATCCTCATTATCATAGTTTCACCACATCAGTTGATCTGCTAGTGGTGAAAGTATAGAATAGGTAATTGTTGAAAAACAATAATTGACAAACAAGTTTTCAATTCCAAAAGTTATGGGATTTACAATTTTGCCAAAACAATTAATGCAAAACGTAAGCATGTTTTATCCCATCTTATGCCTTAAGTCATAGGTCTCACTAACTAACTTAATTAAGTTGTCTAATTTAGAACCGCAAATCATAAAGTCGAGGTCTCACACAACAAAATAATTCACCTCGTTATTGTAATCTAGATCAAGGTCTCACATAACTAAATTACAACTTCAAGTGTTTCATATCATTAGATGGCATAAACTTAAATTTAAAGGGTACAATTTTGACGTGTAATCAAAACTTATGTATAAAAAGCATGCATACAACTTTATATCATAATATTTTCAAAAACTTACATAAGATTTTAATTGCTAAGATTTAGTTCTACAAAGTTTTAATCGATGCGTTGAGAAACTTACAACTTTGCACTAAGATGCTTCGTACATTGAATGGTTATACTAGGTAGCTCTAATCGAACTTACAGAGGCGGAGAGGACCGTAAGTGCAAAAGCATAACCTTAGACATCCTTTCAAATTATTGTGCGCACTTCTTAATTAACCCCTTTATAGTTTGTTCTAGTGGATGAGCCGTTCTAACCATTTAGTCGGTCGCATCAATCGATTAAAAGTTCAAGAATAATACTTAGATAACAAATCAGTTTCGCCATTATTTAGTCAATTTAATTTTCTATTCATAAAAACCCTTTTTGCTTACTAACATGTCAAACAATATATAAACAAAAAAGCATTTTAATAACAATTAAACACACTCAAATAATATAAACATATAACTAAACAATTTAACATATGTAAAAACAATTAGCCACATGCATAATTATTTCGATAAACGCTAATAAACAATTCTAGGCGTAAATAAATGCATATATTAACTAGGGCTTTCAACTACAAGGTAGATGAGCCACATACATGAACAAGTCGATTGCGTAAGCCAAAGTTAATAGTATACCAAATAGCACATAACGAATTTTTGTTAGTATAATTGAGGTCTTCCCCAATTCAATAATTATCAAATAAATAAAACATGTGTGTATCACTAAACAATTTATCATAAACAATACTCCATGACAAAACATGCATGTTCCACCATGGATTCCGCATAACCTTATCACCCAAGATACGCATATTACATGGCACATAACAATTTATTCATAATAACCACATAAAATTAGCATGCAATCCTATGGTTTCTACAAGTTTTACAAAATTAAAACCTAATTAATAAAATTAGGGTAATCGACCCTATAATTAAAAAATTAGGGTTTCGAATTCAAAACCCTAGAAACCATAAAAAGCATGCATATAATCATAAAGATTCAATTTTTATGTGTTTCGGTAATTAATTACATCATATTAACGGCTCGTGATGCCACTGTTGGAATATACTAATCATAACAAATTATAAAAGCAATTAAACATCATCAAAGCATGCAGCGGAAGAATAAGAATAATATATGTATATTAATTAACCGAATGAGAAACGCGTACCTTTTAGCAAAACAAGAACCAAACGATGATGTGATCAAGTAACAAAACCCAAAACCCTAACTTAGGGTTTCACCAAAATCGTCCCACCAAAAAATTCTACCACCAAGAATTTACAAGCACAAGTGCACTTGTTCTTCGTTCTTGTACACACGTACTATTAGCAAATTGAAGTGAAAAGCTAGGTTCTTGATCACAAAACAAACCAAATACTTATTCTTGAATAAAGCAAATCGAAACCCTATGGGGTTGGGTGTTCGACCGGCCACACACAAGAAAGAGGAAGAAGGAGAGAAATTAGGTTTGCAAGTCACCAAGATTAGGTTTAGAATAAACACAATAGGATTGTATTTATAGTTAACCAATCTTAGAGGACAAGTTAATGTATGGGTTGGGTTAGGATACCCCAACCGATCGGCCAAAGTTCCCCAAAGGGATTCTAGAACTTTCCCGACTTATAATTTCATCTCTAGTCCTTTAAGTTTACATTTAACGACCGTTAACCAAACCTCGTTAAATATTAACTATCGTTAAGTATTTATTTCGTGACTAATAATTAATAATAATAACATTTTATATATATTAATTATTTTCATCAATTCTCATACGTAATGTGTGCAATCCCGAAGTCTCGAGTTTGAATCCGGACATACATATATTTAAATATCCATAAAACCTTTCATTATGTTTCCAAACTTCAATAAAAGGCTCTAATTCTGATTATGAGGCCCATTGTGCGTTATAAGTGAAATAAACGATCCCCAAGTTAAGTAGAATGCCTAAATTATTATTATTTTTAGAGTTGACTGATTAGTCCGATTGGCCGATTAGTCCAATTTTTGACCAACTCGGTCGATTTTTAACCCACTCGGCCGATTTTTGATTGATTAGTGGACGATTTTTGCCTAAGCCAATTTTATTCACCAATTTTCAAAAATCAACACAGTATAAGGCCGATTACCGATTAGTCGGCCGATTCGGTCAATTTTTGCAACACTGCTCTCTAGTAATTCAGCCATAAACTCCTTAAAGAGGCGATATTTACAAATTGATTGCAATAAATTTATAATGGTGTGAAAATTATTCACCTTATAATCTTATACTCTTTCCGTCCAAAATATTAGTCTCTCGACATAAGACAAGCGGTCTAAAAAAACATAAGTATTATTGTGTTCTCTTTATTACTTTTTGCAAAATAAGAGTTTTACCCTAAACTAATGAGTAAATTGCAAATATCGTCCTTGTGGTTTGGCCAAATTGCACGCTTCGTCCTTGTGGTTCATTAAATGCAAAGATAGTCCGAATTTTCCACTGTTACGTCCATTTTTGGTCCCCCATCACTAACTGCGTTAAGTGAGTTCCGTTAATAGTTACACATTAGGACTTTTGGCTAACGGCCGTTGCAGCGCCCGTCGTTTAACCGTTGCAGTGCCAGTCTTTTAACCTAACGACCGTTTATAATATAAAATTTTCATCATTTTTTATACGTTTTTATCCGTTTTAATACGTTTTTGTCTGTTTTCATCCGTTTTCATCCGTTTTTTGTCTGTTTTTATCCGTTTTACAAATTGATTGCAATAAATTTATAATGGTATGAAAATTATTCACCTTATAATCTTATACTCTTTCCGTCCAAAATATTAGTCTCTCGACAAAAGACAAGCAGTCTAAAAAAAACATAAGTATTATTGCGTTGCTTACTTTTTGCAAAATAAGAGTTTTACCCTTAACTAATTAATTAAATGTCTTTTTAAGATTTGTAATAATAATTTCAAGTAACGGTACATAAGATGGTAAAATCGATTAAACTTCCTTATCTATTTTAAGTTATGTACAATTAATTGGGACATACGAAAAGGAAAGGTGGAAAAATAATTTGCTACGGAGGAAGTACTAATTAAGGGGAGTGTTTGGCATTGCAGTCGGATATTGTAACATTATCAAACTTTTATTATTCTATACTACAAAATCACTTTAAAAACGCAAAACTCAATGAAGAGGTATCTTAGCGAGGCTCCAATGGTCGTATTGGAAGTTGTCAAAGTCGATGCTACCGTTGTTGATTACATTTGGATGGTATATTTTGGTCTTGAGAAGAACCTTGTAACCAAAGAATAAAGCTTTAGTACCGTATATTTGTGAACAATAAAGCAATGAGGTGCAAAGGCCAATGGTTGGTACCTTGGTGGCTTCAATGGGTAATCTGCCGTAAAATGAATGGTAAGAGAAAAATGCCCCCGTCAAAAGGGCTATCAGATGGAGCAAGTAATACTGCTCGCCAGTTGAACATGTTGTCATTGTTGATAAGGTTTGTAAAAACAAAAAACATACATAAATACAAGTTCTTTTTTTAACCCTGGTTTCCAAAACTTTTCTCAGTATATGGCTAATCACTAAATATTAACGTGCAAAGGACAAACTGTATGCATATAACATAGTGAAGCTAAACAACATAGATAGAAACACAAGATAAAAACATTAGATAATAACTTACCAACAATAAAACTTGAAATAGGATCTTTTTGCATTTTTCTCGTACTCCTTAGTGATCTGCTCTAAAGCCATCACTAGAAATTGAGCTACGTCTGCAAAGTGCTAAGAAGTATGCTCGAATTTAATGACAATACAATCTATTTCAACAAGTATGCTCAAGTTTAACGACAATACAATTTATTTTCAGTTTAGCTGGTAAGTTTATACATCTATTTGAATTTTTTATTAAGTTATGTCTTGCTACGCTATACGCGCAGATACATAATGTCTGTTTATAGATAAATAAACAAATGATAATTTCGCATGCCAAAATAGGTGCCAATATCACAATACTTATTGAAATATCAATGGCTTAATTGGAAAAACTACACCCTCCTAAACAAATTGTTTTGGATTTACAAGATTAAGTCAAAATCGAGTAACGTCTGAGTTTGGTGTCTTAAAATATAGGGTTAATTTCATGAATTGGCTATGAACTTTCAAAAAATTTCAATTATTGGTAAGGAACATTGTAAAATACTACTATCACCTATGAAACTTGTTGAGTTTGTTCCAAAGTTACCAATTTCGTCCTATTTCTTGATGGGCTACCGGTTAAGCAGGTAAAATGCATGTCACGTCTTTTTATTTATTTAGAGTTAACTATATTTTTTGTCCTTGTGATTTGGTGGGTATTTTACTTTTGGTCTAATTTTTTAAAAAGTTTTGGATTTAGTCCAAATAACTAATCTAAGACAAAAACCCATATCAAAAAACATGATATCAAATAACCATTCATTTATCATTTATCCTTTTTGAGTTTATAAATACACAACAAGGAGAATAGCTAATGTTGAATAAAAAAAAAGAACATCCAGGACAATCATGAACTTGTTCATTCATAATCAAATTGAAACATTTCTTCTAATTTTACAGAAATAAATCATCAGATATCATCTTCATCTTTTACACAAATTCCCACCACAGAACAACCAATTCATAATCTCCTTTCTTTCAGATTATAGCAAAAATTAAAACAGAACATACCCAAAAATTCATTAATAATTGAATTAAAAAACATTACACTAAACATTCAAACAAAATGAAACTACAAATTAGTGTGCATTTGTTCAAGCCAAATGTGTTTTACTAACTTGTTCTTCTTCATCCGATGATGTAAACAAAATTATTCGGAATCCATTTGTTTTATATGAGACTGTAGCATGTATAAGAAAATATTTGTTGGAAAGTGTGAATGAAAATGAAAAAGTATTAAGGTTGTATAGAGATAAAGTATTACGTTTTTTTTTTTTTTTTTTTTTCCTCTAAAAGTGGCAAACGACTACTTTTATTACCGTCAACCTCATTTCCTTCCTCCCAGGACTCGGTCATGCACACGACCGAGTCTTGCATTTTCCCATCTTCGACGCGTCTTGGGGGGCTCCGTAACAAAGATGACACGTCCTCCTTGTCCGAAGACTCAGTTTTCCTTGCCTTATTACTCCTGCTCTAACAACCTATATAACGTAATACGAATACAATGTTATATTAAACTGAGAATCCGCTCTAATTTAGTACTATAAGGTATCAACATTCGCATTCAAGGGAAAACCAACTTCTCACACGTTGCATATGTTTTAGTCAAAGACTGAGCAATATTCTCCTATTTGGCTGGCTTGATCATTGTTTTACATATATTGCAATATTATATCGTAAAGCATTATCAGTGTTTTGGTCGGACTACATACACCAACATTTAGAAGTATAACACGGTGTAGCTATGACTTCATGTTACAAAAACTATTTAACCTACCTTCAAAGCTGATACTCTAACGATACCCATGTTGTGTGTGAGAATGTTTTGGTTGTAGGTTTCAAGCCTCATCCAGCACATACGTGATAAATTTATGACGTATATAATATGAATTCGGAGCACATTTCGTATTTTACCTCAACCGACATATGTTTTTAGTTACATTAGTCATATTATAGTCACTTTCAAAACACAATACCAATTGAAAATGAATTGAAACTTTGAAAGAGGAAATAGTTTGCTAGTAAATGGGCTACCTACGCCCATAGTTCTTCCTTGCCAATTGCACTTTATTAATTGTTTTAACCAAATGGGCCTGAGGAAACAGAACATCACAAATTATGTACTCTGGTAATATTTCTTCTCAATCATAAATTTAGATAACATTTTTTTTTTTAGCAACTAACTATCTTATAATATACAACACAAACTATGTCACATGTTCTAAGCATGATTTAAACCCCGCAATCATTTAGTTGGAGAGCTTCTCACACAACAATGAGTACCATTAGGAAAAAAAAAAAAAAAAAGTTAAAGTTAGATATTTTGCCTTTGATTTTCAATGTTAAAGTAAGAATTGGTGCGTGTCATGCCAAATCTTTCATGTCTTAAAAATTTTAGATATCAAATAAATAATGCTTATAAGACATAAAGGATGTGACATGACACATCAATTCTTACTTTACCATTAAAAAGCAAAGGAAAGATATCTATCTAACTTTAACTTAATGTATTCCTTTTGTGCTTGAATTCAATCAACCTAATAAGTGAACAAGTTTCTTAATCTCAATGATGATACAACATTATATTAAAACACAAACCGACACAACTTAGAAGCATAATATATACATAGAACAAACACTAGCAAGAAACTTAAAGAATCTCCTCTTTTGCATTATATTATCACTCATTACGAAAATGCATTTAAAAGAGAAATGGTTTATGAATTCATAGAAAAAGAAATAGCAACAAAGGAAAACAAGTTTCTTAATCTCCATGTGACTTATTACTAGAAAGCGTATAAACATTAGTTCAATAGTGATTTCACAAACCCGTTGCTAACCAATTGTGTATATCCGGGTCCAAATCCGAGCAGTCATCTCATACTTGGACGGATCGTTTATGTACATATCAGAAATTTCTGGCACTAAAGCATCATCAAGGTTTGGTTTTTGTAGCAATGAGATAATTGAATGCACAACCTGCATGTTTGATATATCCCACATCTTCGAACCAAAACCAGATATATATGTACTTACAAAAAAAAGAACATATCACTTTCTAGTAATGCCATAAACTCATTAGAGAGGCGATATTTACAAATTGATTGCAATAAATTTAGAGTAAAGTTCAAAATACATCCTTGTGGTTTATTCTGTGTTTCGCTTTACATCTTTGTGGTTTTATTTGGCACAAAACCATCTCTCCGTTAGTAAAGTTGGTAAAAAACCATCCCACCGTTACTAAAGTCAGTCAAAGAGGACTAACGGTACAAATTAATTATGCGTTATCTCCTAACGCAAGTTAGAATATTTGCATCGTTTGTCGTCATTCACTATTTTATTAACAGAGAGATGTATTTTGGACTTTTCTTCGGACTTTTAGTATATTAACTCGTTTAAGTTTCGGTCGGCCTTTTCATGTTGGAATAATACCACCACCACCACCACCAGCCTGCCACCACCACCACAACCACCACCACCAACCCACCATCATCGCCACCACCACCACCACCGCCACCACCGCCCAGCCCATCGCCGCCACCACCACCGCCACCACCGCCACCACCCCCCCCACCACCACCACACCACCACCACCACCCCACCACTGCCCACCACCATCGCCACCACCACCATCACGGGATGGAAGTGGTGGTGGTTCGCGATGGCGGTGGTGTCCGTGGTGGTGGTGGGTGAAAGCGATGGCGTGAAGTGGTGGAGGAGGTGGTGGTGGTGGTGTGGTGGTGGTGGCGGCGATGGACGGTGGATGGTGGCGGCGGAGGTGGTGGGGTTGTGGCGGGTGGTGGTTGTGGTGGTGGTGGGTGGCGGCGGCGGTGGTGGTGGGTGGAGGTGGTGGTGGTGCTGGTGGGTGGCGGCCGTGGAGGTGGGCGGTGGTGGTGGTGGGTAGAGGTGGTAGTGGTGGGTGGTAGTGGTGGCGGTGGCGAGTGGTGGGTGGTGGCGATGGTATTATTCCACCATGAAAAGGCCGGCCGAAACTTAAACGGGTTAATATAGTAAAGTTCGAAGAGAAGTCCAAAATACATCCCTCTGTTAGTTAGATAGTCAAGGTGGACTAACGATGCAAATATTTTAACTTGCGTTAGGAGATAACGAAAAAATAATTTGCACCGTTAGTCCTTATGACTGACTTTACTAACGGAGGGATGGTTTTGTGCCAACTTTACTAACTGAGGGATGGTTTTGTGCCAAAAAAAACCACGAAGATGTAAAGCAAGATACGAGACAAACCACTGAGATGTATTTTGAACTTTACTCATAAATTTATAATGGTATGAAAATTATTTACCTTATAATCTTATACTCTTTCCGTCTAAAATATTAGTTGTCTCGACAAAAGACAAACAATCTAAGAAAAACATAAGTATATTGTTTTCTCTTTATTACTCTTTGCAAAATAACAGTTTTACGTTTAACTAATTAATTAATGTTTTGTAAGATTTGTAATAATAATTTCTAGTAACGGCACTTAAGAAGGTAAAATCGATTAAACTTTCATATCTATTTTTAGTAGCGTATAATTATTTGGGACATCTGAAAAGGAAAAGTGAAGAAATAATTTGGGACGGAGGAAGTACTAATTAAGGGGAGTGTTTGGCATTGCGCTTGAAAGTGGTTATTGTCGCATATTATAACTAATTATCGAATTTTGATTATTCTATATTACAAAATCACTTTAAAAAAGCAAAACTCAATGAAGAGGTACCTTAGCGAGACTCCAATGGTCATACTGGAAGTTGTAAAGGTTGATGCTACCGTTGTTGATTACATTTGAATGGTATATTTTGGTCTTGAAACGAACTTTGTAACAAAAGAATAAAGTTTTAGTACCAAATATTTGTGGACATTAAAGGCCAATGGTTGGTACCTCGGATGGCTTTAATGGGTAATCTGGCGTAAAATGAATGGTAAGAGAAAAATACCCCTGACATAAAGGGTATCAGATGGAGCAAGTAATAATGCTCGCGAGTTGAACATGTCGTCATCGTTGATAAGGCCTCTAAAAATAAAAACATACATAAATACAACTTCTTTTTCTTAACCATGGTTTCCGTACTGTTTCTCAATATATGGCTAATCAGTAAATATTAACGTACAAAATAAAAAAGTAGATTATAACTTACCAACACTAAAACTTGAAATTGAAGGAAAAAAGTAGATAATTACTTCTTTTTTTTGCATTTCCTCGTGCTCCTTAGTGATCTGCTCTAAAGCCATCACTAGAAATTGAGCTATGTCTGCAAAGTGCTAGCAAGTATGCTCGAGTTTAACGACAATAAAATTTATTTTCAGTTTAGTTGGTAAGTTTATACGTCTGTTTAAATTTTTTATTAAGTTATCTCTTGCTATGCTATACGTGCAAAAATAAACAACTGTTTATTTAGCATGCCAAATAGGTACCAAAATCACACTAGTTATGGAAATATCAATGGCTTAATTGAAAAAACTACACCCTCCTAAAAAATTATTATGGATTTACAAGATTAAGCAAGCAATTTTTCTGATCAAAACAACCAAGTCGAAATCAATTTTCAATTCATCTCAGTTTGGTGTCTTAAAATATACAGGTATTTTTTTTGGATCAGTAAAATATACGGGTATTGGTACGTAGGCAAAAGTTTAATATAGATCTCAAATTTATCATAGATCCAATAAACCAATCACAACCATTCATTTTTCTAATAAAAAAATAAAATAAACTTTCACCTTTTTTTTAAAAATTAAATTCTCGCAAACCATTAATCATATGTGATTTTTGAAAATCATATGTGATTCGATTTTTACAAATCATATATGATTTTTCTGGGCGGGATTTTTGAAAAAAAAATTTTGTCGAAAATATAGAGAGATGCATATCTATAGAAAGATAATTTAATTCTCGTTGCGATGGTATATTTTTTTTTATAGTTTGAAGGTTTACCATTTGCAAGATATGTTGTTTTTTAAAAAATGGTGAAAATGGTCTTTTTATTAATTTTGATAAAAAATGGATGGCTTAGATTGATTTATTGGATCCATGGCAAATATTAGATATATATTGATCTCAACTCTTGGTACGTATATGTCTATATATGTAGGTAGTTGCTGTTAAAAAACAAAATTTTACTATAACTTATTAAACTACACATAACAAAGAAACAAACAAGAATTAACTTAGGGGGAGGGAGTGGTGCCCTAATACCCTAAGTGCCACATCACCTTTATCCAATAAAAACCCTTCAACTCAAAACTACCAAATTCTACCATAACACTACCCGATTTAGAAGGGTGGTACCCTAGTACCGATTTTTTTTTTTTTTTTTTTTTTTTTTTTTAATACATAAAAATCACATACAATATTAAAATAAAACATACCATTTCATTAAAAATAAAAACATTACATAATACTTAAAAAAAAGAAACATTACATAATACTTAAAAAAGAAACATAACATAATACTTAAAAAAAACAAGATAAAAATAAGAAACCCACTAATCATCGAGATGCGGCAAGTGTTGACGTGCTACGTGCTCCGTGAGATCATATCGAAGACGGTCATGGAGAACTTCGTTTAGTAACTCCGCTACCACACTGTTGTCGAACACTGGCTGGACCGGCTAATCCATTATATGAACCGGTGAGATTGCCCTCCCTTCGCGTTTTACAACCATATTGTGCAAAATAACACACGCATGAACCTGATTGGCAATCTTCGCTTTGGTCATAGCTCGGAGAGGTCGATCGAGAATTTTCCATTTTCCTTTGAGAGCACCAAAAGCTCGCCGACATCCATTCTCGCCTCTCTTGTAACTTCTTAAATCTCTTTTCCTTTGGGTCGGTTGGATACGGGTATGCTTTAACAAATGTGGACCACTTGGGATAGATTCCATCCGTCAAATAGTAGCAGCTTGTAAAAGCGCCCATTCACCCGAATGAACTGCTCATCGCCGCTCCATTTCGATCTGAAGATACAAGTCGGCGTATTCAATACGTTGATATCGTTGTTTGACCCGGGGACCAAAAAGCATGCCAACCACATATCTTGTGACGCGGTGACTTCAAGTATAATAGTGGGAACACAATAGTCACTCTCGATATTGCCCTCTCAAATGTCTAGGACAATTTTTTCATTTGACGTGTGTACGATCGATGCTACCAAGCATCCGTGGATGTGATGCTTCGCTCATGGGCTCGGAAAATGCGTGCAAGGTCGTGTCAGGTTGTTGGCCTCACGAGGTACTCTCGACCGCACAACTCAATGATGGCCTCACAAAAATAATCAAGACTTTCACGTGACGTTCTTGCGGACATGCATAAATATTCATCATACTCATCGGGGGATTGGGTTGCGAGTTCCCTAACGGCCGATGTGATTTTTTGTTTCGCCGTGAAACTTTTTTGTTTCGCACATAGCCTTCTTGAAAATATGGGTATCTCGCTTCAATGTCACCCACTATTTGCAAAAACATGCTTTTCGCCATTCGATTTTTTTTAAAGTAATCGTCGTTGTACTTTGATGCTTCAACGAACCAATCATTCTCTAGAGTTTGAAGACCTATTTCCCGATGACGATTTACGCTATTACGGCTAGAGCTTGCCGTGTCTTCAAGAAACTGAGCCGCTTGAAGCATAAGTTGCAACGAGCTACCCGTGGATAGCTCGTCGGACGAAGACGGAATAACGTATTCGAATTCAGAAGAATCGGAAGACATTTTGATGATAAAAAGGTTGGGATTTTATGGGAAATTAAAAGGTGGGGGTAATTTTTTTTGAGAGATTAGTGTGTGTTATTTTTGTGAAAAAATGAGTGTTTGTTATTTGGTTTTAAAGGGATTTTTTTTTTTAAATTAAAAGTCACAACTAGCCAACGGCTAGTCCCAACGTTCCAAAATTTTGAATTCTTTCCATGTTCACCGATCGGGCTTTGAACCCGAAATCTTTACCCGAATGCGCTACCCGATTTAGTCGGGATGGTGTTACCGATCGAGTTAGGGTACCCGAATCCCTACCCGATCACCACTCCCTCCCCCTTTAGATATTTACAAAACCTTTGCCAAACACATTAAAAGATCCTGCCTAATTATGTTAGGCAAAACATAATAAGACGACACAAACAAACAAAGTTGAGACGATATAAGATCTCTTATTTTATATAGGTGTTTTTGACAAACTAAACGCATAACTTATTTGCGACAACATGCTACTACCATCATTTTTTTTAGTTTTCACATCACTACATACATTATTAGGCCATAGTTTACATACGGGCAATTGACAAAAAAAATGTATCGAACTTGACACTTTATGTGATTGTGTGTAGCCAACTATTTTTTTTCTTATTGTATGTACTGAACTTTCAAATTTCGATCATTATG
Source organism: Chrysanthemum lavandulifolium (assembly GCA_022545495.1). NCBI lineage: Eukaryota > Viridiplantae > Streptophyta > Magnoliopsida > Asterales > Asteraceae > Chrysanthemum > Chrysanthemum lavandulifolium. The sequence continues at coordinate 41,668,360 of CM040242.1, read as the reverse complement.
TATATTTTATGACTATTCTGCCATGGAAAATGACCATTTTACCCTTCAAAATTTGAAAAAATTAAGGGTAAAATGGTCACAAAATACACACAATCGAATTTTGAAAATTCAGTACGCACAATAAGAAAAAAAATAGTTGGCTACACACAATCATAAAAAATGTCAAGTTCGATGCATTTTTTTTGTCATTTGCCGGTTTACATACTAACATAAGGTGCATTTTCATTTATTGTAACCTAGTTAATTGAAACACAAAAACTGCAAAAAAGTTTATCAAATCAATCAATGAAAGTTGAAACATAAATTGTTTTGAGACAAAGCGAATAGATAAAAAGGATTGATGGAATACCAAGAATGATGGAATACCCGTACGTGTGTGGATTGTTACATAAAATTATCATTATGTGTTAATGTCAATAAATTTTTGTATATATTCTTGTTAACGAATTTGACTTCGTTTAACTCGCATGGTGTTGATTGTTGATATTGTTGATATTTAACTATTGATATCAGTCGTAAGAAGAAGTTGTTTTGCTCACTTACATTGAAAAACATTTACACTCTGTTTTTGAGTTTTGATATGAAAGAAAAGAAGAAAAGAGATAAAAATGGACAGAAAAGAAAAGAAGATAAAGAGATACTAAATTCTTAGATCGTGTTCCTGAGTAAGAGAGAAAAGAAAAGAAGAGTAACGTAGTGTTTGGAATATCGTAATCAAAGTCAGAATAGAATAGATTATTACGATGTAATGAAAAAATGTTGTTTGTTTACATTTATAGAATGTAATGATTCATTGCAAGGAATGACCCATTACACCAAAACCATTCCTTAGGGGTCCCCTACATTTTTTTCATTATATCTTGTAATGGAATCAAAATTACATAAAACTCCATCATTAACTAACCACATTAAATAAACTTCCTATCATAAATGGATATTTTAGTCATTTTATTATCGATTCCATTACGTCTTATTATACAAACCAAACATGATTAATAACTACAATAAATCATTACATTACACTATTTATTCCATTACATCGTTTATGCATTCAGTTGACATTTCATTCCGTTCTACCAACCGAACCCTAAGAATAAAAATGATGATTTTACAATAATGCCTTATGTTGTAGATATATTTTATGTTACATGTTATGGTATTTAATACATTTTAATTATTAAACATTTCCATAATTACTTTCCTCCAAAATCATCACACATTTGGGAAGAAAGTTTAGGAGAGAAGATTAGGAAATTTTCCGCTCCCCTTCTTTTCTCTTCACTCTTGAAAAAACTAAGGCACACAAATTTTTTTTATTTGCCATCCATTTCTCTTTTTTTTTTCAAAAATAAAACTCAGTGCCCACTCATCTTCATCTAGGATTTAAATTGAAAATACCTTAAGTGTAAACAAAGTCCCTAAAGCGAGTCATCTTCGGAGTTCTTAAGAGTCTAAAGAAAGACTCGACACTTCCTGAGGCAAAACTCAGTAAGTGAAGTCCCTGAATCAAGAAGAAGATGATGGAGTAAGGGAGTGATGACAATAACTCATTGAATTTCTGAACATCTCCTCAACAATACAAGACATCCTGAACTTAGATATTTGAGAAAAGTATCTAAGTCACTAAAACATAAAGGCGGGAACTTTCTCGAGAAGGTAAGTGTAAAGCACTTATCCAAAATTCAAGATAGTAGTAGAGTTGGTAAACAAGGAAAAACAGTTGTCAACACTGTTCCTTAAAGTATGGCTGAACATGTTCCAAGAATGGAAGCATTTAATGTAAGTGTACTACACAGTTGACTGCTTGACACGTCGTCATTACCCCACAGGTACTCACTTCTGTTTTGCCTATAAAAGAGAATATTGTAAATGAGTAAACGCTCATCTTGCAATTAAAGTAATACACTTTTGAGAGGACATTTACTTCTCCAAATAGAACTATAGTCCCTGAGAATTCAGTTGGTTCAAGCATAGTTATTAGTTAAACATTAACTCTGGTGTATGCTTAAGTTCAGTGAGGAGATCACAAAAATATTTTCATTCAACTTAGATTGTTATTCCGCTAACAATCTTAATTAAATTCGTTGATTCTCTTCTAATAAGAATTTAAACGTTGAAAAGAATTTTTGTATCTACTTACTCGTTTATTTATCTTGTTTGAAAGTTTAAACCTACATTATCAAGACATGAAAGTTGGTTAGCATTACGAGTACTTTGTTAAATCATTGTAACAAGCTACAAGGGAACGACAAAAAGTATTGTTGAGATTTGTAGATAGTGTCTGTTAAAAATTAGTAATTGAGGGTATTTTTTGAAATGTTAAAGGGTAAAGAAAAGGGTAAAAAGGATGTTTGTTTAAAAAAATGGCTATAATTTGTGACTCGACGACTACTTTTTTTATTTTTAATCAACATAATGCCCATTGCAATTGAATAAAAAAAAAATACCTAACGCTTGATGGCTGGCCACAACGTCACCATCTACAACGCCACATAGGGTATGGTGTTGAGCCATAGTGTGAAAATGCACCCTATAACGCACCATATATGATGCTCAAAATACGAAATGGTTTGATTAAGCATAGATGCAAAAAAGGGTCACATTTGTACATATCCATTATTATAAGTTAAACAAAATAACAACCTACTTTTTATATATTACAAAATACAACAAACACAACATTATAAAAGTTACATTATAGAGACCAATCATGACTAATAAAGTCTAGATTCTAATTCCATAGATGCCTAACTAATTATTGTCATTGAAATCATATTCTTCATTTCTTAATTGATTTCAAAATACGCACATTTCAAGAGTATAAAAAAGTTGTGTACGTAGCGTACGTACAAATATACATATCACCACTTTCTTTGTTTATGCCTCCACATAATTAGTATCTCTAATATCTCGATATCTCAGGAGACTTATTCCAAATAAGATTTTCTCGATCATATTAAACCTAATTGAGATTAAGTTTAGATTATAAACAATTTATAAGTAAGATATGATGCTCTATTCGATAATAAAATGAAATAAATTAATAAATCCAGGAAGAGTATAAAGAAGTTGTGTAGCCAGCCGGCCTATAAATATACATATCACCATTTTCTTTGTTTATGCCTCCTCAACAAATGAATTAGTAGTATCTCTAATATCTCGATATCTCAGGAGACTTATTCCGGCTATGATCGCCTGAGTAGCTAGCTACATGTTAATCTTTATGATACTTAAGGTTTCTATACTTTACTATATCTGTTCTTTATATTCATGCATGCGTAATTGTTTTATTTTATCAAAACAACACTCATGTTATTATGCATGTTAAGTAACGTAGTTATATAGTATCAGTTCCAATTTTACTATAGTTTCTTGGCATAAAAACAAAGTTTCAAACTCGATTCTTATTTATTTGCGGATCATACTAATGTAAAGTTAACTTAACAGTGTTAACTTTTTTATAGTATTAAAAATCTATGTAGTTACTCAAATCAGTGGCACGAAGAGGGTGTGCAAGTGGTGCGATCGCACAGGGCCCCATAATCTAAGGGCTTCAATTTGTGTACTTATGTTATATATCTGACTGTCTCTTCTTTGTAAATCTCATAAGTTAAATACAACCCATCTTGCCACAATAAATAAAATGTCGTTAAGGAGCTAGATAGCTTTACAGTAAGGCATGCACTTAGGCAAAAAAATTTATTTTTGAGTATGCAAAAGGTTCTATATATGTATGCTATTTCTGACAGAACCAAACAAAAGAATCTATGTGGATTGTTGGAATTCCATGTCAGATTCTTATGTTCTCTTCTTTTTCATTTGGAATTTACAGATTCATTGCTTATTGAAGCACATGGCTTTTATGGTTCAGATAACTATTTACTAAAATCAAGTAGTATGCTTTATGTAACAAACACACAAAATGTCATGCTGAGTCTCCACATTAAAACATCATCAGCCATACTGTAATTTGTGGAAACAAGGCTGCTGAGGTTGGAATTCATCAACATGGGGCGTTTTAGCTCGATGTTTAATGGGCTAGCAAAGTTGTCGTCGCCTACAAAAGAGACAACAGAAGCCAAGGCAAAAGATGCAAAGAAGAATGATTTGATCTTGAGGTCCTCTGGCACCATTATCACCGTCAATAATTTTGCTTCGGTTTGCACTAAAAGAGGCGAAAAGGGGGTGAATCAAGATTGTTGCATTGTGTGGGAGGTATAATTTAATGATTTTCCCATTTTCATTTCCTAATTAAAATGTGCATGCATAAAAAATAACGTTGGTATGTTTCGCTGACAGGAATTTGGATGTCAAAAAGACATGATGTTCTGTGGAGTTTTTGATGGTCATGGTCGATGGGGATCTTATGTTGCTAAATATGTTTGTGAATCAATGCCTTCTGCTTTGCTTTGTAATTGGCAAGAGATGCCAGTCAAAACTTCAGTTGATAAAAAGTTGGATAAATTGCAATTATGGAAGAATTCTTTGATCAAGACTTGTGCAACAGTTGATCAGGATCTACGACATTGCAGAAAATTTGATTCATTCCATAGTGGAACCACAGCTTTAGTGGTTATTAGACAGGTAGACATCAGATCTCGCGTTTGAACGATTGTATTACTTGATAACGCTACACGCGTCGTTCGGGGTCAAAGGAACTTCCTTTTCGTCGAGCAAGTTTTTCAACACCCTAGGCAAAGTGAACCTAATCGTTGTAGTGTAGTATTAGGGTAAGCCACGGAATTGATATCGTTCTCTAGGGAATAGGAATGCTAGTGAGAAGTTACTACGCTAAGGTTGGGGTTGAGGAAGATTATTTTTATCTTTTTATGTTTTTTAGGAAATGGAAAGGCACGAATCTCGGGTTTAGATTTGGGGTTGGTATTTCTACCGATTACTTCTACTTATCTAATTATCTAAACTAAGGTGTATGTAGTCTATGTCTAATTATTGTGTGCTCGTGTGATGATTTAAAGATGTGTTTACTTAGGTTTTATTACTCCTTAATTATCTCCTATTGATGGTTGAATTGTCACGTCCTTATTCTTAATCGCGTTGTGTGTCTAAGGTCGTAGGGTATGCGTTTATCCCTAACTCTTTGAAACTACCAAATGTTATCGCATACAAAATCTCTAGGATTTATAAACTCAACTCTAAGGTACTCTTCGGATGGTTTAGCCTACAATAACTCTAGGTATTATAAGCTAAGGTTTACAAAGATTAATCAAGCATTAACTACACAACGAATGACCTATCGCAATACTAGATCATTAACAATTAAGATAAGAGACAACCAATCAATATTCAATAATTAAGTTTCATATTCCTAAGCAAACACACAAGTAAATTAGCTTGGACATGGAGAACATGCAAGCATACACACAAGTAATTGAAGACATAATTGAATTCATGAAGTAAAACACTTATCTTGATGTAAGATAGGGTTTGAACCCTAAAATACTTGTACAAGACAAATTTTAGTTCGGTTTAGGTTTTACTCCAAAAGACTACACATCGAAAACTAAAAATTCGGATTCTATATATAAGATTACATATGCGACGGCGTCACCTTTGATTTGTGACGCCGGGTCGTCGTCATTAGGGTTTCTTCGCCACGTTAGTCTTGCGACGGCGCCACCTTATGCTTGTGACGCCGTCCCTTCATTCTCTCGACGTCGTCGGATCAAATCTAGGTCGTCCGAGTTGCGACGACCTACTCTTCTAAAACCCAAGCCGCCACTTGTAAATAAGCAATTTGGCTCGAGCCATCACAAAGTGGTCCGACGGCGTCGCAGATAACACCGACGCCGCCCCTTCGGCCCAAAGCACTGAGTGTCTCGATTCTTGACTTTGGCCATTTTCTTCAGATATTCGCCTTTTCGTCCGAATAAGTGTCATTCCAAGATTTTGCCTTCAAGATACCTAAAAAGTGAAAAGGAACGATATTAAGTAATAACGGATACAAAAGTGATCAAATAAGGGCTTAAACGACCCTCAAAAGGTACATTTTAAAACCTTATCAAATATCCCTACACTTGGTATTTGCTTGTCCTCAAGCAAATGTGCTTTTAGCCAATTAATTTATAAGTTGGGGTCATGAAGCATTGGTTTAGAACAATCCATAACACATATAAGCCCCTGAAAGTCATAACCAAGATGGAAATTACATACTAGCACCTCACATGGGGTGTTTGGATACTACATCTCTCGGTGTATATGAAATATAACAAGTTGGAAATGGAAGATAAACACTCATTAACCGGTCCTAGTACATAGATTACCATAGGCTTGAGACTAGATCAAACCTTCATCGCTTTGGCGTAAGCACCTAGGAAAGACTATCAAAGAGGTCTTTTAAAGGGTTGTAATGTTAGGCTTACGGTAGGGAAACAAAGGGTTTGGTGAGATAGGCTATTTAGTTGTGGCAAGTCAAAAATCTTTATGTTACAAGCATGCGAAGAATGGCGTTGCTAAGCCAAGACTCGACACTCTAGACTCTAGATAACTGAAACAAACAAACATAAATTAAAGATAAATGTAGGATGGTAGCCCGTATGTATATATATATATATATTTTTTTTCAACACTCTATTTTTTTCTTTTTCTCTTTTTCTATTTTTTTTTTTTCGATTTTTTTTTCTTTTTTTTTCATACATTTTTACTCTACCATCCTCTACGATAACATCCAAATGATAGGGATTTTTAGGCACATCCCTACACTTGAGTTTTTATTACACTAACACTAATATGACCCGAATTGAAAAGATCAAAACACTTGGAGTACATTATTATACAAATAAAGGGAATTTGAATTTAACGCTCCTTCCGTCATTTCATAAACTTTAACTTTTCCCATGAGTCCCAATCGTCCCAAAGCGTGTACAAAGGATATGACTCGACTTAGCAACTTATGCAAGCAACTAGATAATTAAACTAAGGGTTTAGTGTGATAACAATAATGCAAGAAAAGTGAGTGCATACAAGGTAGGCTAAGGCGATTTGGGTGTACATTTGGGGGGGGTGTAAACAATGCTCTTCATTGATATTCCGAAAACCAAACATCACGAGAACCGCGAAAAGGATAGGCTCGAGGGTTAACTAGGGTATCGTGTACAAGAGATGAGTACAACGCATGGGTGTGGGGAATTACTCAACCGATGTGGAAGAAGTAATTATATTACGGGTATCAAACAAGGGTTATCCTAATGCCTCTTATCATTTAGTTATTCCTAACTACACAAGTGTAGTCTTACTAGGGATCTCGGGATGCATCACAAAACAAGTTCTAGAATCTATTATACTACCGGTTCACACACTAAGCATTAAAGATGAATGCTTTAATTCCTACTAATCTAAGTGGCGATCCTCACATTTTGGGTGGAATTTAAGTGGTAAAGGGTTTTGTGCTAGTCATATAACTTCCTATCCATGAGACGCTTTTGTTAAGACTAATGGCCCACCCTATATGTCATGAAAAAATTTAAATTTGGTGCCAAAATTACCCTAACCGACATTTTCTCACGGTTTATTACACAAATGCAATTGACAAAGCAAATAATCAAGGATAAGCATAGTTTCAAAGTTCCGCTTTATTTTCCTCCCTACACTTAAACCGAACATTGTCCCCAATGTTCCCGAAAGTATCAAAGTTATGATAATGGAAGGTAATAAAAGATGAAAGAAACTAGTACTCACGATTAGCTCGGTAGGATCCGTAAAGTGGTGGTTACATCTTTCTTCAAGAAGAACGTTTGCGTGAAAAGCTCCTTCTCATCTTATGTATCTTCTTCTTGGTAAATTAAACCCGCACACTTGAAGAAAACAAACGAAACCTTTATGTAAAATCGGCGGTAATAATATATATAGGACTCTACTAAACTAGGATATAATGCTTGTGGAATGGATGTTTACTGCACTTCGGAAAATTAAGACCGGAAAATTCAAAAATTTATAAGAAGCTCGAGAAAACAAGAAAAGTAATCATTGTTTTTGCTCCTTCTCGACGTCAGTTGCGATCCCGACAAAAACCGGTCTCGATTTTCGGAAAAATTCAAAAATTTACATCTTTAGAATCTGAAAATTTCCGCAAAACATCCATTATGACTCGATACAAGCATTTGACTCGAACAAACACACATGTATATCTTTTAATTAATTGAAGTTCTCATGTTTACGTTTCTTTTGAAAACGTGTGTAATCCTCCCTACACTTATCCCTTATGTAAAATACCTTTATATGTAATTAAGACGAGGTTAAAAACAAAATAAAGCATTTTTACAAATTTAAACATGAGAATAAACAATCAATAAAAGATATATGACACAAACAAGCAAACAATTAAGCATGGGTTGCCTCCCACGAAGCGCTTTTCTTTATTTATGAGTTTTGTAGCTAGACTCGTAGTCGTGCCCCTATGTGGTCTCGTTTTGCATCCTCAATGAGAATTCTATCATGTTGACAAAATTTTCATTGACTCTATACCTAGGCCCTAGGGTCAAGCAATCTTTATAATAAAGCCTCCTTCTTTCCCATATGAAATTAAAACGTTTTTCAATATCGTCCTTGCTTTTGTCCTCAAAAGCTCTAATGTTGTCTCGTTCAAAAAGGGACAGATGGCCATATTCATTCGTCTTCCAAGGCATCCTATAAGTGATCTCATCATTTCCTTCCTTAAACCTAACCGTTCCATCATACTTGTTATGGCTCATTTTAGATGTTTCAACAAACGGTTTTCCTAGCACCACTTGGGATAAGCTATAGTCAATGACAAACCCAATGTCTTCTAGGACTACAAAATCAACTAGGTAGGTGAAATTTCCTATAAAGACGCAGTACATCCTTGACTCTTCCCACAAAGTTGCAACCCACCGGATACTTAGGTCTCTCCTAATCTTAAGTCGCTCATTCATAATGTCATTGTAAGCAATGCAGATGACATCACATTAATGGGAGATTCCAGATCTATGTAAGCATGTTCGACATTCCTATATCCGATCATACAAGGAATTTTGAGGTTCCAAGGATTTCTCTCCTAATCTTTGGACATATCCTAATGATGGGTGATCGGGATTATCGATTATGTATTGATGGTAGGCAACTTCTTCCTTAGTGGGGTAAAGATTAAAATAAGCACTATCCTCCTAATTCACATTTTTATTTACTAAGCCATCTTCCGAATTACTGTTGATCATGGAGCCAACTACAGAGGCGCTGACCACTTTCTCAACAGCTTCCCTAATTGTGCTATCGAATACCTTCTGCAAATCTTGAAGGTCGGTTTTTCTACTCACATAGCGGCTTCGACGGTTGTGTTGGTCATTGGTTTGGGTTTTGAGTGAAAGTGATTTATTTGGTGGTGGGTCGTTGAGTGGTGGTTGGTTATCACCTTCCATGATGAAAAGTGATTGGGTTACGAACAAAGGTCATGAAGAAGGGGGATAGACTATGAGGAAGCTAAAAAAAATGGGAAAATTTTACTTGATAGGAATCAAGCAAAGAAACCTAAACGAGGTGGACTCCTAACTAGCTATTCTATTCCCGGCAGCGCGCCAAAACTTGATAACGCCACACGCGCTGCTCGGGGTCAAAGGAACTTCCTTTCGTCGAGCAAGTTTTTCAACACCCCAGGCAATGAACCTAATCGTTGTAGTGTAGTATTAGGGTAAGCCACGGAATTGATATCGCTCTCTGGGGAATAGGAATGCTAGTGAGAAGTTACTACGCTAAGGTTGGGGTTGAGGAAGATTATTTTTATCTTTTTATGTTTTTTAGGAAATGGAAAGGTACGAATCTCGGGGTTTAGATTTGGGGTTGGTATTTCACCGATTACTTCTACTTATCTAATTATCTAAACTAAGGTGTATGTAGTCTATGTCTAATTATTATGTGCTCGTAATGATTTAAAGATGTGTTTACTTAGGTTTTATTACTCCTTAATTATCTCCTATTGATGGTTGAATTGTCACGTCCTTATTCTTAATCGCGTTGTGTGTCTAAGGTCGTAGGGTATGCTTATCCCTAACTCTTTGAAACTACCAAAGGTTATCGCCTACAAAATCTCTAGGATTTATAAACTCAACTCTAAGGTACTCTTCGGATGGTTTAGCCTACAATGACTCTAGGTATTATAAGATAAGGTTCACAAAGATTAATCAAGCATTAACTACACAACGAATGACCTATCGCAATACTAGATCATTAACAATTAAGATAAGAGACAACCAATCAATATTCAATAATTAAGTTTCATATTCCCTAAGCAAACACACAAGTAAATTAGCCGGACATGGAGAACATGCAAGCATACACACAAGTAATTGAAGACATAATTGAATTAATGAAGTAAAACATTTATCTTGATGTAAGATAGGGTTTGGAACCCTAAAATATTGTACAAGACAGTCTTGGTTCGGTTTAGGTTTTACTCAAAAGACTACACATCGAAAACTAAAAATTCGGATTCTATATATAAGATTACATATGCGACGGCGTCACCCTTTGATTTGTGACGCCGCCGGGTCGCCGCCATTAGGGTTTCGCCTTGGCCACGTTAGTCTTTGACGGCGCCACCTTATGCTTGCGACGTCGTCCCTTCATTCTCGGCGACGTCTGGATCAAATCTAGGCCGTCGAGTTGCGACGACCTACTCTTTTAAAACCCAAGCCGTCACTTGTAAATAAGCAATTTACACCGAGCCGTCACAAAAGTGGTCCGGCGGCGTCGCAGATAACACCGACGCCGCCCCTTCGGCCCAAAGCACTGAGTGTCTCGATTCTTGACTTTGGCCATTTTCTTCAGATAGAGTTGAGATCAATATAAATCATATTTGTCATGTAACAAACGAACCAATCATAACCTTTCATTTTTATCTAAATTAATACAAAATCATTTTCCACCTTTTTTTAAAACAACATATCTTACAAACGGTAAATCTTCAAAATATAAAAATACACCATCGTGGCGAGATGATTAATTATCTTTTCATAGATATGCACTTTTACATATTTTCGACAAACATTTTTTTCAAAAATTCCGTCCGAAAAATCATGTATGATTCGATTTTTACGAATCATATATGATTTTACAATCATATATGATTCTCAAAATCATATGTGATTCAGAAAATCGAATCATATATGATTTTCACAAATCATATATGATTTTTGTTGACCGAAATTTTGAAAAAAAAGTTGTTAAAAATATATAGTAGTGCATATCTATGAAAGATAATTTAATTTCGTCACGATAGTATAATTTTATCGCAGAACGATTAACGGTTTGCGAGATATTTAATTTTTAAAAAGGTGAAAGTTATCATAATAAAAAACGAATGACTATTAGGCTTATGCACAAGCGGCCTGGTTCTGTCGCCGCCACATCGCATTTCTCTCTCCGACGACCGACGACGACCCAATTCACACAAGAATGACCAAATTTTTCTTTTTATTAATTCAAATATTTTTAAAAACAAAATTAAACTTCTATACGTGTACATGCATGCAAACACTCCTTATCAGCCAAATACGTGTAGTACATGCAAAGCTCAAATACGTGTTGTACATTAATCCATCAAATACGTGTTGTACGGTTGTACCAAAGCCCACTCTCCCACCAAGGAAACTTTACTTTAAGTCTTTAATTTTGTTGTCAGAATAATACCAATACAAACAACAATACTAAGGAGATGCCGAAGGGGCTGTAGTCACCTAAAGAAGATGAAAAGTTGATGAATTACATGTTGGACAAATGTTGCCAGAAATGCCGGACTACAACGCTGTGGAAAGAGTTGCCGCCTCGTTGGATTAATTACTTGAGACCTGATCTCAAGCGTGGTGCATTTTCGCTTCATGAAGGTCTACACCAAGAACAAAGGCTCAAACACATGCAAAGCTCAAACCCAAAACGTGTAACAAATTTTGGAAGTTTGTGTATAAAAGTCGGTCGAAAGTTCAACCCTTCTCTCCTTTTCCTCGCCCGACGACCGATCGTGACCGAATTGCCACATTGGTCTCAACCGACGGTAACCTTGCTCGACCGATCGGTTCGACCGAACCTCTGCGCATAGCCTTATTGGTTGATTGGATCTATGGTAAATTTTGGTTCTATATTGAACTTTTGCCTTCGCGCCTTTTCGTCCGAATAAGTGTCATTCCAGCATTTTGCCTTCAAGATACCTAAAAAGTGAAAAGGAACGATATTAAGTAATAACGGATACAAAAGTGATCAAATAAGGGCTTAAACGACCCCTCAAAAGGTACATTTTAAAACATTATCGTTACTCCAAAAAAAAATCATGTTTTTTGGATTCTTAACTTTATATAGATCAATGAAAGTGAATTAATGGAAAGCTAAATTGTTTACAGGGCGAACTTCTAGTGATAGCAAATGTAGGAGATTCACGAGCAATACTGGCTACGGCCAGTGATGATGGCTGTTTGACACCCGTGCAACTTACTGTTGATTTTAAGCCCAATTTACCTCGTAAGCATCATAAGCTTTACTTTTATTTCTTGCTCATATGCTGCTGACAATACTGATAATTCTTCTACAGATGAGGCTGAGCGAATTATTCAGTGCAAAGGACGGGTTTTCTGTATGGAGGATGAGCCTTGTGTGTACCGGGTGTGGCCGCCTAACGGGGAGTCACCTGGTCTGGCTATGTCGAGAGCCTTTGGTGATTATTGTGTCAAGGATTTTGGACTTATATCTGTGCCTGAAGTGACACAAAGACGTATTACTGGCAAAGACCAGTTTATCGTGCTTGCTTCTGATGGAGTAGGTTCTTACAGTTAAATATATTAACACGACAACATATATATGCATTTTTAATCGTTTTGTAGTTCAAGACTTTGAAAATAAGTAATTCTTTGTTAAGTTTTTCACACTTATATACAATCATGTAAAAAGTATTTGCATTAGTTTCAGAATTGTGCTAATTGTTTTGTGTCAATTTGTGTAGGTTTGGGATGTTGTTTCAAATGAAGAAGCCGTGGAGATTGTATCATCTACCGTTGATAAGTCAAAGTCAGCTAAACGACTGGTGGAGTGTGCAACACGTGCCTGGAAACGCAAAAGGAAAGGAATTGCGACTGATGATATGTCTGCTATTTGCATCTTCCTTAATAATGGTTCAACTCTATAGTGACATCTAAATACTACTGTAATTTAATGAAAGGCTACTGCTCTTTTCTAATAAAAGGTTAATGCATTTGTCTGTGTGCTTTTTCTGCTTCTATAGACATGCAAAAATATGCGAATACAATGTTTATAACAATCTCCTATTTGGCTTGATCATTGTTTATTTGTTTTACATATATTGCAATATTACAATATATCGTAAAGCATTATTAGTGTTTGGGTCGGACAACATACTGCAAACCGAAAGCTAAGCCTACTGATTTCCAACATTTAGAAGTATAACAAGGTGCAACCAAAACTTCATGTTACAAAAACTATTTAACCTACCAAAAAGGTTATACCCTAACGATACCCGTGTTGTGTGTGAGAATGTTCTGGTTGTAGGTTTCAAGCCTCATCTAGCACATGTGTGATAAATTTGTGATGTATATAATATTAATTTGAAGCACATTTCGATATTATCTGGTGCGGCGTATTTTACCTCAACTGACATGTTTTTAGTTACATTAGTCATATTATAGCCACTTTCAAAACACAATACCAAACACACTCATAGTTGGAAAATGAATAAACTTTGAAAGAGGAAATAGTTTGCTAGTAAATGGGCCACCTAGTGGGCCCATAGTTCTTCCTTACCAGAAGATCACAAATTATGTACTCCGTAATATTTCTTCTCAATCAAAAATTTATATACTTTTTTGAAAAATGATTATTGTGCATAATTAGCAAGCCTACTAGCAAGCCTAATGATTTGATTGGTAAATTTGAAAAAGTGATTGGTGGAAATTTGGAGAGAGAAAATGTACAACATAATTGTACAAGTAATTTATGCATTAGGCTTGTATTTAGGCATGAATTGTAGGCCTAAATAGCATTACTCTACTTTTTTTAACAACCAAATATCTCACAATATGCAACATAAACTATGTCAGATGTCCTAAACAAGACTTGAACCCGCAATCATTTAATTGAAGAGCTTCTCACACAACAATGGGTACCACTGGGACAAAAAGAATACATTAAGTTAAAGATAGATATCTTGCCTTTGATTTTCAATGGTAAAGTAAGAATTTGTGACACCCCCAAAAACCGAGGGCGCCACTCAATTGGCATCATAACACAGGTAATAAAGAACGGATAATAAAACCCGTTTAAGAACTTTTATTAATAAAGTAATAAGTTTACAAAAGTTTAATTGTTGCGGAAATATGACCCATTAATAAAATGTGGTCCCAATTACATCAGTGTTGTTTATGACCATGCCATGCTAAGCCCTGCCTTGTTATCGTCACACTTCAAAATCGAATACCTGAGAGAACATGCTAAAAAGGTCAGCTATAAAGCTGGTGAGTTCATAAGTTTATAGTAAAGCATTTAAGCAATAAAAGTTTGTTTTATGGACAAAAGTGTGCTCGATACACCGCGTGTAAGGAGTCTTCCAATAAAAGTGGTCAGGTCTATTACTCGAGCTCTAAGTTCATGTTACCAAGCTACTGAGCCCGCATGCGTGTTAGTAGCATGTCGATATGTTTATGGTGCCCTTAGCAAGTGTGTATTCTCATTAAGACTTGAGTTCGACATGGTATACGTCCGGAGACAAGTTGGCGCTACCAACCCGGACGGAGGCGTTACCCTCAATAGATCTATTTATAACATTCGCGCTCCCCGTAGGGATTAATGGTACATGACACGCGGGGCAAGTGGGAAATAAGTTTCCTTAGGCTTCGCCGTAATAGTGGTTTACACAAGAGTTTTCAATACATAAAAGTAGTTGTTGTCCATAGAGAATTTGCGTAAAAGCAATAAATCATCAAGTGTTTGCATAACAACAATAGTTCATAAAGTGGTTTGCACAAAAGCAGTAGTTCATAAGGTGTTTGCATGCAAGCAATATCATTCATAAAGTGTTTGCATAAAAGCAGTTGTTAACCATATAGTTTGCATAAAAGCGATGGTTATTTATAAAATGTTTACGTAAAAGCAATTATCATTCATAAAGAGTTTGCATGTTTCTCACCCCAAAACAGTTACAAAATAGGTAAAGTAAGAGTTATGAACTCACCTCAACAATAAGTAATATGATACAAGTAAGTGTGCACGGGAAACGATGCGCGATACCCTAGCCGCAACCTAAAGTAATAATGTGTTTTAGGTAATGCAATAATGTCGTGTATGTAATTTATGAAAGTTATATCACCCCTACATGTTTGATTGTAAATTTAGTTATTATATAACGTTACTTAATAATTCTTATCGATAGCCAAAATATAATATTTTTGGACTTTTAGTAAGTACGTATCGTAACTACGATATGAAAGTTTCGATAATATATATTTTGAAAAGTTTCCGACTCGACCAAAATATATACATAAAATGCTACTTCGTTTATTTAGTCCGTTTTGCCTGAAACGATCGTTAAGACCTCCAAAAATAACATTTAAGATTTCTGACAGCTTTTGGTAAAAAGCTGTGAATAGTGTTTTTATATAGTTTTCGACCAAAAATTAAAAGTGTTAAAACTCCCTCGTTTTAACTCCGTTTTCAAAGTTATACCTATCCTCGCGAAGGTATTTAAGTACACTACAACATTTTCAGGTTTCGAGGACTCGGTTTATCTTTTAAAGCTTAGTTTTACCGTGATGAAAATCTGGACAACACACTATTTAATTTTCTGAAAATACTTATCGTCAATATATTTAGAAAGCCGTATCTTATTCGTTACAATTCCGTTTTAATCCATTCAAACGACCACGTTTTCGTTTTAAAATCTATTTTCCATTTCTTTGATTAAATCTTGTAAAAATATATTGATTTTCCAAAAATTAGAAATTTTGGCAGCGCTTCCGCGCATATTTTAAAATATCCATTTTTCGTAAACTAAAAGCCCTTTAATCAACTCCAAATCTATCCTAAACTCTTCCACCAATTTTTCAACAAATATATAGCTCAAAATACTCATGACATATGATAAAAATGTAGATCTAGGATATATGACAAAATTCAAATAAAACATTTATAGATTTATATAAACACATATTTAACAATCGAATCTATAAATCAAAGCAAAAATTGCTCAAGGCTTGGTTATATTCATTTTTCTCATTCAATATTTTATAAAACATAAAATAACTTGATTTCAACATAAAATTTACAAACATGAAAAGGGTGATATATTTGATGAAAATAAGCACTTGAAACATAATAAACACATCAATAAGCATATGACATGTATAAAATAAATAAGTAGAAATGTAAAAATGATTTTTGAGCCTTACTTGAAGATGATGGAATTTGATATGAACAAGAACAATATACCCCAAATTAATACTTAAAATCACCAAATATATTTATAAACCCAAATAAGCACTTTATAAGCTCACAATAAGCAAACTACTATATTTCCATTTTGATTTCCACCTTGATCGAACCTTATGAATTTAGAGGAGAAGTTTCTTTATTTTCTAAGTTATAAAAGTGCTAAGTGTTAGTCTTTTTTTTTAGGGGCCATCTAAATAAACCAACATGATGAGCCAATCATTGACTTTTTTATAAAAATATATATAAAATAATTCTAATGACATGATTACTTTCATTAATGTACATTAATGAGGCAAAATAGTCATTCAATGTAAATATGATCCCTTTCTACGTGTACATGCTTTCTAATTTTTTTTTTTTTTTTTCTCTTTTCTATATACATATACATATAATTATTTTTTACTTTTGTCATATACATATACGTACTTATAAGTGAACAAATAATACAAATTTTATTGAAAATGAATAATTAAAAATACAATATAAATAACGTTACATAATTACTTTGTTAGGTCAATATTTTCCGAAATACGATAATAATATTCGCGAAACACATTTTGACGACTAACATATGTGTCCTCCCATCCTGATGCATTTTCACTTTTATATGTAATCCAAAGTGGATGAGTTAACGGTAATGGTGAACCTTCGCGTAGTGTCGCTTTAATATAATGGTTACGATTCACATGAGCAATCACAATTGTCTCGTGTGGTTCCGATTGTGGTGGCGCCGACCAAAGCGGAAAACTCGTGGTGCGACCTCCAACATTTCCTCCATCGCTAGACTTATAACAACTCTTTTATATGTCGAGGCAATAACCAAACCCGTGTTTGGCATTTCCATCCATTTCCGACTTTTTTACGGTCTCATAAATTGTTTTATAACCCGTTAGGTCACTAAGTTTACAACACAAGCATCAATAGAAAGAGTAGAGAGAGAAGAGATTGGATGAACAACACACACACAAACACTACGCGTAAGACTATAGAGAAAGGTTAGGCGTGAGTAGTGAAAGAGAATGAATTGAACAACCAACCCTCAGTGAGGGTTATTACAGGTATTTATAGGAAGGGAGCTAGGCAACACCCTACCCTTCCTTTCCTTAATGGACATGGGCCTAAGCTCATGGGCCTTCTACATAAGCTTAAGCTAATAACAAACATAAAGGCCATAATTAAGCTAACTATTACATATGAATCACTAACACTTGATATAGGTTTAGGAGTGATTCCAACAATCTCCTCCCAAGTGTTGGTGATGAATGAATATAAACGGTGAAGGTAACGATGTAATAGTAGCTTTGACGCCTTCGACATTCTTCTTTCTTGTGAGAAGAATTGCCTTGATTTGAACAATCTCCCAGTGTAGAAATTGTCTTTGAACAGTTCGCTTTGACGTCATAATTATCTTTGTTCTTTGTTCATTGTTCTTTGTGATGGTAGTGATAGTATGTTGTTGTTATCGCATCAAGTCCGCCTCAGTTCCGCTTCTCACGCTCCAAGGTTCCACGTCATTCTTCAACATGCTCACACGCTTTGACGTTGATTTCGAGATCGATGAAGTTCTTTAAGTCTTTAACTTTGTAGATTCTTTGGCTTGACGAAGAATCATTATGACTTTGTGTTGCTTTTAGATAGAACTTTCATTAGTGATGATGTTGGCATGAGCATGTGAAGAATCAGACGATCATTCCGCTCCGAGCTTCCATAAGAAGAAAACATGAAAACGGTTAGTAATAAGCGGATTCCCAGACTTACAAGTTTGAACTTCGAGAGTGTTAACGAGATAGTGTGAAACACAACTCTAATTCTCACAAAGGCCGTTCTCGAACCGAGTCCCACAAGTGAGATAACGCGATGTACAAGTACACCTCTGATTCGGATGAGTCGAGGTACACAAGTATCACCTCACGATCAGACCGTTTGAGACACACTAAGCGTAATCCGCGGAGTTACTGCAAGTGACCGCTGTGGTCGTTTGATGTTGACCTGGCAGAGTTTCCATTCAATCACCGAGGATCACGGTTGTGACCCTCTCATAAATGTTCTCGCTGATTGCTAAGATCCGTGAAGGACTCGATAACGTCACCGACGCTCTTATTGTTGAACGACAAGTGATGAAATGTCAAGTGTTCCTAAGATATCTTTTGATGAATCTCGTGGTTCTAGACTCAATAGTGCGTTTTGGTTTTCTGAGCGGAGACTAGGGAGGGTCTCCTTCTTCAATATCGCAATCTCAAAGAGAAAGCCGATAGATTATGTAGGGTTCCCGTGAGAATGAAACACGCTTCTTTTGAGAGAAACTTGAGTGGCTAAGAAGGTTTAGTGCATGCGCCATTGGGTCCATGACGACTTTTAATCTTCAATACCGGCGTCACTAAGTGACAACCAAGAGCATATGAATTGAACCCTTGTCCGCGCCTAAGTTGAATAATCTGGAGGGCTATTTCTTTTCACCCTTTTCTTTGCATTTCTTTTTAATTCTTCAACTCCTTCTTTCTCCGATTCTCATTTTCTCCTTTTTATGATCATTCCTAAGGACTTCTAATTCTAACTATTGGTAGTGTCCTTGGGTAGATCCCTCCGGCTCTGGCGGATCATAGGACGGTTATTCCTAACCTTAATCACCTTATAACTCCATTGCCATAAAACCATTTTTCATGAAAATCTCTTAAAGTGTTTGTGAATGAAAAACATGTTTGAACACTTCAAGAGTTTTAGATTTTCAGAAATACTCCCCTACATGTGCTTAAGAGTTTTACGTAACTCGCACAAATGAGGAAAGAGCTCGCACTTTGAATTGATCGACTCAAGATAGACAATTCCCGAGGGACACAGTTCGTTGCATAGTTAAAGAGATACATTGTCGCCTTTTAGGTGACAACTAGCTCTAATAACTACCTTGAAGGTGTGGACAAACCTCGAAAGGTTGTCAAACCTCAAAGTTCATGTCCATCAAGAGCTTCTCGAATAGGTACAATTTACTTGGATAAGTCTTTGGAAGACAAATCTTTTCAATGTAAGACCTGTATTCGGATCCGTCAATTCATGGGTTGAAGTGTTTTCACACGATGATTCAATAGCAATATCACAACATATTTCTTATCACATATTTTCTCCCCCTCAAAAATGGCATATAAATGTTGTTTTTGAAGAAGTGTTGAGAATAAATATGACCATTTTGAGTTTTGTGGGAAAAGTACCACTGAGAACACTTTTGTGAACAAAGATTTTAGTCAAATACTCCCCCTCAACAAGTGATATAAACGGTTGAGGTGTTTGTAAATCATAAGGGGAAGTACTTGTTCTTTTGAGCAAAACCTTTAAAAGTGAAAGGTTTGATAGGTTTTACTCAAAAGTAAGCTTTCGCTCCTTTTATAGGATTGTGCAATCAAGCGCACCACGTGGTCCTTTCTTGACAAGAACGGTTGTACATTGTTATGTGTGCACAAGCCATAGTCATAATTAAATCACGCATCCAAAATATTATGAAATAGAAGCGCTCAAGGGTACCGAAGTCCATCAATCTTGCCAGAATGCGAACATGGCGTTGATAGCCGGCAAGAGCAATCACGGGACGACCACCTACAAAGCTCTCCGAGTTCGAATCGGTCCCGCCGATACAACCTTTCATCAATCATAGTGATTATCCTCTTCACATCCCTTCGATCCCGAGAATTCCATCGCCGGAGACCCAATGCCTTCATGTATCGCCTTCAACCGATAAGCCAAGCCATCCCTAACCTTCTTCAATGTGTGATCCCCAAATTTGTGAAGATCTCTACACGCCATCAAGCAATTTCATTGAAGTTCACCGCGATAAACGACGCCAATGGTTTGGTCGACGAGGTGTATTGTGAAAGTCGGTTGATGTCGGAAGATCTAGCCGAGGTGGAGTGAAGTTGACACGGTCCGATATGATTCAACCGCAAGTCGGAGATCTTCTACACGTTCTTTGATTACTATTCTTCCGATGAAGATTAGCACGGACTTGATGTATTCACGTTGCTCTTGATCGAGAATTGTCTCATGCGACCCGTACTTTGGCAAGGTACATGTCTTCAATGTCGTTGATAGACAAATTCTCAAAGTCCGCTTCGGAGAATGCATAATCCCTTTCGCCTTGTCTTTTGACCATGATATTCTTGAGGAAAGTGTAGTCCCATTTAGATTAAAGATCAACATGTTTAATAGCCACGATTGCTTTAGTCCGAACACTTCATGTTGAGACTTCAACCGGCGACGTAGTAGATTCGTCGGCGTGCCCGCAATGGTGAATCCCATACAATGCATCACGGTCATATATCGCCACATTGTTGGAGAACATGTGGTTAGCCCTTTACTCGATGGCTATGCGGTTAGAGTATATGGTCACGGAATGGAAGTGTCGGAGATGTAGCGTATTTCCTTGAACCATCGCCACCGTAGAAGAAATTCCAAGTCTTTGTTGAAGAAATATCGGAATGGAATCCTAGGTCGATCTGGTTGGCCAATTGTTGGTAGAGGTTTAGACCGATCGGTGTAATATGGAGGGTTGTCCCGCTTGGTGAAGTCGATGTTTGCTTGGGTTGAGCCAATCCATGTTGTTAGACATAGCTCGTGCTATATTATCAAGGTGATACTCAACTTCAATAGCACTTTCCGAGTGTCTTTGAGCAATTGAAATGCTTCATTCTTGATGCGCTTCAACTCTGATTTCGCCATCTTTTCACACGGAATTTCTCTTGCAAGAACTTAGCATGCTCCAATGTACACCGCCTTCCGGATCTTGACCTTGGTGGGTAGGGAGTAGAATTAACAAGTGTAGAAAACCAACAGATTCAACGGTGTCATCTTCATCTAGCCATGATATGACGCCGACCTTGGGCGCCTTCTTCTTCTTTTTCTTAGGCCCGGATGAGGATTACGGTTTCTTAACTTTGTCGGGAGAGGTGGGTTGTTGTTGGGGCTCATGAAATTCCTCATCGTCACCACCGTATACTCAAAGTGATCACCGGTTTTCGAGTACGGGTGGTAACTCAAGAACTCGAGGTTTTCAAGAGAAGAGCGAGGAGGAGACCTTTGTTGGTGGAGTCCGTTGGGGTGGAGGTTGCATGAAGATGATTCACCGAGACTTCTTGGGCGTTTAGGCTCGTCATTCTTATCCCGATCCTTATCTTCATCGTCGCATGGACGCTTAGGCCTTTCACTTCTTCTACATGCCGATTTTAGTTGGTATTCAAAGAATGCTTCAAACAATTTACCTTCGTAGGAGGCAAATGTTGCAGATCGCTTCGACATTTGAGCTACCAATTTGTTAACCAATTCAAAGATCCGAGAAGATTATGGGATCAAGCGGATTAATGTTCACATGCATTGGAGTTGATTTCATAGTCCATTTGGCCAGTGTAAGAGATTCGGATAGAGTTATTTGGTGAACAGTTCCTTAGTAACTCCAGAACGATGTCAAGAAGGTACTTGTGAGTGTATCCTTTGATCATCTCGTCCATTTTCCTTGAAGATCATCTTTCATGAGCTTCGGACATACTCCCTTTCAACTTTCATCTCGCCATTCTCGTCATGAAGGTATCAGACACGATCAAGAAGAAAATTCGACTTCTTGTAAATCACGTCTTTCTTTCCGACTGCTTGATGCCTTTAACCATTCGTGTCTTAGCTTGAGAAATCCAAGAGGCAGTTGGCTTCTTCACTGATCTGGATGTGGATCTGGTTGTTCTTTTTGATGGTGGTGGTGAAGAGTGAGAGGATGAAGCTGATGATGAAGATTCATGAGGAGATTCAGGGTCCTTAGGAGGTTCAGAAGTTTTCTCCTTGGAACGAGTTGGACTGTTGAGAAGGTAATCATCATAGTTCACTTCGTCATCTTGTCCAGTTTTAGCTTTTTCTTCAGCCTGAATCCTAGTATCTTCATACGCTTAGCTTGAGTTGCGGCCTCTTCAAAGAACTTTAGCTTGAGCCGCACTTCTTTATCGCCTTTATCCTTCTCGACTTCTCGCCTGTGTTCCTCAATGTCATACTCAATTGACTCCTCCTGTTGCTTTTGTTGTTGCTCAAGAGTGGTGGCACGGTTCCTTATCGGGTTGATTAACCGCATCGGGAATTGGTGTGGTTTGAACATCACCACTTGACCCTCCGGGGCCACCCATTTGATCCTTTGAAAATTCTTTCGCAACATGTTGGAGTCTAACTAATTTGAACTTTCTCCTGTAATCAGTATCTAGAGGCTCTTCATCAGAACTTTCTTCTTCGTGCTTAATAACTGGAGTCTTCCCTTTGCCGTGTTCAGCTATAGGACTGGGTGGTTTGATTCATCAAGGATTAGTATCGGTTGCAGCTTTGAGTAGAAGATCTCTTCATCGATTGTGTATCTTCGTAGCTTTCGTCCACTAGCTTTCTTGGCGATTCAGCTTTGCACGGAATGGGAACGACTTCCTTAGAAGGAAGGTCCTTTCCGTGGAGGATTCCTCTTGGGAACTTCCTCGACTCTCGGTGCTTGCAAGACTCCTGACTCCTCTTACGGTTCTCCTTGTAGGTGTACCGTAAGATTTTTCATCGAGAAACCAACTTTGTTCTCTTCACAGACTACCAAATATCTTTTATAAGAATAGAGTTGTTTGAGTTCATCCGTGAGAAGGAGATCCGCAACACAACACCTTGTTTCTTGGTAGTTGACTCCTTAAACCGATCGTTAGAGTGGGTTCTGACAACACGTCAAGATTGTCGTGGTCATTGATTCTCTTGGGATATCGTAATTGAGTCCAAGAGCTCTTTGGATCAATAATTTTGTGTATCCGATATAAGGAATCTTTGAGCCAAGCTTTTGAGGAAGGTCATCATGTCATCCCATATCGTAGCTTCAATTTCGATGTGTTTCATGTTGATCGAGCCCAAAAGATTTGCGTTCTACGAGCTTGGATGCTCATAGCCACCGTCACGACCGTAAACAGATTTTGTGATGATGATATAAAGGGTTCTCCAAGGTCGAGGAATGTTCTTAAGATCCACGTGAGAATGCTTATTAACAACCCTCAAGCTTCGTCATACCCAATATCAATCAAAATTGCGTAGCGCCTCTTGATGGGTGCAGCAGAGTATTCGTTGGTATGATGTCGAATGAGGAGAACGGCTCTTAAATCTGCAGGAGTGATGGTGATTTGCTTGTGATTGAGTGTCACCGTCACAAAGATTCTCATCCTTTGATCTTTTGCATTGTAGTCCAAAACTGTTGAATGTAGATCTCTCGGAACGAGAGCAGTGGGAGAGCATGTTCGATAAGGATGGTTCTTCGTAATATCAATAGCAATGAGACAAGAAGATTTCAACAGTGAGGGTTTCAAAGTCAACACGAAGGTTGTTCTTTCCAATCTTCTTTGGATAGCCATGAGGAAGATATCGACAATGGTGAGTACATTTGGTGCATCCACATTCATTTGAGCTTCCATGTCGTGATTTGAAACACATTTACCAAAAGAACCAACATATCGAAAGACATAATGTTAGTTTACAGAAGGTTTTATTGACTAATTATTGAATGTTCTATGTCTATGATTGTTACGAGTCCAAAGTCACTTGTTTGTCCAATAGTCTAATGACGTCGTGATAAGTTTCGTGAGTTAGTTAACTTTAAGTTTTAAAGTTTATGTTATCACTTATTTTCCACAACATATTAAACGTTTAAGCTTATTAGTGACATTATTGGATTCGTGACGTTATGATTTATTCATTTACAAGTTTGCACGCGTAACAATTCATAATGAAGGTTTGATCAAGGCTTAGGCGTAGAAATGGTAGCTTATGCGTAAACAAGAGAGGTATACGCGTAGACGCAAGCTTATGCGTAGGATCCTTACTTACGCGTAGGAAAAGGGGACCTTATGCGTAAAGCTTACGCGTAGGCGTATATAAAACCTTACGCGTAAGGCTTACTCGTAAGAGTAGACCTTATGCGTAGAGGTCACTGTTTACGCATATCCTTCACAGGATACGCGTAGTCCCTTTGTAGAACCTTACGCGTAAGATTTCTCTTACGCATAACATGCTACGCGTAAGGTGATCCTTATGCGTAGATGGTTAACAACCTTGATTCTCGATTTTTTACGAGTAGCAAACCCGAAATAAATTCATCACAAGATCAATATTAACATCCACATTCATTGTATAATGATTTATTGACAAACACTCATTCAAATAGTTACGCGTAAAAACCTTATCGTAAACCAAAACCCTAATAGTTCAAAGATTACGCGTAAGATTTTAGCCATGTGAATTACACCAAAGTTTTCTTGGTGGTTTTAGATGTCATGTGAGTATAATAACCAAGTTTTCACATCAAACTCTCAATGAATCAAAAATACCCAAACGCGAAGAACATTAAACCCTAATTTCTAATTTACAATCAATTAGTGTTTCTGGGTTGTTTTAAAGCCTGGATATCATCAATTCATCATGATAACAACATCACACAACAATCTTTTTGACCAAAAACATTCACATTTTAAAATACCCAAACCCACGCATAAACCCTAGTTTTTCAAATTCAATCAATACGTGATTCTGGGTGTGTTTTGAGTGTAAGAATGGTATTAGTGATGTAAAATAAACGTTTTGACACAATCCTTGTCAGGACCGATTAACGTATGATTTATGTGGTTTTGGAGGTCGGGGTTGGTGGAAGAAGATGAAGATCTTCATCCTTTTTAGTGAGAGAAAGTAGAGAGAGGGAGGAGAAAACAAAGACTTTATTAAAATAAAACACACACTACACCTAGCCAAATGCTTCACCTCACCCCTCATGGAGAGTCATGAGGGGTATATATAGGCCCTAACTTTGCCACTTAAACGATACTAGTCCCTAAGGGCAAAGTATACTACGCATCTAGTCCAATTCACGTAAATGACGTTATCTTTAGAAAAAGCGAGGCTAACAATCTCCCTCCAAGATAGCGTCACACGTGAATGGTTACAATGAGACCTATAAATACAAAACAAAGTAAATTACAATAGTAATGAACAATGTTGACTTCCTTGAAGTGCAGAGTCTCTGTAGTCTAGATATCGAGGCAAACTTGAAGTTCTCCTCCGATGACCTCGGCAAATGATCTTCTTGTAGCTCAACTTCAACTCAGAACGGTCTAGTTAGGTTATTACTCCCTCCTAACTAGTGAGCCTTTTCTTTCTTTGCTCCCTCCCGAACCGACAACACTCTTCCAACACGCCTTTAATCTTCGACACGCAATGGAGAAAGTAAACTCTTGAAGCACAATGGTTGTCGCTCGGGAACATCATAACATAACTCACTTAGTATTGCATACAAGTTGGTAAAACCCGATGTACACCACACTACTTCTCCTTCTTCAATCTTAAGCAAAATCCTTCGTAATCCAATCACGGAAGATGAAATACCAACTTCTCTCTCCCGATGGTTGCGAGCTATCGAATCATCATAATGTTGCGTACATGTCGATTACCTTCTTTGATGCAATATTAACATCATAGCTTGATCATAATTTCCGTGAGAATATGTCGCAAAGATACTCTCAATATACTTCTCTCAAACCAACCTTTAAATCGAACCTCCTTTGAATTCACCCATTAAATGTAATGACCACATATGGAGATAGCCCGACACGACTAACTTGAAAAGGAAGTAAACATCCCAACTTGTGACTTGCTGCTTGTTCTAAATTTTGAACAATCCACAACTTCGGGTGACACCGAGCACTACAACGTAACTCCTTAAAGTGATGGTTAAACACCGTGAGCACTACAACGTAACTCCTTACCAGCTTATAACCGATTTTCAAATTTCATAATGTGCCGGACAAGTTATCTTGAGACATGCATCCAACCAACCATCGCCCCGTAGATAAAGAAGTCCACCCGTGAAATGTCACTTCAATTCCTCGTCAATAATACTGCATAAAAACTCCGTAGCCATTTTTTCGATTTTGCGCAAGCCGTGAATTATGTATCCCTCCGTGAAAATATACCATACCAAAATATACCAACTCTTGACCAAATGCAATTAATAATTTATATCCAAACTATTCTATAAAATATTTGGATAACTATTGTTCCATTTCATATTACTAGACCCATCAAATGATCAAAAGCACCAACCCATCCGGATATCAGCCCACAACCGAATGTTATCTAGAAGCCCAAGTCCAAATGATTGAAGCCTCGATCCAAATATCAATCATAACACGGTATAACTTAAATATACGGACACCACTTCACAACCTTAAACAAAACTAACCCTACACACATCTTCACATAAACCAGCGCCTACCATACTTTTCCTCTCACCTAACATATCTCCATCAAATCTGATATTGCATCTCATCTCATCTTAGATCCATCTCAACCAATCAATGAAAAACAATAAACTCAAACCCAAACGAAATTTATTTCTCCATATGAATCAAACCCAAAGACACCACGATGCGCAGTCTATTTCTTCTTTTTCTGCCCAAACCGGATATGGAAATTATCTTCAAGATCCATTGTTGGGTCTCGGGTAGGTAATAACGAATTATTGTTTCCTTTTTGGTCTTTAACGAATGAAAGAAAAGGTATAACATAATTGTTATAAACTCTTCTTTATCTTTCGGATAGTAACACAAGTGGGTCAATGATGATGTGTGATTCATTTGAAATAATCTATAAGAGATTAAAAAAATGAATCCGAATCTGAGACAAGATCTTGTTAAAACGTTGGTTGTTTGATGAGAGATGGGGAGAGATGTGAGGGTCCTTTGAAGTGAGTCTAGATATAGGATTGGTTTTGGTTTAGGTTGTTTCAGACTGATGATGTGATGAGACTGAAGTCGAGTTGTATTGGTATGTGGTATAAGTCATGTGGTCTTGGTCTATTTTACGCATAACTATTTTGTCAATCTTACGCGTAACATTTCTTGAACCCTTATGCGTAACCTTACGTGTAAGATCACTTAGGCGTAGCCTTACGCGTAAAAGCCTAGGCTTATGCGTAAGAGCATACGCGTAACTCATTCCTTACGCGTAACTTCACAGCTACGCGTAACTTTCACTGTAGATATTCCTTATGCGTAAGTTTAGGGTTTTGACCCTTTGACTTTTTCCGGTGAGATTTTCCGACCATGTTTTTCCGACCAGATTCATCTAAACCCAGAAACAGCATATAAAACTGCTTCTTTGACTCTTTTGACCATAAAAAAACTGACGGTTTGACCACAATAATATTTCACAGATATTGTACCAAAAGTCATAAAAGTGACTGTTTGGATAAGACCCAAGACAGATTTACAAAAAAGATTGTGACTTTTTGAGATACCAAGGATACTCAATATTTGTTAAAGCTGTTGACCCATATACACGGAAAAAAAAATTTTCCGACCCACAAAAATAGCATAAAAACAGTTAAAACCATGTGTAAAACCAACATAAATCAACAAAACAACAACCTTGGCTCGTTATACCAATTGTCAGGACTGATTACTATAAGATTTATGTGGTTTGGAGGTCGGGGTTGGTGGAAGAAGATGAAGATCTTCATCCTTTTTTAGTGAGAGAAACTAGAGAGATGGAGGAGAAAACAATGGAACTTTTATTGATAAACAAGAAAACAAACACTAACCAAATGATTCACCTCACCCCTCATGGAGAGTCATGAGGGGTATATATAGGCCCTAACTTTGCCACTTAAACGATACTAGTCTCTAAGGGCAAAGTATACTACGCATCTAGTCCAATTCACGTAAATGACGTTATCTTTAGAAAAAGCGAGGCTAACAATCCTTTTAACCTCAAACACATAGACAAGATTATGTGTTCTAACGCTTACGCGTAAAACACAAAAATCATTAAATATTAAGTTTTAACCGTTGGATTCGCATGAAATTCAAAACCATTGTTTAAAAACTTGTTAAGAACACAAAATCACTTACAGATCGATGATCAAAACTTCGGATTTGTTGAACGATTTATAGGCGTAGGATTAGTTTGGTGTTTGTAATAAATGTGAAGTGGTGAAGTTAGGTGGAGAAGTTTTATTAAAATAACTTTAAGCTTTAGGCAGTTTTAGTCCCTCCACCTTTTTCATTTTCATCCAAAGCCTTTTAACTTCCATTTTGGTTACCAAACGAAGAATATTAGGAATAACTTTGACGACACTCCCTCTCGACTTAAGAAATAATGAAAGGTTATAAATTTTAGTCCGAGGAGTGTCAAGAAACCGTAAATGTGACCACCATTATTAAAGAAACAACTGTGATAAGGTAACATGCAAGTACATGGTTATTTTGAAGCAGCTTAAGAATTAATTTTCTCCCCTCAACACTTGATCGAAAAAATACTTGAATTTTGAAAGATTTGAGTGTTGACGGATAAATGTACTTGCCATGTTTGAAGAAATATAGATAGAAGAATATTTTTGTTGTTTTATCAGTTTTATATTTTGTATTTTGTTTTTGAAAAATATTTACAAAAGAGATTTTGGTGTTTGATTGGTTTTAAGACCGTTTTAAGAGTTCATCCAATTCCTCTTGAGTCAAACACCGCATACCAACCGATGGACCAACTCATTAAACCTAGCGGGAGGCAAGGCTGGGAGTAGATCCGCCAATTGGTATTCGCACCCACGAAGTATAATTCAACTGCACTCGCTCCACGTGGTCCTTGATGAAATGATAACGAAGATCGATGTTCTTTGATTTCAATGTCGAACCGAGTTGCACGAGATCGCAATAGCACTGATTGTCGCAGACATCGATTCTCAAACACGTAACCATAGTCTTTGAGTTGTGTTCTCATCCGGATGACTTGAGCACAACACCGACATGGCTACATATTCCGCTCGTTGATGACAATGATGTACAATCCGCTTCTTCGATTGCTGTGACACGAGTTTATCACCAAGAAATTGTAGTGTTCTCAAGTACTTTTCCGTGAATCTAAACATCCTGCGTGATCAAGATCCAAAAGCGATTAGTTCAAAACCGTAATCCTTCGGATACCGTGATCCCAAGTTAATGGTTCCCTGATGTATCGGAGGATTCTTTTAGCCTCGCAGAGGTGGGTTTCGCTTGGTCTTGACCGATAACGGAGCAGAGATAAACGGCAAAGACAATGTCAGTCGCTTAGTCGTTAGATACATGAGAGACCCAATAATACTTCGGATTTGGTAGGGTCCACTAATTTCCCATGTAAATCGTCTAGCTTCTTGGTATGAGTCATTGGTGTGGCATAAGTGTCATGTGTTTTCATTCCAAATTTGTTTAACAATTCAAGGGCATATTTGATCGACTCAAGGAAATACCACGGGTGATTGATGAACTTGCGGTCCTAGAAAGAACGTAAGTTCACCCATCATGGACATTTCAAAATTTTCTTCATTAGTTTTGCAAAAGCGATTGAGTACTTTTATGTGTAGACCCAAAATGATGTCATCCACGTAAATTTGAAAAATTAAGATATGTGCCCGTGATATTGTATGAAAAGAGTAGGTCGACGAATCCTTCCGTTGGTCGACATAAACCGTTTCTTTCAGCTTGTCCGTGAGAAACGCAGCTTTTGACATCCATCCGAAGACCGTCATATTCATATGAGCCGCGAACGCGAAATATCCGAATAGCCTCAAGACGAGCAACCGGAGCAAATGATTCTTCAAAGTCAATACCTCCTCCTCGTCGATAACCCTTAGCCACCGACGCGACTTGTTTCGACACGTTCCCTTCAAGATCCAATTTGTTCTTCCAATCCATTTAAGACCAATGACGAGACCCCATTGAGTTCTTCCCCGCATGGATTCAATCCGCTTGTCTTTGTCATTGCGTCTTTAATGTTTTTAAGCTTCGATTGACAGACGGTGAGTGATAAATGCAATGTTCACCATCCGAGTGAAGACGTTGTCTCGTGAACGACCGGGTTGATTCGGGTTGCCAATAATATTTTCCAGAGGATGGTCTTTTGTCCATCGATGTGTAGAGGGTTGATGTTGGTATACATTGTGCGATTACGAGGATTCAAATGGTTTGTTGATGATTCCGCGACATCAGTGCGGCAGCTTCATTAGCAAACGGGTTAAAGAACGATTTGGATCAAAATCGCATGGGGGTACTTCATTAAGAACATCATCACGGTTCATCATTGTTGGAAGCGGTTTGTTCAACTGCTGTGGTGGAGTCAATGGTGGTGCTTCTTCAACGATAGTTGTTGTAGCAGTGTATCGTATAAGAGTAGTATCGGGTTGAGCAATGGAAACAATGGATACACCGGAGCATGTTCATCAATATCGTCACCGAGCAATTGGAGCAAATAAGTTTTCCATTTGTTGACGAGTGAGTGGGGCATTGTTCACCGATGATGGGGTTTGAGGAAGTTTAAGCGGTTGTGACCGGGTTCCAAGCTTTTGATTTTCCAAGGTGAGAGCGTTAATTTGCTTTTATGTTCATGTTTCAGCTTGTTCTATTTCGCATAACAAAGCATTCTTCAAGCGGCTAGATCACGATCCGTCTCTAAATATTTTTCGCTTTGATGAGATTTAGCAAAGGCGGCTTCAAACCTTTTTCACGCTTTTTCTTGAGTTTTGAAAAAGTTGAGTTGCATTTCTAAACATTCAAAATCCTTGGTTATGATGCATTTTTACTTTTAAGTCCCGATTTATCGCATGACATTCCTCTACTATGGATTGTTGGTTTTAAGCCACGGATCAACATCCGGGCGAGGTAAAAGTTCGGTGTGTTCAACGTGAGTCACAACATGATCATTATTTAGATCCTCAGTATAACCATCGAAGTCAATTTGATTATCAAGCGGAAACCATAAGGTCATCTTGATCTTCAAATGTAACTACGAGGTCTAGTTGAAAATCGTCTGAATGAGATGTGGACGACTCATTTTGAACATTCGAGCCTTGCCGTTCGGGATGTTAGCGGAGATATTAGATCGAGATGAATATGGTTTGTTCGGCACGAGACAAGCCATCGAGTTATACATCTGCTGGCCTGTGTCACTCATGTGTAACTCATGCATATTAGCCATCAACATAATAAATGCATTGGCACGCAAGTCCTCCATATCATCATCCGAGTCTCATTTGCCATAAACCGTGTTCTTTGTGCGTGAGAGTTCCACCACTTCATCCTTAAGAGCCAAAAGTAAAGCCTCCTTGTGATAAGTATCGCTCTAGTCCTCGGCTTTGGGCATGCATTAGCCAGTGTCCCTCTCATTGCGCTTGTAGCATCAAGACCATTCAACCCATTTCGAGCATTTCCTTGTTCCACCATTTGAGCTCTGTTGTTATTCCTACCCATAGCATTAAACCCTTGACCACCTCCCATCCGGACGACCATAACCACGATTCGAACTTCAACTCGCCCATTGTTCACACACAATCGATTCCTTATGTTTGATGAGGAACGAATGCGATTGTTGGATTTGTTTGTATAACGCCAAAAGCATTAGCAATCATAACAAATCCTTGTTGCAATGCTTCGAACGGATCGGATTCTCATTAGATTAACTATAAAGTGCCCGATCATTGTTGTTGTTGTAAGGAACCAATTGATTTTGTTGAGATTGCCGTGATTGATCATTTGGTGTGGCGGTTGGTTGAGTTGCCGGTTGAGGAGGATAACTGCTTGAGCATACAAGGCAAGTTGTTGATTTTCCGATGTGAAGATGAAGCAATTTGAGCACGGAGAATCCTTTCCTTATCAACTTCCTTTTGATGAGGCTTCAAGTAATCGTACAACAATCCGTATGCGAATGATGCATGTTCTTCGCCGACGGAGAAAAATGACATACTTCTCCCATTCAGACCAAGACTACTCAGAACTTAGTATTAAGCGCAATTCTTGGCATGATGATGTTGTGTTTATCCAAATCATTTATGATGTCCGAGAATCGATGATGATAAGACTCTAGTGTCTCTCGTGTTCAATCATGAAGTGTTCATAAGCCAAGTAAATTTTGGATTCCATATCCTCCCGATTGAGCGCGAGATCCTTCCATAAGAAGATGAATATGTTCCCACATTGCCTTTGCGGCCTTTTGAGCATCAACACTTCAAGAATTGGATTTGGTAATCCTAAGAGGATATATTGCATTGCAAGCTCATCGACTTCATAGTGTAGAAGTTATCTTTGCGCTTAGGTCCGCAGTGAGCAATGTTTAATTGTTCATCTCTTGTTGGATTAGCATTTGGATCTCCGGCACAATGATGAGGCATCCGAAATGGACCTTCCAAGATAACCTTCTTTAAGAACTTTCCATGTGGCTTCTTCGCATCACAAAACCTAAAGAACCTAATTACCCATTGATCGTAGTTTCGGAGTGAGCATTGGAGGTCTATCAAGTGATCCAAATTTCATGAATTGATTGTTGGTCGCTAAAGCTTCACACATCTTTGCAAACCAAGTGGGTTCCTTCATAGTGTTCCTTGATGGATGTTGATTGAAATCGTTTGTGTAGGGTTGAACTTGAAGACTTGGTGGTGTTTGAACCATTTGTGGTGGAGGAATTGCTCCAAGTTGTGGAGTATGTTGTTGATAAATTGCTTGTTGTTGATTCCATTGTTGATGTTGTGGACTTAGTTGTTGTTGTCGTTGAGTGTAAGTGTGAGGGAAATAGTTAGAGTATGGTGGTTGTGACATGTTGAAAAACTTGTGTTATAAAATGGATCTTTGTAGTCGAATGAACCTTTGTTGATGAAGTATCCTTAGCGAGAAATCACAATAAAGCCAAGTAGCACTTATGCGTAAAACACCAAAGTTACGCCAGAATAACGCAGGTTACGCCAGAGGTTTAGCTTACGCGTAAGTAGGAGAAAACACTAAAGTTATGCGTAAGCGATGAAGTTAGCGAGGATTACCTTATGCGTAAGACTAGGCTTAGGCGTAAGATGAATCTTATGCGTGGGATATTCTACGCCGTAAGTTTAAGCTTATGCGTAAGTTTAGGGTTTTAGCTCAAGTGATCTTTTACACTATCACAAAGGCAAAAGATATCCTAAGTCGACGATTTTCGTGCTTATCCAAGCAAGAAAACACGAGTAAACCACTAAAAGTGAAGATCAAACAAAAGATAAGTTACACGAGTTTTAGGGTTTTACTACTGTAGACTTACTCGTAAAAGTGATTGTTGCCCAAAATGTTTCTAAACCGATTTTGTGATGAAATAGCCTCAATATCACCAAGATAACACAAAAGTGTGAAACTTGATGATCCAAAGTGTCTAAAAATAGTTAAGAGAACCAGTATCACGTACAAAACCAAGTTCAAAATCGATGATCTACACGTAGGTTGAAACTTTTGCCAAAACAAAGCTATTGTAACACCTTAAAACATTGAAAGTACAAGAATCTTGGATTAAAAGTGTAAAAACGTGTTTTTAAGCGAACCAAAGTGTCACGATGCTTTACGCGTAGGACCGAAACCTACTTTTAAAAACAATACGATTCACCCAACTAGTAGGCGATTGATACCACCGTGTAGGTCACTAAGTTTACAACACAAGCATCAATAGAAAGAGTAGAGAGAGAAGAGATCGATGAACAACACACACACAAACACTACGCAGAAGACTATAGAGAAAGGTTAGGCGAGTAGTGAAAGAGAATGAATTGAACAACCAACCCTCAAGTGAGGGTTATTACAAGTATTTATAGGAAGGGAGCTAGGCAACACTCCTACTCCTTCCTTTCCTTAATGGACATGGGCCTAAGCTCATGGGCCTTACATAAGCTTAAGCTAATAACAAACATAAAGGCCATAATTAAGCTAACTATTACATATGAATCACTAACACTTGATATAGGTTTAGGAGTGATTCCAACATAACTGTCGTTCCAAAAATATACTTGTATTTTGTTGGTTAAAATCTAACTCCCGCACCAAATCGGACCGAATACGACGCCACCGATCTGAGGGAGACCGAGCGATAGCGATGATCGAATCCGCAATTACCATCGCCTATGACATCTTGTAAATCAGAATATAAGGATGGAAAATATGTGGAAGTTGATTCAAAATCTTCCGAACGTGTTTTAATATCAAAAAGTCTTTAGATATATTGTTAATACATAAAGTACATTAGGTAAAAAAATAATTATTACACAAATGTGTTGGGTTGGGTTTCGACTGAAAATAGGCAAAGAGAAAGGGTGAGAGGTGCCTCATTAATTGAGGTTGTCTCCTAACTAGATAGTTAGAATCAAAAGATTTAGTTACATGCATTTTTATTAGTTAGTTTTGTATAAAAATGCTAGGATATATGTAATAAAGTGTAGATGTTAGAAAAATATTGTATTTGCATTTGGGCAGGTATTGGGTATTTAAAATAAGTATTGTCTAGTGATTACTTAATTTAAGGTAGTTATATATCATTTAAGTATTTATAGTAAAATAAATACTAAAGGGGTGAAAGTAAAATATTACTTGAATTTTTGTAACACTCTATTAGGTATAGGAGTGTAGTAAAAAAAATATAGTAGAAGTATTGGGTATATTGTTCATGATCAAAAATCGTGTGAAAACATGTATTTATAAAATAAATATAAATGAATAAATATGCAAACATGTGTATGACTAAATATGAAATTGATGATTCTGGCAATGTATAGACTAACTCTAGTTTATATGATGTGCACCAAATGATGTTTCTCTGTAGGCGATATAACTCTCACGTTACGCGTAAGTAATACTCGAAAAATAAAGTTTCGAAAAATGATGAATAGTGCAAACTACGATAGTGAATAGTAACTTTTTCTGAAAATGAAAAGTGAATATCGGAGTTGAATAATGACTCAAAAATACGAGTTGGATTGCGTTTCGTTGCATAAAATGCGAAAAAATGAGAGTATAAAGAGTGGGAAATTAAAACGTGAACTTCCTTGGAGTTTGGTATTTCATTTACGTTTTAAACATGAATTGAAATATTTTAGTTACACATTGAAAATTAGTTAACGTGTAAAATATGTTTTCGAGTGTGTTTTTATAAAATTAATATAAAAACTACAATATTGTTTCAAAAATGTGTTTATTAGACTAATACCATACTTTCTATTGGTCGGTTTATGCGCGAGCTCGTGTTTTCAATAAAAGTGAGATAACTTTTCGTGTGAGTTAGAAAACTCATAAGTGATCAGGAAATATAAAAGTATGCATTTTCTGATAAAATAACTAGGTTAAATTGTTTGAGTGTGCGGGATAACTTCCCATAATTTTTTTAAGTGAGCTAATGTATGTTCAAAAACGTTCAGGTAATAATAAATAACAGTTTATTATTAAATTAATATTTGAAAAATTACCGATTCCCATAATGGTTTATGAATTCACAGATAAAAAAAATGGCAACAAAGGAAAACAAGTTTCTTTATCTCCATGTGACTTATTACTAGGAAGCATATAAACATTAGTTCAATAGTGATTTTACAAACCCGTTGCTAACCCATTGCGTATATCCGGGTCCAAATCCGAGCAGTCATCTCATACTTGGCCGATCGTTTATGTACATATCAGAAATTTCTGGCACTAAAGCGTCATCAAGGCTTGGTTTTTTTAGCAATGATACAATTGAATGCACAACCTGCATATTTGATATATCCCACACATCTTAGAGCACAAGATATCACAATGACGTAAAAAAAAATGTGAGGTTTTAAAGGAGTGTTTGGAACAAGACAAAAACAATGGTGTATGATACTATTTGGTTGTTTTTACTTTGTAGGATGATAAAATAACTTGAAACAATGTTGTATGCTAACCGGTTCATGTAGGGGGATAGCACACGGGTGTTATCAAATTTTACCCATTTTCACTTATATGTGAAAATCGTTAGCCCTTGGTCAAAGTCTATGCTCCACTATGTTTGTATGTGTGTTATCAACTTTTCCTAACTAGAAATAATTAATGTCATATATTTTAAGCAAAATTTCAGGTTTCCGAAAAGTCCCCGATAGTTAAAATATGGGTCGTGAAGATTTGGTCACCACGGACGACGGCACCAAATATTTGGTTCCGCTCTGTTATAGCTTTTGTACCGCCATATCTGACAAAGGACCAGCGGCACCAAATTAAGGGTTCCACCTGTAAAAAATTGGTGTCGTGGATTCTATAGGTAAGTTGTTTAATTTTACTAAATCTTGCAATCTAATTTACCAAATTTTGTTTCTAGGATAGTTGTTAATGCATATCTTTCATATCTCATTTAACACATCCTCAATGGATTAACTTAGGATGTTTGACATGATCTTAGACACTTCCATCTCATTTAGAAACTACCATCTTTGTATGGATTAACCTCAAATAAGCCACTTAAGAAAACCACTAGGATTAGCATTCGATCTTGTTGCTTCATTAACTTGAACTCTTCATCCTGGACTGTTACCTCTCAACATCTCATCACCCATTCAAGATGTGAACTTTCTAAACTTAAGTACCCAACCCACCACCAAAATCACCCACCATTATGACTACTTCACAACCATCCAAAACACCTTCACTACCAAAGTCTCCAAAACTTGTACTTTGTGCAACACCACCAACATCTCCTCACCCGTTTGCGGATGACTTACCGAGACTAGCAAATCTGGACTCATTATTTGCAAAGATATCATACACAAGTCTAACATATGACTATAGATATTGTTTTGTATCTACATGTATTGCCTCACTTGGTTAAACATGTTGGATCGATATACTTTAATCAAACTAACTTAACTAGCTTGTTAAGGTTTAATAACCTCGGATAAATCCTAAGTTATTAACAAAGAAACACTGAGCAATCTTTATCAAGTACGCGGAATTTACTTAACAAAGCTAAGAAGAATAACTTTATTATAAACTCTAAATCGCTTATTATGCGATACTCTAATACAACTCTAAGATAATCGAACTTTCTCTAAAACATTAATTCGTAAACTCTAAAACTCTTTTTCCGAAATCGTACTCTAATGCCAATCTAGGAGTCCTTTATAGGCTCAAGGATATCCTAGTCGGTTTACAATTGATAACCTTGTACGACAATTAATCTAAACATGGAATACAATTCTTTCCATAAACGAATATAATAGTTCTTTTGTTCTAGCAAGATTTTGACTTCCTCTTGCAGATTTTGACTTTGTCTTTAGCAAGATTTTGACTCTTTGACTTCTTCCAAGATTTTGCGTACCACAAGATTTCATATCTTCAAGATTTGATATCTTCAAGACTTTCATATCCCAACAATCCTCCCTAACTTGAATTCTACTTGCTTGACTTCAAGTTCCTTTATGAATATATCTTTAACAACTTCATCTTTAAACGGATTGTTTCTTAGTCTTTAGATTGTATCTCCGTAATATCCGTGCTTGTCAAAGTATCTCTTAGAATTGTTCTTTCCACAAGATCATTCAAAGAAGCTCCATCTTTTCAAAGAACACAAACAACATATGACAATTTGTACATTAATTCGCTTTAAGTTGCATACTATTCTCATCACTTCCAAGTGAATCATTGAAAATTTAATGGATTTAGATCTCTTTACCAAAGCCATTATCTCCGAGTAGCCAAATGTTTTGGTGTGTAAGA
The DNA here is from genome assembly GCA_022545495.1 of Chrysanthemum lavandulifolium. Taxonomy (NCBI): domain Eukaryota; kingdom Viridiplantae; phylum Streptophyta; class Magnoliopsida; order Asterales; family Asteraceae; genus Chrysanthemum; species Chrysanthemum lavandulifolium. Next base: position 41,630,357 of record CM040242.1, on the reverse strand, counting down.
CCATGGTACATTGATAACCATATGATTTTAGCAAACCACCAACTATCAATGATTTGTTTTGTCTTTACCAAAAGTTGTACCCTTCCGGACTAGTTAGTTCTTCATCTAATGGTGAACTAATTACCAATAATGGTTTTTCCACGACCTTTACCACAAGCCATTTTCTTGTGGGCTAGCCAACTCTTCACATTATCGATATGGTGAGTTGATTACCATTCAACTTATTAGCAAGTTGTCAACTAAAACGGATTTGATATATCTTTACGAGCCGCTTGCTCATGGATTAGCCAATCCTTTTGTAACCATGGTGGATTGATAACCTATTGATGTTATCATCACAAAACCATTTATTCAACCTTTATTTCAAAATATTTATTACTTAGCAAAAGGTTTCTTCTAAAATTCATTTAACTGGTTTAGTTCAAAGAACAAGATTTTGATGAAAGTATCGTTCGATAAGCAAGACTTTGAATAAAAGTAATGATATATCAAAAAGTATTTATTCAAATAAAATTCATACCGCTTATAGATCATTCTCAAAGAATGGTAGTCCGGTTTATAAACAAATTGATAACCATGCAAGCGGTTTCATTAGCCTCTTCTACTTCCAATCCATGCTCTAGCATTCTTCTCATGAGCTCAACTGTAAGAGGGTATCTTCTTTCGCAAACATGTGTATCATTGTTCCATTTTCTAGCTCCAAAACAGAACTCAGATTCTTCAAAGAATCTCCAAGAAACTATTTCCAAATTTTCTTGATCCTTCCGGATATCATCGATGCTCTCTTCTTCGCTTCCCACATAGTTATGAGATCACCATGTAAAACCAAACCAATCCCTTCTAATGGATTATCTTCAAAATAAGTCTTCACAACATGATATAAGTAGAATAGATCTACTCTATCTATAATATGCAAGAAATCCCATAGCCTTTTGAAAACTTTGAAGCTTTCATCTTCTTTATGAAAAACCATGTAATCTCCATTCTTAGATTTCACAACTTTGAAAACACTAATCTTTGATCCGCTCATCTTCATGTCATTATCTTCATTTGTATAATCAAAATCTACCACTCGAGATAATTCTTCAATTCATCACTAGTCTCGATCTTAATTCCACCTTTTCTTTCTTTGAAAACCGAACATCCAGAATTTCAGCTTTTTCTTTTTCTTTAAGCTTTTCTTCCTTTCGCCTTCAAATTCAATGAGCTTCTTTCTAAAGTCTTTAATGCCCGCAACATCTTTCTTATAAGCTTCTCTCTCAAAGATCATATAATCGTTTCATATCCACATAATTTAGCTTCGCAATCCTTTAAATCCTGCGCTTTTAAATATGCCATCATTGCATTCCTTTCTTTAGCTAAATTAGGTCTTCTTTGCATATATCGAATGTGTAGTGATGTAATGGTTCAAGAGTTTCAAGATTCAATTCCTCATGTAATTTCTCGAGTCGCTTCTATTCCGAGCTTCTTGAGCTTCTGCTCTTCTCTATAGTTAGCATTTAACTCTTCTTGAACTTTTCTCGTCGCAGCTTCATTCCTAGCAACTTCAATTGCTCTAAGTTCGCCAAAGTAAGTTTCTTTTTCTTAGTTTCAACCGTAATACCTTTTCCTTTGTCTTTAGGATCAATTGCAGTTCGAAACTCTTGGTTGTTCTTCTTCTTGTACATCTCTAATAGTAACTCCTCCTCTTGGTTGTGACAAATCTAACATTGTAGCAATTAATTCATCATCACCGCGTAATGAATAGGTTTGAATGTAGCTTCCTCCTCTTCTTCTATAACGGTTGTAGAAGGACCGCTTCTTCTTCAAAATTCAATACCCTTGGAGTTATTGGTGTTATTACTTATTGCCTAGATGTATCATGAAAATCAAGACTTTGATGTTCAAGACCTTGATCATCGCACTTTAACTTGCACTTCTTCTTCTTGTTTCTCTAATCAAATAATCTTTTCTCAAAGATTTACGATTCTTTCTTCTTTGTAACATCTTCTTTCAAATTTTCCTTTCTTCGAATTCCTCCCCAAGTTGATGTAAGATGGTTTAGGAACCTTCTTTCATTTTAAGTCCTTCAAGTTGTTTACGACGCTTGTTTTCCTCTTTAACCCATAAGTTGAAACCTTGAATATAGGGTTTAATAAAATTCCTCAACCGGATATACTTACGCCTCAACTTCCTAAGCGCTTTAGCTTGACTCTCAACAGCCTTGTTCAACCTAACTAGCTCCCTTGTCAAAGCATAATTATCCAAAGTCAAACCTTCACGAGGTATTGTATGATCATCACCTTGAAGATGTGAATGTGCCTCAAACAGAAATGTAACGTTGAGGAGATGGGTAGGTGTTCTCTCAATCGCTTGAACCTCGTGGCTTGGAGAAACAAGACTCTATAAAGATGCAAGACCTTCAATAGAAGCAAGATTGCGCAGATGCAAGACTCATGAGGCAAAGACTTTGTGAAGCAAGACCTTACTGTAATCAAGACATTCACTTTCTTCATCTCTCCACCGCATCACGATAGCTTGAACAACTTCCATCATTGTAGTAGTTAATGGAATGTCTCCACCTCCGAACAAAGCACTTCGCCTAGCCATGAATGTATAAATTTTGGCTTGTTGCACAATAACAGTAACAAAGCAAGAAGGTTTTGGAACATCACCAATTGCTTGTTTAAGAAAACATGTATAAACCTTGGGTACATCAACCATTTTGACCTGGATGATATATGTGATAGCATCCCATCCAAAATAAGCCTTGAAAATTAAACATTCTGCTTTGTAGCTAAACCAACCACGCGCAGATGCTATATTTGACCCAAACCGCTCCCAAGAAGTACTTTTAGAACTTATGCAATGGAGCAAGACATGAATCAAGAACTTCCATTGAGGATGTAATAATGCTTTCTTGAATGTTTGCTCATCAAAGATCCTTCATAACCAAGATTCCTAAAAGTATCCCAAATCGCTTGCTTGTCAAATCGAATAGCCCCATCTTCATCATCAAATAATAAATCTTCTCGAATAGAGGCTTCGTAATCTTTATAGTCCGTCCAAAGAATCGTTGATCTAATATAGTATTCATCCTCCTCCATATTATCCCTAGCATTAGCCCAAAATTTTGAATCCATGGTTCAATTATATCCTACTCAACTAAAAGAGCATAGCTAATAAGCGACCCAAGAAGATAATCAATTATATCATAGAAAGCCACATTCACCCGGCCTTGTCCAATTTAGCCACCATATTGTGCTTCGAAGCAGCTTAAACGATTCACCATCGTTGAAAAGTGAGCACAATAAAGATTGTATCGAATAATAAAGAGATGGTGATTGGGAGATAAGTATGGAAAAGATGTAAAGTAATAATATGAGAGGAAAATCGAAAGTAGTTATTTATAGGTGAGATTTGAAAATCACACCTAAATAACAAAGTTACCGTTACTACCAATTACCCATCAATATTACCGTTGAACAAGACTTTAATACGACAAACAAGATTTTCCACATAAGCAAGATTTTCCCAAGCAAGACTTTCCAAGCAAGACTTTCGTGAAAACAAGATTTGCCAAATACCTTCATGTAAACTAAGTATAAACAAGCATCCTCCCTCACAATACATATGACTATACCTAACACCTTATAGTCCTCCCTTAAACATAGCCTAGTAGTTAATCATTCCAATGCTCACGACCAAGTGATTGAATCGTGACACATCAAAACCTTTGTGAGTAAATCACCACATTGTCATCCGTGTGAACTTTAACCACATTATTTCTAAATGCAACTTTTCCTCCACTAATATTTCTAAAATCGACAGATCTCTTTATCTCTGTCATACTTCCAGAGCAACCACTATCCACAATAAGATGATCTTTAAGCTCCTCTTCCGGGTTGCCCCGCACACAAAGAAAAGAGTTAGAACTTTTAGGAACCCAAGACATTATCGACTTGTGTTCCCTTGAGAGTTACAAACTCAAATTCTTTGAGTATGTAATTCCACTATCTTTCGGATGATGATCCAAAATTATCTTATGATTTTTAGCATGTGGATTTTCAAAACTCTCGGTTTTTCAACATAAATCTCTTTCACCGATTTTTAGCATTTTCTTGTGTCACAAAACATCTCGATTCACTTTTTGTTGAACGTCATTGTATGTCCCTCAAAGAAGATTTCTTTCCCTTTTAACCCATTCGCTTTTAACAGTGGTTCCCGTGATCTAGATCCCTATATGAATTGTGATACCTTCTAGGTTGATAGTGAGATCTCCTAGAATTTCTATCCCAAGTAGGGTTATCAAGACTTGTTTTCGAGCAAGACTTTGAAAGTCTTGTGATATACCAAGGTCTTCTCGATGGGTATCTATGATCCGGTGTGAAGTTTCGTGATTAACCCTATTTGAATTAGTCCAAACTGGTTTGTGCTCTAGGTTTCGGTTGGTTGACTTATTCCTTGAAACTTGCTTAGATATTCGAGTGTTTGTCACAATCTTTGATTAAGTGAGTAGGACTATAACACACAACACACGCTTTTGACCCATATGACCAAAGTGATTTCGCCTATGTCTATGCCCAAAATTATTTTGCCTTCTTGATGACCGATAAAACTGTTTTGACCAAAATTATCCCAAAAGGTTTAGCAAGACTGCTTTTGAAAAGGTTTTGCGTAGTATCGCTTGTTGAGCAAGACTTTGGTTTAAAGGTACCGCTTGATTTTGAACATTATTTTCAACGCTTTGGGTTTCTCGGCCCTAGATTGAGCAACAAGCTTCTTCCTAAACTCTAGACTGTCTACTCCATAACGAGAAACATCGTGCCTAGAGGATGATGACTAATGGGATGAGGAATGATGATAACCATTGTCTTTCTTATATTCGGGAGGTGGTTCACTTATCGAGCCCTCATTACTAGATGAATCTACATAGTTAATGAGCTCATCATCACTAGTGGTTATGTCCTCAAAACACCATCATCCCGATCACTAGGTTGGTTTTCATCTATGTTACTAAAGTCCATTCCAAATCCTAAGCCTGTTCTAATGTAAGCCCTTCTCTGCTTTTCAACATAAGCAACATGGGACAAGCCGACTCTCCCAAGCAACAAACTTAGCTAACAAATCATCTCTTTCCTTAGTTAATTTCTCAATTTCAAGAATTTTACAGCTTTAGTTTCCATTCACTAAGTTTTAATTGGTAATCATGTTGTTCATACTTTTCACCAAGCCATTTCATTATTTTCATGTGTTATGATTTTAGCTTCTATAGATTCTAAAGTGATTTGATAACCTCGCTACCTCGCACCTAGCCCTAATACAATTATCTCTTTCAATCACATAATTGTTAAGCGCTTTAGATAAAACTCATACAGTTTGAGCATACCTCGTAGATAGGAGACCGAGTTGGTGAAGTAGCCACCATAGCAAGAAGAACAGGATCATCTTCACTTTCTTTGCTCCAATCAAATCCTCCAAAGCCATCATCGATTCCAAAGCAAAGATGTTCGATTCTTCATCAAAAGCAAGGTCCATTCAATGCTTCCACCGTGTCTTCAATCGCATCTTCCATCGCTACCATACAAGAAGTCACCGGTTCATCATCAAAATCTTCACTCCACCAACTTGGATAACTCTCTTGAGCAACCAAAGCCTTTGTTTCATTATTGGAATTTCTTTGAGCTCAAGTTTAGGCTTCTCGATGTTCTGCTTGCTTGATACTTAGCAAACCCGCACTCCTTTGCAAAGTGACCGCCTTTTGACAATTGAAGCATTCAATTTTAGATCCGTCAAAAGTGATTCCTTGTTTTGGTTTGAAATCAATATTTTTGCCTGCCTTCTTCATGTACTTTTTGATCCTTGCAGGATCATAGCAACTTGCCACCGATATAAATTTCTTCAAGTGCATCTTCTTCAACTGTGCTAGATCCTCTTCATAAGTGATGGTGTAAGCTTGCTTGTTGTGCAAAGAAGGAGCACACAACTTCATCCGAGTGCAAAGTGGTAGATAGTGGGGCTGGCGAGCATATGATGGGGATTGTAAAACAAGATTTGAGAAACAAGATTTTGAGGAGAAAGTACTTTTGAAGTATCGTTCTTCTTTCGATGATAGAAAAGCAATACTATGAGATTTGGAATTTGGTTGACCACTCATCTCATGTTCATACACCTTAAGTTGATGATAGAGATCATCAAAATCCATAACATCCAATCCTTGTTGTCCTCCCGATCATAGTAGCAATCACATGCCATGTAGATGGCAAACTCCTTAGAAACTTCAAATTAGCATCCTCAACCGATACTTGTGCCTTGTATAATTCCAACATGTTGAGGAGATTCTCAAACCTATCATATGCAGATCAAGACTCTCTTTCTCCCACCGTGAAAGTTTCAAACTGTTGTTTCAAAGAAGTTTCGTGCATCTTCTGAGGCTTCATTCCTCCAAATGGTCTTGAGAGCGAAACAGAGTCGCTTAGCATCTTTTGCATCATGAAACTTGAGAAGATGACCATCCGAATGGCGACAAGAGAATGTTTGAGCCTTCTCTTGATTCCTTAGGGTTACCGGTAAGATCGCTTGCGTCTTTGAGGTTGTCCAGAACAACAATGGATTCGAAACTACTTCATTCCCATTCACAATTACATTCCATAAAGCATTGTCTCGTAATGGTAATGTACCGCCTCATCTTCATGCACCGTAGATCATATTCTCCTTCTTGATTATTGGAATTTCGGTGAGGTGATTGAGGGTGGTGGAATAGCTTCACGACATCTTGAATATTGTTGAAGTAGGGTTTCTTCCTAGTCGAGTTTCCACACAAGCTCGATACCACTTGTTGGATCGATATACTTTAATCAAACTAACTTAACTAGCTTGTTAAGGTTTAATAACCTCGGATAAATCCTAAGTTATTAACAAAGAAACACCGAGCAATCTTTATCAAGTACGCTGGAATTTACTTAACAAAGCTAATAAGAATAACTTTATTATAAACTCTAAATCGATTATTATGCGATACTCTAATACAACTCTAAGATAATCGAACTTTCTCTAAAACATTAATTGTAAACTCTAAAACTCTTTTCCTAAATCGCACTCTAATGCCAATCTAGGAGTCCTTTTATAGGCTCAAGGACATCCTAGTCGGTTTACAATTGATAACCTTGTACGACAAGTAATCTAAACATGGAATACAATTCTTTCCATAAACGAATATAACCGTTCTTTTGTTCTAGCAAGATTTTGACTTCCTCAAAGATTTTGACTTTGTCTTTAGCAAGATTTTGACTCTTTGACTTCTTCCAAGATTGCGACTTACAAGATTTCATATCTTCAAGCTTTGATATCTTCAGCACTTTCATATCCCAACAAAACATGAAAATAATGTGTCATCCTTCAAGACGATAAGTATTTACATCGAGTCATAACTCACGCGTATGTTAAAGACATACTATCAAGTCTTGTTATCCTTGAGTTCAATCTAAGCTTTATAATCTCAACAAATTAGGATTGACAACTTAAGTATTTCATCCGAAATATTCAAGTATATGCGACTTACGATTGTAGTCATTAAAAGTCATATCCGAAAAATCAACACCCAAGTATTTTAACAACACATGTTGAAACACTCAAACACTTATCCAAAACAAACAACCCACTGTGCCACTTATCCCTCTTTGACATCTACTATCCCTCTTCCATCTTTTGACACCATTAAGCGTGTTGCTCATGAACTTCTAAGAGCATCCTTTAAAGCAAACGTGCCCTTTCAAGGTGAACCTATACCTCAACCCCTAAGCTTCATAGACATGACCAAAACTTCAAGCACTTCACCCACTAGTTGTAGCAACCAATGAACCATAAGAATTAGTATCCGTACTTTTTGTGTTCAACATCTATGGACAAATAATCAACCTAAGTACTCCCATAGCACAACAAACCCCTACATCACCACATCCTTATTTAGATACACTAGAAGACCTACCACCTAGATCAACCAATCCACCATCCTTACCATCATTTGAATTCGTTGAGTGTATTGCTCAAAAAGCCCTTGTGTCCAACACTTGTACTGAATCAAATGCACGTTTGAACAAACTCAACCATCCTTTCCCACATATAAGGACTTAGATAATTCATATGGCTAGAACCTCAACTATCAAATAAGCATGGTGCTCTTGGTAATTGTTGTCAATTTCCACTAGGTATAAGTAGTACTACCTTCACAAATTATCAAAGTATTAGTAATACTTTGTCGTTAAACTCTGCATAAATTTCGTTAAACCTCAAATCAACATTTTAACAACATATGTTAAAATGCAATCTCAAAGCCAACATCATACACCCCAAGCAACAATGACTCTTGAGGAGTATACATAAGAAACTCGAGTGAATTCCTCTTGTCATCATCTAGTGAATATAATCTTGAGACCAAGTTTATTTAGATGGGACTATCCGATTCAAACACTTTGGCTTCATATCTTCATTTAGGAAAACATGATGTTTTGAAAAACATTATGCCTAAGACATCATGCATTAAGTATTCATCTTGTTAAAAGGATATTGTATATCCTATGCATTACTCTCTCCTTGCGACATAAATGGTTGTGTTACAAGAGATTTCATTACACCTCATTGGCTAAATGATCTTGAAACGAACAAGTTCTATGAACTAGCGTATCTAATTCATCTTGTCATACTTATTTTCATAAGCATGATAACTTTATCCCATGCGATAATCTCATTTGTTGAAAGATACTATTTGTATCCATTTCCTTTCAAGCGTACATCATAACCTAACCTTGCACAAACCTTGTGCACATCCAAGTTTAAAAACTACACATCTCTAGAACATACACATGATCTATTGAAGTTAGTAACCTTATTTAGATTCTTGTCAAATAAAGTTCCAAAGAACTTTCTTGAGAACATTCTTAATTTAACATATTCCATTCCCTAGTCTTAGATAATCAAATCACTTTTAAAGTATACACTTCAACGTAAAAGATGTCATCCATTAGATCATACAATTAGCTATGTAATTTGAACAACATTAGATTCTAAACACAAGATTAAAACATATTGTTTACCAACACACCATTGTTAAAATTCATGTGTATAACATGACATCTTCATCACCTTAGTTATATTGCATATTAGTTGTGTCACATTAAGCCAAGTATTGGTAAACTATCATCTTTATGCACTTTAATAGGCAAAAGTAGGAGTTCCCATCTTTCTAACATGAGAATGACTACTGGAGAACCTATTGCACTAGAAACTCAATTTGACCTAACGGTTGAATTGCTTCTTGGAGAGAAGTTGGGTATGTGGAATCACCCGTAAAAATGGTCGTGTTTAGCCTTAATTGAGCACAGCTAGTAATAGTCTCATATTCATTCTCCAACTTAAAAATTTTGTTTTCCTATACTTGCCTAAAGTAAGTGTTAAAACATTGATAGTTTGCCTCGCCTTAGGAATACTAATCAAACAAGTAGTATATATGACTTTTCTTTTAAAACCACTTGCATTGCACTTACATGTGTTGATTACATGTTCTTTTTTGATACGATAAGTTGATTTGACATTATCTTAGTGTTTGATAACTAGTCAAATGTGTAAACCTTAGTAATGCTTTTTGTTTTTATAATGCTTGTATTCTTGTTTCATGCTACTAAACGTTTAAACCTAAACTTTATTTGCATGATACTTACTTTTGAATTATTTTTAGCATGATTAACATGTTACTTATGAACTCATAATATGCCATTTTGATACGTGATAATTTTGATATGATATATTTGTGTTTGAAAGCTATTAGTTGGCATTCATTATATCTATGTGTAGTACGATCCAAATGATATATGCTCCAAATTGTTATGTCTTAAACATGACTTTCATGAATCTTTCATCTTGTTTCTTTTGCTTCTTGTCACACTATTTGTTTGCTACATGTGCACATATAATCATCAAAGTGCTTTTGGTATGACAAACTTTTAGAAGCCTTTTATCTTACAAATTAATCACATAGATTATTGTATATCCAAGTATGCTTAAGTGTCTACGCCTAACGATAAAACAATCTCATAATGAAATGTCTTGAATAAAGTCGATTCTTGCATAATATGATTGTTTTGATGCTATCTTGTGTGGTGATTTCTTGTCTACTAAGTGCAATGTGTTGTTTTTGCTTATATAATATGTTATAATTTGATTTCTATCATGTTAACATCTTTTGTCACTAACAAATTTGTTTTGTAGGTGATAACAAATTATTTGTTATCTCACTTGGTTCTAACTTTTATATGCTCATTTTGCATAATCCCTTTATTGCTACGTAGATTAGTACTATGCTTTATGGGACCCCTACACTTGCATATAGTTTAAAACCATATAGAATTAAGTTCTAGAGGTTGGCTTTGCATTTTGTCTTTCAACCGACCTCTTCCAAATCTCATTTTGCTTCCGCTTTCAAAAATCACCTCTATCATTATTTAGTTATAACAATACTCTAATCCTCTTCACTTCCTATTAGGAAACCACATGCCTCATCATACGATCATCTCGTATTAATCGAGAAGAGTGCGTGACTTTAAGGATGAAGTTCATTGTATGCTAACCATCATCCAAAAACATCACTAACCTCATCTCTTTCGTTAACCCGAATAACCTCCTAAACACTTTGTTGTCATTCCTTATTTGATACATTACACATTATGTTGGATGTCCACCAATTAAGGGGAAGAGAAATCCATTCACATAATTGTCTTTTGTCAAAATTTATGTCTCTTAGACTCTACAATACCAACACATATGTAAACACCACTTAACCTAAAACCGGTTCATGAAACCACAACTAGTTCAGCCTTTTTAACCTTATATCACAAGTTTGCAACAATACCTCATCAAGTGAAAAACGCATCATGTGTTTTACAAACTTCTTCATCTCCACTATCAACAAATCTAGGATTTTCCTTAAACTAGCACCTTACAACTTCACTATCTAGAACACCATCATAGGATCTTATTCTTCTCGCAGCGGATATCATGCATGTCATTGTCGGTGCAAACGATATATTAATCAAACCGCCATTCCTAACACTCTTTCAACACGCTGGTCTATCCAACTCTCGTCATATGATGTCATTCTCATCCTCATATAGGTATTTTTTGGTACATATTGTCTTCACTTCTTTTCAATGTCATAATTTTCCATGCTGGTCAAAACCATATTAATACTATCTCTCCCATTGTCACCTAGAAAAGGTCATTTTTCGTATCAATCAATGAACAGTTATCTTCATGTCTATTCATATTTTTTTCCTCTTTGTCTTGGTCACTTGACATTACGAAAGGATTGCATGAGTCCATATTTTTGCTATACATACGAAGTTTCTAACTCCTTAATAGTTTTCTACGTTATCACCACCACCTTCCATCACCACTTTCACTAATCATCACCACCATGGATTGGCGAAAACTTAATTTTGTAAATCTTGAGTCATCTACCATCACCACTAGCTTTAACTCTTTATATTCCAACTTCACTTCATATCTTCTTTCTAGGAACTATTTTTTAGGCTTTTATCATATTATATTCTCACTTTTCTTATGATTGTAATTAGGAGACTACACTTCATGAGATCTTTGATTATATCATTTATATATCACATATATACATCTAAGGATGAAGTTTGCATCAATGTTTTTCATTGTAGGTTCATCATCATATACACTCGATTGTATATAACTTACTCATCTAAGGATGAAGTTTGCATCAATTATTTTTCTTATTTTAGGTGCTTCTTGACACCCTCGAACAAGGAGAAATAATCAGAAGAACTCATATTGCATCGTCTATACACTTGGTTGTATATGGCGATTTGTCAAAGACAAAGCTTCTATTATACTAATATTTATTTTGAAGGTTCATCTTGGCCCTAGAGCAAGGGAGCTCCGTCAAGAATTTACCGAATGCATCTTATACACACTTTGTTGTATATCACTTACTCGTCCAATGACGAATATAGTTTTGCACTAATACTTGTTTTGTAGGTTTTTAATCATACCGACGCCTCAAACAAGGGGGAGCAACCGTCATGGGGAGCATGCACGCATTTAGTATCATTCTCACTTTTCAACAAGCATTTGTGCTTCGATAAAAAGTGGAGAATATAGGCTAACATTGCTATGCATTTTCTTTTCATATATTTCTCATAATTTTGTTGCATAAAACTAACCCCGATGTAGGTTAAGCCTCTTTATTTGATCCATGGATCCGCTACCAAACACGGGCGGATTGGAGTAGACGATTTAACTTCACTAGGGATGATGCAAGCTCGCCTTTTGGGAGAAATAAAGTAAAACTCAAGGACACGCCTTTTTGTTTCAACAAAGGGGAGAAGAGTGTAAACAGAGAAGGTAATGTAAAGGTAGTAAGGATACAAGTAACTTTTACATTTTACTTTCTATTACGTTTACATATCTTTGTCATCATCAAAAAGGGAGATTGTTAGTGCAAATATTACGATATTTAATCTATACTGATCTCGTTTGTTTTAATTGATGACAAACATGTAACTTGTAATACATAACGTAAAATGTACAAGTTACTTGTAATCACACTTTGTCTCAACATACATTCAACACCTCTCGATGTCTCAAGTCCTCATATGTTACAACACAGGTTCGTACATGTTTGTTATGTGGCATTATGATCAAACCCATTAACAAATCATTTAGAATGTTTAAAATCGTTTAGAGTTACCAAGTATTTTAATAGGTTAACCATTCTATTTCGAACCTCATTTTACATTTGCATTCACAAGTATTTTATACAAATACATCTTTTGTAAAATGTCTAACAAATATATACTTTTATTTGTACAAGTAAACTAACTATAATATTCATACAAGTACTAAAGTTTACTTACACTTGACAAAATATATTTTATTTTGACAAACACTCAACTAGATATTTTATTTTACAAAAGGTTATTTACATTTTATTTACAAGTAACTTGCCTTTTTAATAAGTATATACATTTGTTTAAATGTATTTTTCATAAAAAGGAAAAACACTCTTTTATTACCTCATACATAGTGTCATCTAAATCTTTAAAAGATTTTGAAAAGATTTTGGAAGATATTCTAAGATATCAAATCTAATAAATTATTATATTTTTTATTACCACTTTTGGTTATAAATACCATCCCATAGTTTTCTCATATCTTCATCCCTTCCAACACACATTCTCTCTAACATTCTTGCATCATTTAGATCTATAGATAATCATGTAGTAACATACATCAATCACCCTCACCATCACATGATCATAATGCTTCTAACATTCATCTTTGTTGTAAGCATATTTTACATTTTGATCAACCAAGGAAAGCTTGGAGATCTAGCCATCCTCATTCACCAAAGCATATCAACATATGAAGATTCAAGATCTCTTGATATCATCATTGATTAAAGACTTCTTATTTAAGAAGATCATTTAGATTAGTCATTCATATCCATTAGACATTTAATGTCATGGATCATCATTGTAAACATTATTGCATCATCACAACACTTTCACCAAACTAGATTAGATGGGTTATGTGTTTCTACCATAAAACACAAGGTTTGTTATGTTGGGCCATAAAACATAGCGGGAGTGGTTGTACCCGGAAAGAACTCGACATCTAGCTTAGTGTCGAAAATATTGTATAGGCGACGTTAGGTTGGTTCTACCTCGAACTAGAACCCGATATTTAGCTTTGTACCGTAAAAAGTGTAAGCGACGATTGTAAGGTTTTCTCCGCCGAGAAGGGAGCTTGTTGATTTAGTGAAGTAACTCTCGAGTTGGGTACTCGGGGAGCGGAGTAGGGCGGAGAGGAAATCCGTGACCGAACCAATATAAATCCTCGTGTTCAGTTTGCACTTTCCTTTCCTTATCTCTTTACTTTTATAATTGCTTGTGATGTGGTTTGATGTTGATGCTTGTGTGACAACCTGGTTTACTATGCTTTATATTAGTCACAAACAATAATTGGTACTTTCATATTATAACAAGCTTAATAAGTGATTTGATACAAAAGATTCAAAGTTTTTAAACGGTAACGTATTCACCCCCCTCTACGTTTTCACAGTTAGTATTACGAGTACTTTGTTAAATTATTGTAACGGTGATTGAGATTTGTAGGTAGCTGATAAGGTTTTAAAATGTACCTTTTGAGGGTCGTTTAAGCCCTTATTTGATCACTTTGTATCCGTTATTACTTAATATCGTTCCTTTTCACTTTTAGGTATCTTGAAGGCAAAATCTTTGGAATGACACTTATTCGGACGAAAAGGCGCGAATATCTGAAGAAAATGGCCAAAGTCAAGAATCGAGCCACTCGGACTGGGGTCGAGCAAAGGTCCGAACCGACCGAACCGACCCAAACCGACGCGACCGAGAAGATTTCACAAAAGCATGAACCGAACGAACCGAATCAACCAACCGAAACCGAAATCCGATAAGACATAGAACCGAAACCGAACCGAAAATGGTCGGTCCGGTTCGATTCGGTATGGTTCGCCTCGCTTCCGGTCGACTCGTTTTTCTTTGCTTTGTGCTCACCTAACTCGCATCGCTGGGCGAAGGGGCGGCGTCGGTGTTATCTGTGGCGCCGTCGCATCACTTTGTGTGGCTCAAGAGCCAAATTGCTTATTTACAAGTGGCGGTGTCGGGGCTTTAAAAGAGTAGGTTGTCGCAACTCGGGCGACCTAGATGTGATCGAGACGGCGTCGAGATCGAAGGGACGGCGTCACAAGCATAAGGTGCGCGCCGCAAGACTAACGTGGCCAAGACGAAACCCTAATGATGGCGACCGCGGCGTCACAATTCATAAAGTGACGCCGTCGCGATTGTAATCTTATATATATAATCCGAATTTTTAGTTTTCGGTGTGTAGTCTTTTGGGTAAAACCTAAACCGAACCAAGGTCGTCTTATACAAGTATTTTAGGGTTCCAAACCCTATCTTACATCAAGATAAGTGTTTTACTTCATTAATTCAATTATGTCTTCAATTACTTGTGTGTATGCTTGCATGTTCTCCATGTCCCGCTAATTTACTTGTGTGTTTGCTTAGGAATATGAAACTTAACTATTGAATATTGATTGGTTGTCTCTTATCTTAATTGTTAATGATCTAGTAATGCGATAGGTCATTCGTTGTGTAGTTAATGCTTGATTAATCTTTGTGAACCTTAGACTATAACACCTAGAGTAGTTGTAGGCTAAACCATCCAAAGAGTACCTTAGAGTTAGAGTTTATAATTCCTAGAGATTTTGTAGGCGAGACCCTTTGGTAGTTTCAAAGAGTTAGGGACAAACGCATACCCTACGACTTTAGACACACAACGCGATTAAGAATAAGGACGTGACAATTCAACCATCAATAGAGATAATTAAGGAGTAATAAAACATAAGTAAACACATCTTTAAACCATCATACGAGCACACAATAATTAGACATAGACTACATACACCTTAGATAAGATAATTAGATAAGTAGAGTAATCGGTAGAAATACCAACCCCAATCCAAACTCCGAGATTCGTACCTTTCCTTTTGTTAAAAAAATATAAAAAATAATCTTCCTCGACCTCAACCTTAGCGTAGTAACTTCTCACTAGCATTCCTATTCCCCTAGAGAACGATATCAATTCCCGTGGCTTACCCTAATACTACACTACAACGATTAGGTTCACCGCCTAGGGTGTTGAAAACTTGCTCGATTTAAAAGGAAGTTCCTTTGACCCGAGCACGCGTGTAGCGTTATCAGTAGCGTGTGTTAAAAATTAGTAATTGAAGGTATTTTTTGAAATGTTAAAGGGTAAAAGGGATGTTTGCTTAAAAAAACGGCTATAATTTGTAACCCGACGACTACTTTCTATTTTTAATCCACATAATGCCCGTTGCAATTGAATAAAAAAAATATCTAAGGCTTGGTGGCTGGCCACAGCGTCACCATCTACAACGCCACATGGGGTATGGTGTTGAGCCATAGTGTGAAAAAGCACCCCATAACGCACCATATCTGGTACTCTAAATATGAAATGGTTTGACTAAGCATAAATGGAAAAAAAGTTCACATTTGTACATATCCGTTATTATAAGTTAAACAAAATAACAACCTACTTTATATATAGGGTGAAGGCTGAATATACGTAATAAACTTTCTCAAATTTGCCAATAAACGTAACATACTTATTTTAATCTCCGCATATGTAATATACTTTCAAATCTTTACCAATATCGTAATATTGACAGTTGCCACTTTAAAACTTACAATAATAGTCTCTGCCGTTTCGTTGGCTTTCACCGTTAGTCCTTTGACATTTTTTACTTAAAAAGTTATAATAATCATCCCTTTGGTTTGATTTGACTTTACCGTTAGTCCTTTGACTTTCATCATTTCATACACATTTTATACATGATTTTACATATTATACACGTTTTATACACCTTTACACACGTTTTATATCGTTTTACGATTTTATGCGCTTTTATACACGATTTATATACATTTATTACATGTTTTTATACACGTTATTTACACATTTTATACATGTTTTCACACATTTTATACATGTTTTTATACACGTGTAAAAACGTATATAAAACGTATATAAAGCTGCGATAAAGCGTGCATATATTTATGTAAAAAGCGATATAAAGACGTGTGTAAAATACGTGTATAAAAACGTAAAAACTTGTATAAAAACATGTAAAAGGCGATATAAAATCGTGTATAAAGCGTGCATAAAATCGTGTAAAAACGTATATAAAAACCTTTTTTTAAAATATGTATAAAAACGTGCAAAAAAGGTACATAAAACCGTGTATAAAAATGTGCATAAAAACGTGTAAAAAACGTGTATAAAAATGTGTAAAAAACGTGTATAAAAACATGTAAAAATGTATATAAAAATGTGTGAAGAACGTGTATAAAAACATGTAAGAAAACGTGTATAAAAACATGTAAAAATGTATATAAAAAGGTGTAAAGAACGTGTATAAAAACATGTTAAAAAACTTGTATAAAAACGTGTGAAAAACGTATATACAACCGCATATAAAAACGTGCATACAATCGTGTAAAAAACGTATATAAATTTTTTTTTAAAAAGCGTGTATAAAAACATGTAAAAAAACGTACCTAAAACCGTGTATAAAAACGTGTAAAAAGATTGTATAAAAATGTGTAAAAAAATGTATATAAAAACGTGTGTAAAAACATGTTTAAAAACGTGTTTAAAAACGTGTATGAAAAAGATGAAAGTCAAAGGAATAACGGAGAAAGTCAAAGCAAACCACATGGACCATTACTGTAACTTTTTTAAGTGAAAAAATGTCAAAGGACTAATGGTGAAAGCCAACGCAAAAGGCAGAGACCATTATTGTAACTTTTTAAAGTGGTAACCTGTCAATATTACGTATATTGGTAAAGATTTGAAAGTATATTACGCATGTGAAGATTAAAATAAGTATGTTACGTATATTGGATAATTTGAGAAAAGTTTGTTACGTATTACAACAAACACAACATTAAAAAAGTTACATTATAGAGACCAATCATGACTAATAAATTCTAGATTCTAATTCCATAGATGCCTAACTAATTGTTGCCATTGAAATCATATCCATTTCTTAATTGATTTCAGAATACGCACGTTTCAAGAGTATAAAGAAGTTGATTCTCCATTTCTTAATTGATTTAAGAATACGCACGTTTCAAGAGTGTAAAGAAGTTGTGTAGCCGGCCTATAAGATTTTCTCAGGAGACTTATTCCAAATAAGATTTTGTCGATCATATTAAACCTAATTGAGATTAAGTTTAGATTATAAACAATTTATAAGTAAGATATGATGCTCTATCCGATAATAAAATCTGAGATTAAGTTTAGATTATAAACAATTTATAAGTAAACACAACCCTAAGGGTGGTGGCAACCATGCCTAACAAGTTTTTTCATGCCTAATTACCCACCAATAATATCCTTGCATCTCATCTCATACCAATCTCATACCTAACAATAGATTTTTAGTGTCAACCATGCCTAACCCATACCTCATCTATCACCCACCAATGCCTAATTAATGCAATGGATATATTTGGCTTCCACAAGATCCATGTAGAATCGGTAATGTATACCGATTTAGCACCATTTGATGCCACACCGATCCATGCCAATTTGGTGGCGATGGTGATACCGATCGGCATGATTCATGCCTAAGGCATGCCGACTACGGTTGCCAGTACCCTAAGCATTCCAAATTTATGAAAATGACAATTAATGAACTCATATAGTCCATAATTATATAGTTTTAATCATTATAAAAGAGGTAAGTGATGTTAATTATGGAATGTTTTGAGTTCATTGAATGTTCATTAAATGTTAATTATGTATTTATAGAATGCTTATACATAACCCAATGGGTTGTGTTTAACAAAACCCATAAATTAATAAATCCACGAAGGGTATAAAGAAGTTGTGTAGCCGGCCTATAAATATACGTATCACCACTTTCTTTGTTTATGCCTCCTCAACAAATGAATTAGTAGTATCTCTAATATCTCGATATCTCAGGAGACTTATTCCGGCATGTTCGCCTGATCGAGTAGCTAGCTATATTAAGGTTTCTATACTTTACTATATCTGTTCTTTATATTCATGCGTAATTGTTTTATTTTATCAAAACAACACTCATGTTATTATGCATGTTGAAGAAGTTTGAGAGAGAATGAAAAATGAATATTATTGAAGGGAAAAAGTGATTACAAAATGATAATTATTGATTACAAAAGAATGAATACTCCTACTCTATTTATACTAAGATTATACTTCTAGAAACATTACTAAACTACTAACATTACATTCTATTACAATTCACTTGAGCTTGATATAGTAACTTGTGTTTCGATGGAATAGTTGACTTTTGCTTTGACTCTGCCTTTGACCTTTGGATGTTGTTGATTTGATGAGTTGTTGTTGCTTGATCATTGATACCTCCATTACCCCCCACAAGTTGGCAGTGTGAAAGGATCACAAGTGCCAAACTTCTTGATCAATTGTAGTGCGAGAACTTTTGGTAATCCTTTTATTAGAACATCTCTGCTTGAAATTTTGTAGGAATGTAAGAAGGTATGATGTGTTGTTCTTTAATCTTATCTCGACAAAATGACGGTCTATCTCAATGTGTTTAGTTCGGCATGGAGGATGGATTTGAAGCAAGTGCAATAGCGATTCATTGTCACATAAGATAGGAGCAGGTTGAGATATCTTGAGGTTTAGATCTTGTAGTAAACATTTAAGCCATGTAATCTCACAAGTGCAATCTGCTAGAGCTCTATACTCGCTTACGTGGATGATCTTGAGACAACAAGTTGCTTCTTTGAAATCCAGGAGATGAGACAAGCGCCAAGGAATATGGCATATCCTGGTGATCTTTAGTGATTGGACAATCGCCCAATCACTATCACAATAAATTTGAAAGAGATAGAGTAGAATCCTTTGGAAAGTGTAAACCTTGACCAGGACATAATTTGATATATCTCATGACCCTTAGTAGTGCTTTCATATGAATAGTGGTTGGGTTGTGAGAAAATTGGCTGAGAACTTGAGCAGCAAATGAGAGGTCAGGCCTGGTGATTGTAAGATAGATGAGTTTTCCAACTAATGTTCTGTAAAGAGATGAATCATGTAATGGTTCACTGGATTCATCATTGAGAGTGACAGTGGGATTCAGTGGTGTGATAGCAGGCTTGTCATTGAGAACACCAGCATGTTGGATAAGTTCTAAAGCATATTTCCTTTGGGACGAACAATACCGGATGAATTTCTAAGGATTTCAATGCCTAGATAGTAATGTAGTGGGCCAAGATCCTTAATCTTGAACTTTTGATGAAGTTGTTGTTTGATAGAGTTGATGAGAACTTGATCATTGCACGCCGAGAGAATATCATCCACATAAACAAGGAGAGCAATGAATTGATGTCCTTGAGTAAGAGTGAAGAGTGAGGTATCGGCATAACTTTGTTGAAAGTGAAGGATTGTAGGAACTCGTAAGTTCTTTGAACCATTGTCTATTTGCTTGTTTAAGTCCATAGAGACTTGTTTAGTTTACACACGAATTGGGTGGAAGGTCTTTTGAGTAGCCTTGAGGAAGTTTCATATAAACCTCTTCATGTAAATCTCCATGTAGAAAGGCATTGTTGATATCCAGCTGCTCAATAAACCAATTATGATGAACAGAAATAGCTAAGAGAGCTCTTACACTAACCATCTTTGCAACAGGGGCAAAAGTTTCTTTGTAATCAACCCCTTCTCTTTGTGTGTAACCCTGTGCAACCACCTTGCTTTGTATCTTTCTCTGAGCCATCGCATGATATTTAATCACGAACACCCACTTACTACCAATAGCAAATTTGTTAGCGGTGATGACACACTTCCCAAGTATTATTATCTTCTAAAGCATGGATTTCCTTGTTCATAGCTTGAACCCATTTTGGATCCTTAGATGCTTGTGCATAGGTGTGAGGTTCGATTGTTTTGTTAATGTTCTTGATGAAGTGTACGAGTTTTGGTGTGGAGATATTTGAATAATTAATGTATTTTGTGAAATGATGTTTGGAAATGTGATGAACATTAGATTTTGGAAGAGTGTAATGAAAATCTTTTAGTTTTGTTGGGATGTGTTTGGATCCGTGAGAAACTCTTAAAGGTGGAGATGGTGTAGGTATATGAGGTGAAGATTGTGTTGTTGAGGAAGGAGATGATTGTTGAGGTGAATTGGATGTATCATGAGTTGGTGAGGAATGTCATGTGTAGTTTGTGTTTACGGTTGTGGAGATGAAGGAGTGTTAAATAATGGTGAGGTGGTAATAGCACATTGTGTTAGTTATACTTACGAGGTGTGTGGGTCGGGTGAGGTAATGTTGGGAGAAGGAGTAGGTGGAGGTGAAGTAGTTGTGTCGGGTTGTAAGAAGATGGGAAGGGTGGATGGGTTGATTTGTGGTGAGTTGTTGTTGTGTTTGTAGGTTGAGAGATTGTATGGAAAGGAAATTGTGTTTCATCAAACTCAACATGTCCGCTTGTGAGAATTTTGTGTGATTTGGGATCATACAATAGGTATCCTTTTGATTGGGTGAGTATCCAATAAATCTTGAAGGTATTGACCTTGGTTGAAATTTATGCGGTGAGTGTTGGTGAACATAAGCTCTACATCCAATGGTTCTAATGTGATCTAAAGAAGGTGCGGTGTTATGTAGGAGCTCATATGGTGATTTGTTACGAATTGAAGTTGAGGAAGTCTATTGATGAGATATGTGGCGACTAATATGCAATAGCCCCAAAATGGATAGGAAAATTTGCTTGAAATCGATTGCTCTTGCCACTTCCAAAAGTTGTTTGTGTTTTCTTTCAACTCTAGCATTCTGTGAGGAGTATTTGGACATGAGGTTTGGTGCACTATTCCATTGATTGAAAAAATGTTTTGAGATAGGAATTTAAGAACTACGTGCCATTATCACTTCTCATTTGTTTTAATGTTTGCATTAAAGTGTGTTTGGATGTAGTGATAGAAGGTTTTGATGTGGGTCATTGTGTGTTGTTTGCTAGGCATAAGATAAGTCCATGTGGCTCTTGAATGATCATCAACTATGGTGAGAAAATATCTACATTTGTTTATGGTTGTATGCCTATAAGGACCCCAAACATCAATATGAATAAGATCAAACGAGATTTGGCATAAGAGGTGCTTGATTTGAAAGGTAAAGTGTGTTGTTTGGCTAACATCGGATATCACACTTGAAAGTTGAATTACAATGCATGAAAGTAGAAATTGTTTTATTTGTTTAAGAGCGGAAATGAGGAGTGTCCCATCCTTGAGTGCCACGGTATGAGTTGTTGTTGGTCTTTGAAAGCAATTGATCACGAGATGTCTTGGTAGTAGAAATCTCGATGATGGTTGAAAGTCTTGTCTTGATGATGGTTGAAAATCTTGTATGGTTGTAGAAGGTGCGATGATGGTAGAAAGTAGAGACCATTACAAAGGATTCCATGAGCAATCCTCTTGTTACAGTCTGAAAACACAGATGTTTGTCGGTGAGGTGAGTGAAATGTTGGTTCCTTGTAGTAGTTTGCTCACGGACATAAGGTTGTGTGAAAAGATGGTATGTATAAAACATAGTTAAGAGTGATGTAGTTATTTATGACCACTGATCCATAGGTTGTAACTTTAACATTGTGTCCATTAGGCAGTGTAACATATATGGGTGTGGGAAGTATGTGGATGTTAATCATGAATGAGAGTGATATGGAAATATGATCTGTTGCACCACTATCTATGATCCAAGCATGTTTAAGATCAGAAATGAGAGAAGCTACAAATTTAGGAATTCCAAAACTTTGAGAAGAAAATATACCTGAGAATGGACCCTTTTGGTTGCCCTGCATCATAAGTAGAACTTGGTTCAATTGATTACGCAAGTGATCCATTCTAGCGACCATATGATTGTCGGAAGGGTGTGTGTTGAAGTGTGTTGTGATGGTTGATTGTTGTTGTGTGTTGTTGTATCTTCTTGACTTTGAACCATATTCACCATCCTTGGTGAGGGTTGATAAGAGTGCATGGTTTTGAAGGTTTTGCGGAATTTTCCATGAAGTGGATGTCCAGCTGGATAGCCTACAATTTTGTAACATTGATCCTTTGAATGACCTTCTTTGAAGCAATGTCCACATATGACCCCTTTTGAAATTACCCTTTCTCTCGGATGATTCACCATGGTGTAGGAAGACTGTTAAACCTTTGAGATGGATTGTAGTGTTGGGTTGAATTTTGACCTCGTGATTGTTTCCAAATCTTGCAAAGGCGTGGGTGTGGAAGACTTTGGTAATAAACATTCCACTGTTTTTCTTCTTGCCTTACCATATTATAGGCTTTAACAAGCGATGGTAAAGGCGCATGAGAAGAATTTGACCTCGATGTTGGCATATCTATCATCAAGCCCTATCAAGAATTGAATCAATCTTTTCCTTTGATCTCTTTCATTGTTTTCCTTCCCATTTTCACAATTACAAACACGGATACACAAATATGGTGCTTCAATGAGTCAAATTCATCCCACAATCCTTTCGGTTTATGATAGTAAACTTCAATGGTACAATCATGTTGTTTTAACTGAACAATGTCATTTGTAAGTTGGTAAATTCTGTGACCATCAATTTGTGCATAATGCTCATGAAGTTCACTCCATAACTTTGAAACAGAATTGATAAAGTTCAAGTTGTTACCAATTTGCTCAACCACAGTATTGAGAATCCATGAAATCAACATGTCATTGTTTCTTTCCCAAAGTGCTCTAGTAGCATCGGTTGTGTTTGGTTGAGGTATTCACGAGATTAACTTCATCTTATTCTTAGCATTTAGTGCAATAACCATGGATCTCTTCCAAGAGCTGTAGTTGTCGGATCCGGTTAACTTCTTGGAGATGAGAATCAATCACGGATGATCGATTGATGCGAAAGAGGATGATCGAGTTGATTGTTCCATTGAGTGTGGTGTTCATTGTGGATGTATCTTGTGATGATGATGATGAATCAAGAACCATTTTGAACCGAATAGTGGTTATAACTAATTTATAATGAATGATGAATTTTGGTGAATGTGATTGTAAAGCGATGAGTTTTGGTGTTTGAATGATCAAGAAATGATGTTCGATGATGAAGATCTGATGATTATGGTGGATTTTGGTGGTGATGATGAAGAAAATTTTGGCGGAAAAAGCGGTTATAGTAAGAAAAGTTGTTAGAATCACGGAAAATTCGGTTATCTTGATCGGGCGATTACACACCACGGTTTGTGGTGGTATGCTCTGATACCATGAAGAAGTTTGAGAGAGAATGAAAAATGAATATTATTGAAGGGAAAAAGTGATTACAAAATGATAATTCTTAATTACAAAAGAATGAATACTCCTACTCTATTTATACTAAGATTATACTTCTAGAAACATTACTAAACTACTAACATTACATTCTATTACAATTCACTTGAGCTTGATATAGTAACTTGTGTTTCGATGGAATAGTTGACTTTTGCTTTGACTCTGCCTTTGACCTTTGGATGTTGTTGATTTGATGAGTTGTTGTTGCTTGATCATTGATACCTCCATTACATGTTAAGTAACGTAGTTATATAGTATCAGTTCCAATTTTACTATAGTTTCTTGGCATAAAAACAAAGTTTCAAATTCGATTCTTATATATTTGTGGATCATACTAATGTATAGTTAACTTAACAGTGTTAACTTTTTTATAGTAGAGTATTAAAAATCTATGTAGTTACTCAAATCAGTGGCGTGAAAAGGGTGTGCAAGTGGTGCGGTTAGGGCCCTACAATCTAAGGGCTTTACTTTGTGTACTTATGTTATATATCTGACTGCCTCTTCTTTGTAAATCTTATTAGTTTAATTACATTAAGGCATGCACTTAGGCAATAAGATTTAGATTATAAACAATTTATAAGTAAGATATGATGCTCTATTCGATAATAAAATCTGAAATAAATTAATAAATCCACGAAGAGTATAAAGAAGTTGTGTAGCCGGCCTATAAGATTTTCTCATGAGACTTAGGGTGTGTTTGTTTTATTAAGATGTTTTGGGTCTGAATCTGACTACCACATTTTACTGGTAAGAGGTGGTTAGAAAGTCTAAATCTGAACGAAATAATGTTGTTTGTTTTTGTATAATTGTCCGAATGATTTTAAGTGCTCGTTTTTGCAATTTGTTTATTAAACCACCGCAATGCGATAATAAGTAACTTATGTAAATATGAAACAAGATTTTTATCATAAATATAACATAGTTAATAAACAATCAAATATATTATAGAAAGTTTACAAAAGCGAGTAAGAGGCGATAAGACAAGTCCCCACCTCTACCGAGTAAGATGTTATATGTCTAACCAGGGCTTACTCAAAAGAAAAAAAACAAAGAAAACGTCGCCCACTCTTCTTGGTAAGAGTAAGAGGGGGTAAGAGGGATAGTAAGACATTTTTTTTTAAAAACAAACACACCCTAAGAGGGCTAGTAAGACATTTTTTTTAAAATTAAACACACCCTTATTCCAAATAAGATTTTCTCGATCATATTAAACCTAATTGAGATTAAGTTTAGATTATAAACAATTTATAAGTAAGATATGATGCTCTATTCGATAATAAAATCTGAAATAAATTAATAAATCCAGGAAGAGTATAAAGAAGTTGTGTAGCCGGCCTATAAATATACGTATCACCACTATCTTTGTTTATGTCTCCTCAACAAATGAATTAGCAGTATCCCTAATATCTCGATATCTCAGGAGACTTATTCCGGCCATGTTCGCCTGAGGAGCTAGCTACATGTTAATCTTCATGATAATTAAGGTTTCTATACTTTACTATATCTCTAGCTGTTCTTTATATTCATGCATGCGTAATTGTTTTATGAATTTTATCAAAACAACACTCATGTTATTATGCATGTTAAGTAACGTAGTTAACTTAACAGTGTTAACTTTTTTATAGTATTAAAAATCTATGTAGTTACTCAAATCAGTGGCACGAAGAGGGTGTGCAAGTGGTGCGGTCGCACAAGGCCCCACTTTGTGTACTTATGTTATAGTAGTATATATGACTGTCTTTTCTTTGTAAATCTCATTAGTTAAATACAATCCATCTTGCCACAATAAATAAAACGTCATTAAGGAGCTAGTTAGCTTTACAGTAAGGCATGCACTTAGGCAAAAAAATTTATTTATGCATGCTATTTCTAACAGAACCAAACAAAAGAATCTATGTGGATTGTTGGAATTCCATGTCAGATTCTTATGTTCTCTTCTTTTTCATTTGGAATTTACAGATTCATTGCTTATTGAAGCACATGGCTTTTATGGTTCAGATAACTATTTACTAAAATCAAGTAGTATGCTTTATGTAACAAACACACAAAATGTCATGCTGCGTCTCCACATTAAAACATCAGCCATACTGTAATTTGTGGAAACAAGGCTCTTGAGGTTGGAATTCATCAACATGGGGCGTTTTAGCTCGATGTTTAATGGGCTAGCAAAGTCGTTGTCGCCTACAAAAGAGACAACAGAAGCCATGGCAAAAGATGCAATAAAGAATGATTTGATCTTGAGGTCCTCTGGCACCATTATTACCGTCAATAATTTTGCTTCGGTTTGTACTAAAAGAGGCGAAAAGGGGGTGAATCAAGATTGTTGCATTGTGTGGGAGGTATAGTTTAATGATTCCCCATTTTCATTTCCTAATTAAAATGTGCATGCATAAAAAATAACGTTGGTATGTTTCGCTGACAGGAATTTGGATGTCAAAAAGACATGATGTTCTGTGGAGTTTTTGATGGTCATGGTCCATGGGGATCTTATGTTGCTAAATATGTTTGTGAATCAATGCCTTCTGCTTTGCTATGTAATTGGCAAGAGATGCTAGTCAAAGCTTCAGTTGATAAAAAGTTGGATAAATTGCAATTATGGAAGAATTCTTTGATCAAGACTTGTGCAACAGTTGATCAGGATCTACGACATTGCAAAAAATTTGATTCGTTCCATAGTGGAACCACAGCTTTAATGGTTATTAGACAGGTAGACATCAGATCTCGCGTTCGAACGATTGTATTACTCCAAAAAAAAATTATGTTTTTTGGATTCTTAACTCTATATAGATCAATGAAAGTGAACTAATGGAAAGCTAAATTGTATGCAGGGCGAACTTCTAGTGATAGCAAATGTAGGAGATTCACGAGCAATACTGGCTACGGCCAGTGATAATGGCTGTTTGACACCCGTGCAACTTACTGTTGATTTTAAGCCCAATTTACCTCGTAAGCATCATAAGCTTTACTTTTATTTCTTGCTCATATGCTGTTGACAATACTGATAATTCTTCTACAGATGAGGCTGAGCGAATTATTCAGTGCAAAGGACGGGTTTTCTGTATGGAGGATGAGCCTTGTGTGTACCGGGTGTGGCCGCCTAACGGGGAGTCACCTGGTCTGGCTATGTCGAGAGCCTTTGGTGATTATTGTGTCAAGGATTTTGGACTTATATCTGTGCCTGAAGTGACACAAAGACGTATTACTGGCAAAGACCAGTTTATCGTGCTTGCTTCTGATGGAGTAGGTTCTTACAGTTGAATATATTAACACGACAGCATATATATGCATTTTTAATCGTTTTCTAGTTCAATACTTAGAAAATAAGTAATTCTTTGTTAAGTTTTTCACACTTATATACAATCATGTAAAAATTATTTGCATTATTCGTGAAATAATATAAACTATCAACGCCGTAGGGACCAAGTATAGGTATAGTTTCTTCACGCAAGCAGAAATGTCGAAAAGAATCCTACATTTTCAATAGGACTTAAGAAATGATCAACAGCATCTACACTTTTTACTAATTCGTTATAGCATTAGTTTCAGAATTGTGCTAATTGTTTTGTGTCAATTTGTGTAGGTTTGGGATGTTGTTTCAAATGAAGAAGCCGTGAAGATTGTATCATCTACCATTGATAAGTCAAAGGCAGCTAAACGACTGGTGGAGTGTGCAACACATGCCTGGAAACGCAAGAGGAAAGGAATTGCGACTGATGATATTTCTGCTATTTGCATCTTCCTTAATAATGGTTCACCTCTATAGTGACATCTAAATACTACTGTAATTTAATGAAAGGCTACTGCTCTTTTCTAATAAAAGGTTAATGCATTTGTCTGTGTGCTTTTTCTGCTTCTATAGACATGCAAAAATATGCGAATACAA
This sequence comes from Chrysanthemum lavandulifolium, assembly GCA_022545495.1. Lineage (NCBI taxonomy): Eukaryota > Viridiplantae > Streptophyta > Magnoliopsida > Asterales > Asteraceae > Chrysanthemum > Chrysanthemum lavandulifolium. The sequence continues at coordinate 41,602,505 of CM040242.1, read as the reverse complement.
TGTTTATAACAATCTCCTATTTGGCTTGATCATTGTTTATTTGTTTTACATATATTGCAATATTTCAGTATATCGTAAAGCATTATTAGTGTTTGGGTCGGACAACATACTGCAAACCGAAAGCTAAGCCTACTGATTTCCAACATTTAGAAGTATAACAGGGTGCAACCATAACTTCATGTTACAAAAACTTTTTAACCTACCAAAAAGGTTATACCTTAACGATACCCATGTTGTGTGTGAGAATTTGGAGCACATTTCGATATTATCTGGTGTGGCGTATTTTAACTCAACCAACATTTGCTTTTAGTTACATTAGTCATATAGTCACTTTCAAAACACAATACCAAAAAAAAAAAAAAAAAAAGCAATACCAAACACACTCATAGGTAGGGGTGTTGATCGGTTTAGTCGTGGGTTATTCAGTTAGTTCGGTTCGGTTAATTTGGTTAAAATATTTTTTAGGTCAACTGAGAACCGAACCGAACCAAATTCAAGTCGGTTTCGGTTCGGTTCGGTTGAATTCTAATTCGTTCGGTTTTAGGTTGAACCGAATAACCCAATTCACTATTTAAAAAAAATTAATAATTACATAGATATTTAGCAAAAAAATATATTTCACGCGTAAAAAGTGTTTTATTATATTATGATAACCTTTAATAGTATTTATTTATATATAAATTTACTTAAAATATATAAATATATATAAATATATAAAAATATATATATTTATGTGAATTCGGTTGCTCCGGTTCATCAAACAATACCAAAACCGAGAACCGAATTAGTAGTTCGGTTCGGTTCGGTTTAGCAAATTCGGTTTGGTTATTAGTTCGGTTCGGTTATTTTCAGTTCGGTTCGATTTCGGTTTTCGGTTTATTCGGTCTTTTCGGTTTTTTCGCTCACCCCTACTCATAGGCTCATAGATGCTACTTTGCAACCTATATATGTTGGCTTGAACAAGTAATATTGTGGAAAATGAATTGAAAGAGAAAATAGTTTGCTGTAAATGGGCTACCTAGTGGGCCCATATTTCTTGCTTGCCAATTGCAAGTTGTTTTAACCAAATGGGTCTGAGGAAATAAAGCATCACAAATTACAATATGTTTAATTTCTTCTCAATCATAAATTTAGATATCTAATGACTAATAAGTGAACAATTTCTTAATCTCCATGATGATACAACATTATATTAAAACACAAACTGACACAACTTAGAAGCACAACATAAACGTAGAGCAAACAATAGCAAGCAATTTAAAATTTTAAATAATCTCCTCTTTTGCATTATATTATCACTCATTACGAAGGTGCATTTAGAAGGAATGGTTTATGAATTCATAGACAAAAAGGAAGGTAACAAAGGCAAGCAAATTTCTTAATCTCCACTTTATTTATTACTAGGAAGCGTATAAACATTAGTCAATAGTGACAATACGATTGTCTTGTTCAAGTTTAACGACAATACAATTCATGCTATACGTACAGATACATAATGTCTGTTCTGTTTATTTCGCATGCCATATAGGTGCCAAAATTACAATACTTAAGGAAATATCAATGCCTTAGTTGAAAAAGCTACACCGTCCTGAACAAATTGTTATGGATTTACAAGATTAAGCAATTTTTCTGATCAAGACAATCAAGTCGAAATCAAGTAACATCTCAGTTTGGTGTCTTAAAATATGTTGGTATATCATGTGTCTATATATGTAGGTAGTTGCAGTTTAAAAAAACAAAATTTTACTATTACTTATTAAACTAAACATAACAAAGAAACAAACAAGAATTAACTTAGATATTTACGAAACCTTCGTTAAACACATTAGAGATCCTGCCTTATTATGTTAGGCAAAACATAATAAGACGACACAAACAAACAAAGTTGAGACACAGGGCGGATCCAGAGAGGTTTCCGGAGGTGAACGGAAATCTTATGGATTTTTCTTGCGCAATGTAAAATTATGTTAAATATAGTGATTTTTTTATGAACTGGGTCTTTAATTTTTATGTTACTAGTTTTATGTACTTTTTCATAAAAATGAACCTGATAACTTCTGTCCTGAGTCCGCCACTATTGAGACGATATAAGATTTTTGATATTATATAGGTGCTTTTAACAAACTAAACGCACAACTTATTTGCGACAACATTTTTTTTTTTTTTTTTTTTTTTTTTAAGTTTTTACATTACTACATACAATATTACGTCATAGCTTACATCGACATTAGGCTTGATATGTGTGAAAACACATACCTTTTCGGTATCAAAACCGGAACGAATAGACCAAAAAACTAACCTCTAAAGCCATACATGTTTGTGTTTTTGTGTTTATGAATGTGCATACACGAATATAAACAAAATGGGCAAGAAAAGACAAAACGACGGAAAAACGAGCACGAGATATGGAATGAGTGCAAAAAGCCGAGGTCGGGGAAGAATTTGCAAGTTTGGATCACCATTTTTCTCAAAATGTCAAAGAAGTCCTTGGAGTTCACATTATGTCAAGATTTACCTTTGGAAATACTTTTTCCAGAAATTACATCATTAACCCCTAAACTAATTGGTCCTTGTGGTTTGTTGAAAATTGGAAAATGTCCTGTGTTTTTTTTTGACGCGTTTCGTCCTCGTGGTTTACAAATCTTACGGATTTTGTCCTCGTCCAAAATGTCCGTTAAGTGTCTTGCGTTGTTAGTCCTTCGTTAGTGCGGTCCGTTAAGTGTTTTGCATCGTTAGTCCTTCGTTAATAAATTTTGCACCGTTAGTCCTTATTTTTAAAATATAGTTTTCCCATTAGTCCTCCGTTAATAATAGTTTTCACCGTTTTGTCCGTTTTATCCGTTTTGTTCGTTTTTATCCGTTTCCCGCTTTTTCGTTTGCCGTCCGTTTTTACGTTTTTATCCCTTTTCGCCTGCTTTTACGCTTTTGGCGCTTTTTATGCTTTTTTTATCCGTTTCGACCGTTTTTACATTTTATTCGTTTTGCCGGTTTTTTAAGTTTTTGTCCGTTTTGAAAAAAAAATTGAATAAAAATTTCAAAAAAATTTTTGAACAAAATATTTTTTCAAATATTAAAAAAACGGACATTGAAAAAAATTTCGAAAAATATTTTTTTCAAATATTTTTTAAAAATCTTAAAACTTTCGAAAAATATTGAAAAAACGAAATATTTTAAAAAAATATATATTTTTGAAAAATATTTTTTATTCAAATTTTTTTTGAAATTTTTATTTAAATTTTTTTAAACGGAGAAAAGCGTAAGAAAACCGATAAAACATCTGAAAAACGGACAAAAACGGATGAAACCGATAAAACGTAAGAAAATGGACAAAACTATATAAAACTAAAGAAAACGGACGAAAAACGTAAAAAACGGGGAAACGGATAAAAATGAACGAAACGGATAAAAGCGGACAAAAACGGTGAAAACTATTATTAACGGAGGACTAATGGGAAAACTATAATTTAAAAATAAGGACTAACGGTGCAAAATTTATTAACGAAGGACTAATAATGCAAAACACTTAACGGACTGCACTAACGAAGGACTAACAACGCAAGACACTTAACGGACATTTTTGGACGAGGACAAAATCGTAAGATTTGTAAACCACAGGACGAAACGTCAAAAAAAACACAGGACATTTTCTCAAATTTCAACAAACCACAAGGACCAATTATGTAATTCACTCTACCCTAAATTTACAAATTAACAAATTCCTTTAAAACTTACAACCTATACCCGGATCCTAAAATAACTAATAAACCCAACCCATTTTATCCTTTCCCCAAAGCCCAAAAGATATTACCCAAGCCCATCCCACCAAATTCCCATAACCCGTTTAATCATACAACCCAAGTCAACCTTAAATAAACCCCAGGTCAAACTTTTCCCAACGCGCCAAAGTAAAAACAGGTTATTGTTTATCTTCTCCATGGAATTTACCTTGCACACCAAAATTAACCCACTAAAAGAACCTCGTACTAGGATCTTCTGAGCTTCTAGAAGCCCTCTGACATGACAGAGAAGTGACAGCAAAGAGGAATGACAGATAGACAAAAGGGGGATTCTCATTGGATGAGCTACATCCCAAGATTGATCAAAGGGATATGAATTGATTAGCTGGAGCCAAGATTGATTGAATGGCCAGGATCAAAGCTTCTGGGTCCTTCTCAAACCCTAGAGACCCCTTTCCTCAAATGGCTATAAAAGGACCATCCCACCCTCAATTTGGACGTGTAGTTTTCTGTGTAGAATTTAGGGATTTTAAATTATGTCTTATTGTCTTTTAAACATTGTAATTCAATTTCCTTTTAATAAAAATTCAGTTTTGTTTTTTACTCTTTATTTCTAGACTAAAATACACTGTTGGTCCCTATAGTTGGCACGACGCATCGCGATGGGACAAAACTCGCCCTTTTCATCGTCGGGGGTCCCTATTTCAAGGTTTATACTCGCTACAAGTCCTTTGACCATTTTTCGGTTAGTCAAGGACATCTTATGGCGTTAGATTTGTATTTAGTCCAAGGGCACTTTTGTCATTTCCCCACTGTCCATTAATTACCGTGCCAGCCCACTTGTTTAACCAAATACGCTCTAAGAAACCTTGCTAATAAAAGGAACATTTTATCACCACTCATCCTTTATCTTTCCTAACAACTAAAATCTTATCTTCTTCACCGACGTGAAATCGAAAAATGGTGGTGTGTTCATGCAATGTAAGGGTCATTATTAGAACATGTTGGAACAACACGAACCCCTAGGAGGTTCTATGCTTGTCCAAGACAGGTTGGGACACTTAATTTTATTTCATATTGTATTAAAGTTTGCATGTAGTGGTTTACCTTAAAATGTGTTGATTATGATAGTCTATCTGTTTTATTATAATTGTGATTTTATACAAGTGGGTTTAGTTTGTGTTTATGAGGCAAGCAGATGCTAACATTTTGATTATCAATTATAGGCTAAAACATGTCCATTCATAGGGTGGTACGATCCACCCATCCAAAGGAGAGCAAGAGATGTGATCATCTACTTGCAGAGAACAATCTACGTGAATGAGGCGGCATTACAAGAATACTGAAGGCGCGCCTTGTTTCGAGATCGTGGAGGCGGTCAACGCCGGTGACCGGGCAACGAGCTAGAGGCTGCTCACCAAGCAGCCTTGGCCGATCTCCTTGTTGAGAAGGAGAAAGTTTGCCGTCTCAGAAACTTTTGTGTGTTGTCTTGGATGGTCATCTTCTTGTTTTTTCTATGGTTCTTCTATAGGGTTTAAATAGGTACTGGTTTTAGTGTTTTGACGCGGTGGTAGATGGTCTAGTTATGTTTAAGAAGTTTTAGTGTAGGTTGACTAAGAATAGTCTTTTGGTGTATAATGTTTGGTCCTTGTACAGTGTTACTATATTTCTTTTATGCTTTGGTCCTTATATCTTGTCTTGCTTTACTAGTAGGTCCTTTGCCCCAAGAATTTATATATCACTTGCCACACAAATGGTCAAACTCATAATGAGATATGAGGTTCAAAGATGGATGAATGATGAGAGATGGATGAGCAGACACCACTTTCGAGTATCAACATAAACTTGATATGGTGTTGTTCATCTATCTTCATCCTTCATTCTCGTTGTGATGATAGAATAACCGTATCCAACTCAAAACCCATATCCAGTATCAAAGATGGATGAGCAGACACCACTTTTGAGTATCAACATAAACTTGATATGGTGTTGTTCATCCATCTTTGATCCTTCATTCTGTTTGTGATGATAGAATAACCGTATCCAACTCAAACCCGGATCCAAGTTCAACAGATCCTAGATTCATAGACGTATGAAGTCTCAAAGATGGATGTATGGCACCACTTTTGAGTATCAACATAAACTTGATATGGTGTTGTTCATCCATCTTTGATCCTTCATTAGTGTTTGTGATAATAGAATAATGGTAACCAAACTCAAAACACAAATCCAAGTTCAACAGATCCAAGATTCATAGACGTATGAAGTCTCAAGGATGGGTGAACGGACACCATTTCTGAGTATCAACATAAACTTGATATGGTGTTGTTCATCCATCTTTGATCCTTCATTAGTGTTTCTGATAATAGAATAACTGTATCCAACTCAAAACACAGATGTATGAAGACTCTATAAAAACAATACAATCAAAACACAAGTTAACCCATACACAAACATGACATGATTTCATACATAACGCAAATGGATATATTTCCAAATGCATAAAATTTTGTAGTCTACAAAGTTCAGAAACATACATTGTTTAAACACATCAAATAATGTTTAGGGGAACATATATTCGATGGATAACATTGGCTCTCATATGCTTATACAACATTTTTTTGTGGTGAAGAAAGCTTTCTTCGCTATAATCCTCGGTCTTAGTCCAAAATTATTTTGGAGACCCACCGTAAGCAAGATCAACTTGACTTCAGTTGAGACGGACCACACTTGGTTGATCATTACCTTCATAGTTGTCACCAGAACCTTTGCCTTCTTCTTTGTCAGTAACTTTTGGGTGGGATGAACCTGTTTTTGAGATGTTGTGTAGTGTCTTGACTTCTTGTTACACCTCCTCGCCTAAGACATGTTTTCTTGTTGTGTCCAAAGATTGCCACAAATACCACAAACCACACTATTACTAGACCGTGACAAGTTACTGGTTTTGTCACTATTATCATTTTCAAGAAAGCCCCGGTTCTTTTCTTTCGTGGCCTACCTAATGGTTTATGATGTTTAGTGGAAGAATGGTTGTTGGCACTCGTGACTTATACCAATGCTCATAACCATTTATTGGTGGATGTGGTGTTTGTAAGTTTCTTCCCAAGTCTTAAGCAAGTAACATGGATGCACCCATGATTCAAAAGATCCTATTTGCATTCCATTCAACCTCATACACCGGTGGTAGCAACATCATGTTTACATGGCATACCAGAACCTCCCATCTTCTACATGTACAAGCCCTAGCTTCAACATTCACAAGACACTTGTCTCCCATCCACCGACCTCATACTTTTCTCCTTCAACCCGTAAGCGTTGTACTTATAAGCCTCTTTCTTGATTACATCTAACATGAGTGTTGCCTTTGGTGTTAAAGGTCCAAAGACACTTTTGAATCACATTCACAACGTTCACTATTCTTTTCATACAATACTCTAATGTATTCCAGCGATAATGATGGGTTGGTGCCTACCTCCCACTAGTTTCCCATTGAACACCTCACACATGTTATTAAGTAGCACATCGAATGAGCCCTCCCTACAACATGTTTGGTTAGGTACCGAAAAATGTAGTACAACAAAAGATGTACAAGTAGACATAGATTTGGTTAGGTACACGAAATATGCGACATTGACCAATGGGTTGGTGGTATCTTACTTAACCAAGCATGGGCGGTGTTCGCTAAAACTCTTGAATGCCAAAGACATGGTCGCCTCAAATTGTTGGACTACTGCTCTTGCACATCTCCACAAATGTTCCTTGTATGCTTTAGCATTCCATTGCAATTTCATATTATCATGGATGTGCTTCAAACAATATATGTGTTCAAGACTAGGAAATACTGCTAACGCTGGAATGATACCGCACAAATAAACATCAATTCCTTACTAATAAAACTTGCATTTAATGAAAATACAAGTGAATCTAATAAACTAAATGGTAAAATCACCTTTGCCTGTCATTGATAAAAGTGTAGTTTGAGTTTGGTTGCAAGTCAAGATCATCTCTTAGACATTCAAGAAACCAAATCCATGAGTCTTTGCTTCGCCTTCTACAACCGCGTAGGCTACATGGTATATTCCATTGTTCTTTGTCTATACCGATCGCCAGAAGAAGTCGGCCGTGATGAGGACCCTCATAAAAGCACCATCTAACCCCAACAACTCTCTTTGACAAGCTTTATATCCTTCCTTCAAAGCGCCTAAGCATACATACATTCTCTTGAAAACTCGTTGGACTTGTTACATCATTGCAGTTTGTACACTTATCCTAATTGTTGTATCCGGGTTAGTTTTTCGCAACTCTTCAACATAGTCTCTTAAAGGGAGTATTGTCGCTTATGATCACCCCTAATCTCATTTTCTCGCCTTTGTTGTTTGCCCTTAATGCTTTTGCATAGACACCGAACTTCAAACTGCTTATCGAAATGATCTTGAGCGACCTCGTTGGAATATCCGGATTGACTTGAACTTGGTCAACTATTTGCTTGAAAGAAACTTGTAGTCACAAGCTTTAATGTCTCTTGATTGCAAACATTTGTGTTCATCCCCGAAAGTTCGAACAATCTATACATCTTTATCTCGTATTTTGGCTACATACAACAACCATGGACAACATTGCTTGCTCCTTGTGTGTTCGCAAATATACATCCCTACCAAGGCCTCTAGTTATTGGACCATTTTTCCTCTTTGGGGCTTTTCCCACTCAACCTTCGGTTATTCCACAAACAGTATTTGTCCAAGACACCTAACCCTAATTCTCTGCTTGTCATTCTTAATTAGTTGCAATTTCCTCCTAGTCTTTATTGAAAGCGGTAGATCCTATCTTTCACTTCTTTTGCGATTACAAAACTTTGACCACGTAAAAAAGATTTCGTCCTCTGTTTGTCTTGCCTCACTTAACTTTTGTTTCTTGTATGCCTCAATTTGTTCCTCCTAATAAGATAGTCATCCTCATTCTCGTAACCACTTGCAAAATCATTATCATCTAACAGATCCAACTCATTTTTCTTAAAAATCATGTGGTAGGCGGTCGGTGGTACCTATAGATGGTAAATCTATAGTCTCGGTCACTTTGAGCAGTTAACATCAAAATCGGGCTCCTCAAAAGTATTAGCCTCATCGACAACTGTGTTTCCATCACCATTGTTCTCAATATCATCATCGTCACTCATATAAGTGTCTGTCTCACTCACATTGTCGTCACTTACAACTTCAACGATTTCACTAACCTGCACATATTTACCTTTTTGGATATGATCCACATGATTACATGTTTCCTCCTCATGATGACCTAACTCTTGATCATTTTGAGATACCTCTTCAGGACTATCTATTTGGATATGCTCAACATGTTTATCTATATGCTGGTTGACATCACCTACAACATCTTCAAGATGACAGACTCTACGGATGGAAACAAGGGTTGTGTTTACGGCATCCGACTAGATTGTACCAAAGTATTGACTTCCAAAGGTTGATGTGTAACCTCGCATATATCCTCTACCACAAACTTATTAACAATGTTTTCTAAGAACAATTTCTTTGAGCAATATGGAACAATAGAAAGAGTCGCTTTTTCTTTGTTGCATCCACATCAGCAATAAGTGTCCTAATTGACTTTGGTGACATTTAATCAACGTCCAATGTTGTCTTACCATTTTCAACATAAACCTCTATCATCTTATGGTCATCAACAAGATCTTTCAATATTTCTAAATTAGCACTCTCACTTAAGCTATACAAACCATCATCTAAATTACTACCAGCTTAACAAAGTAATAGTAATTTTTGAACCGAGCTCATAACCCAATTCATACATAAGAACATCCAACTCTTCAACCGACACACTATCAACATCAACCAAATTAACTAAACTTTCCATACCTCCAACGATATTCTACTGCACCAAGATTTAAAGACACCATTGTGATGAACCTCATACTAAACATATTAGATCTACCACGAAACATGTCAATATATGTTTAAAGCATTCTAAAAACTTAATTGGAAACAATAAATACCACAATTACAAATTCCAATGACCGTAATTAAAAAAAAAAAAAAAAAAAAAAGATCTGTATTTCTTCTTAGCAGAGTCGTATAGGACGGTATCATCAACTGGATAACCTGACTGTCTTCTTACTTTCCATAGAGTAAAGTCCATGTTTCGGTTTTATGATTGATAAACAGGGGTTTTGTGACTTTCAATTAGGGTTTGTGAATTCTGATAATTCTTGTAACGAAAGTTTTGGGACGATTGATAATACAGACTATGTGTTTATGGGGCGGGAAGAGGGTTACATTAGGTGTGGCAATAATTAGGAAATTTTTAATTGAAATATGGAAATGACAAAAGTGCCCTTGGACTAAAGACAAATCTAACTCCATAAGATGTCCTTGACTAACGGCAAAATTGTCAAAGGACTTGTAGCGAGTATAAACCTTGAAATAGGGACCCCCGACGATGAAAAGGGCGAGTTTTGACCCATCGCGATGCGTCGTGCCAACTATAGGGACCAACGGTGTATTTTAGTCTTGTTTCTATTTACTTTAAGGTTTGATTATTATGTTTGTTTATGGTTAAAAGCTTTCATACTCCTTCTCATAAGCTCATATAAGCTAAAATATAGCTTATTTTGAGCTTGTTTGAGAACATTCTGTTTTAGTTTAAAAGTTCAACTAAAAATAAGAAAAAAAAAAAAAAAAAAAAGGAACAATAAGCTTGCATAAGCTTAACCTTTGTTCCAATAAGCTCATTTAAGCTTTTATAGATTGTAGTGAGCTTATTTCTGTTCATTACTGTTCTAAACTAAAAAAAAATAAAAAAAATCAAAAAGTCAAAAAAGTCAACAAAAAAGTCAATAAGCTATTGTGGGAAGTAAGCCAGAAAGGGAATAGCTTATTGCTGTTACTAGCTTGTCTTTGACAAGCTAGAGCTTGTTGAGTGGCTCCTCGAGCATAATTTGCCCTGTTTGTGCAAGGGCTTTTGTAAGTTTCAATTTAAATTTCTCTTCTTATGCATTTAGCTTATTTCTGCTTATTAGAGTGCTTATTTGGTAGTTTACAGCTTATTACTTCTTTTTGTTGCTATTTGATTCTTGTTTACTAGCTTGTTCACACTTATGCTTATTTTTACTCAAAATCCATAAAATACAAAAAATAAATAAATAAGCATAATTTGTATTAGTTTATTAGAGTGCTTAAACTCAGTTCACTTTTGCTTTTCAGTATTTGTTATAGCGTATTATATAGTTGTAGTTCAAAATCTTTGCTTAAAAAGGTCTCTTGCTGTGAATAAGTCAAAACAATTTAAGTTAAGGAGATGTTTGACATAAGCCTATTTTTTTAGTTTGGGTCATTAGATGAAGTTTAATTTGATTTTATTCAGTTTCTACGAAAGTTTCAAGGTTGTTTTTATTAACTTTAGCAAGTCAAAAGGTGTTTGAGTCTATTTTGAAGATCTTGTAACTCTTTAAGCTTAAGAGCAGCTTATTTCGAATAAGATGTATGAGCCTATGAGGGTCAATTTGGTTTAAGTTTTTGATGTTTATAAGTCAAATTAAGTTTATAACATAAGTTAGTTTAAGTGTCTTTGGTTTTGGTTTACATTTTCAGTTTTTGTTAAAGTTGGTCAAAACTCAAAAAACTGTCCAAACAGTCTTGTTTTAAAGTCAGTTTTAAGGTTCAAAGTAGGTTCTAAATTCAGTTTAATGGTCTTTTCTAGTTCTTAGTAGGTCCAATTTCATATGTTTCAACTTTTATAAATTTCCAAAAGCTTTAGCTAGCTTAAAACTAGCTTAAAAATCAGTCCATCAGTCCCTTTTCACTCAGAAATCAGATAAAAAGCTCTAAGGCACCACCTTTTCAGCTCTGTCAAAAGCTCATAATAAGCTCAAATTCATTATTACTTGCTTTTATATGATCTATGATGTATGAAAAATGTTGTTTTGAAGTTTATAGGGATCTGCTTATTGGTTTGATAGCTTTTTATTAAGCTATAAACAGTCCCCAGTCTGCTGTTGCAACAGCAGACTTAAGTGCTTTTTTGCCTTTCCTTTTAGCTGAATCTGTTAATTGGAGTGTCTCACTTAGGACTTGTTAGCTTTTCTTAATTGTCTTATATTCCTTTTATCTTATTGAAGGAAGAATTAGCTTATTAGGTCTTTGTGTGCTAGCAAATAACTGTTAAGTGTTGTTTGGTTTAGTGTCTAAAAAAAAGCAATCGGTGTTTAAATTAGCTTAACAACTGCTTATTCTTAAAAGTTTCAAAACCTTGGTCTTTACAAAAGTTGGTCAAAATAAGCTTGTTTAAAAGCTTGTTTCAAAAGATATAAAAAAAATAATTTTCAAAAAGTGCAAAACCTGGGATTGAACCTTGGTCTCTGCACTCACAAACTTAACACACTTCCATCTGTGCATTAGGGACTTACAGTTCCTAGGGGCACTTATTTATTATATAAGGATAGTTTGCAGACATCACTTTCAGCTTTTATTAAGCTTATTCCAGCTTATCTTGATAAGCTAGTGATTGTTTTTATTTTTCTCTTATAAAGTTTTTCAAAAAGTATTTTCTCCAAATTTTTGGTAATTTTTCATTAGCATTTACTATTTTTAATAATTAGTTTTTATAAATTTAGTTTTTAATTCCTAAATATTAAAATAAAAGTCAAAAAAATATCCGGTTTTTTCCTAAAATTATCTTTTGTTATTTAGCACGTAGGAGAAATAGTTTTGCATTCCTAGGGTTTACATTTCATAAATTTGACGTTTTAGGCTCGGGATTAGCCCGTAAGTGCTCGTTTTTAGGTTTAACTTGCGTTTTTGCTTATTTTAGCTTAATATTATTGTTTTGTGTGCTTATTAAGTTGTTTTTAGTTTATGACTGTTAATTTTAGTGTAAAAACCCAAAATATCACCTTTTCACTATTCAAACTTACGAAAACGCGACTCGAATTAAGAATTCCATTCAACCTTCGTTGGGAAACGATCCGGGGATACAAACTTCATCATTTGTGTTCTTTTGGACTAATCAAGGTTACATACAATGGATCGGTTGTGTGGTTCAGTTGTGGTCGGTCGACCTAGGTCGACACCACTGTGGGACTTCGGTTGCATTCGGTCGTGAGATAGAAATCTCATGAACTAGTTTGCGGAGACGAACTAGGTTGCAACACACAAAATACAAACAAAACACCTTTTTCTCACTATTATCTCGTTAGTCCTTTTTACATCGTTAGTCCGTTTTTGCACGTTTTCGTCCATTTTTGCATGTTTCCTTCATTTTTGATCGTTTCATCTGTTTTTGCATGATTCGTTTGTTTTTGCACGTTTTCGCTCGTTTTCGTCCGTTTTTGCATGTTTTCGTCCGTTTATACATGTTTTCGTCCGTTTTTGCACGTTCTTGTTCGGTTTCTTACGTTTTCGTCCGTTTTTACACGTTTTCGTTCTTTCTTGCACGTTTATCGTTTTTTGATGATTTCGTCCGTTTTTGAATGTTTTCATCCGTTTTCACGTTTTCGTTCGTTTTTGCATGTTTTCGTCCGTTTATACATGTTTTCGTCCGCTTCTACACGTTTTCATTAATTTTTGCACGTTTTGGTTCGTTTTTCACGTTTTCGTCCGTAGTTGTATGTTTTCATCCGTTTTACATGTTTTCGTTCGTTTTTGCATGTTTTCGTCCATTTTTTGCACGTTTTCGTTTCGTTTCATACGTTTTCGTCCGTTTTTATACGTTTTCGTCTGTTTTTGCTTGTTTTTGTCTGTTTTTTCATGTTTTTGTCCCTTTTTACACACTTTCGTCTCTTTTTACAAGTTTTTGTTTGTTTTTACACGTTTTGTCCATTTTTAGTTGTTTTGTTTGTTTTCTTATGTTTTAGCCGTTTTACACGTTCGCTATTAAAAAAGCGGACGAAAACGTACAAAGACGAATGAAAACATGTAAAAATGGATGAAACATATAAAAATGGATGAAAACATGAAAAACGAACGAAAACGTGTAAAAAGTAAAAAAGAGACAAAAATATGCAAAAACGAAAGAAAGACGTGTAAAAATGGTTGAAAACGTATAAAAATGGACGAAAACGTGCAAAACATAACGTAAACGTGTTAAAACAGATGAATAAGTTTAAAACGGACGAAAATGTGCGAAAACGAACAAAAATATGCAAAAACTAACGAAAACGTGAAAAAACGGACGAAAACAAGCAAAAGCGGATGAAAACATGCAAAAACGAAAAAGAGTGCAAAACGGACGAAAACGTTAGAAACCGAACGAAAACGTGCAAAAACGGACGAAAACATGTAAAAACGGACGAAAACGTGTAAAACGGAAGAAAACATGCAAAAAAGAACGAAAATGTGCAAAAACAAATGAAAACGTAAGAAACCGAACGAAAGCTTGCAAAACGGGCGAAAACGTGCAAAAACGAACGAAAACGTGTAAAACGGATGAAAACATACAAAAACGAACGAAACGTGCAAAAACGGAAGAAAATATGCAAAAACAGATGAAAACATAAGAAACCGAACGAAAACTTGCAAAACGGGCGAAAACGTGCAAAAACGAACGAAAACGTGTAAAACGGATGAAAACATACAAAAACGTGCAAAAAGGGAAGAAAACATGCAAAAAAGAACGAAAATGTGCAAAAACAGATGAAAACGTAAGAAACCGAACGAAAACTTGCAAAACGGGCGAAAACTTGCAAAAACGGACAAAAGCATGTAAAAACGGATGAAAACATGGAAAAAAACGATCGAAAACGTGTAAAACATACAAAAACGGACGAAATCGTGCAAAAGCGAACGAAAACGTGCAAAAGGAGGCGAAAATGGGCAAAAACGAATGAAAACGTGCAAAAACAAACGAGACGTGTAAAAAGTATTTAAAACGATAAAAAGAAGGAAACGTCCGAAATGTATTTAAACGCGTGAAAAATGGACTAACGATGTAAAAAGGACTAATGATGCAAATTTATGTGAAATACATAAGGGTATTTTAGCCAGTTCACTAATTTGCGAAAGTATATGACTATTTAGTGACTTAAATCTAAAAATATAGATATGATACAAACAGTAAATTCATTACACGTACTATATGAGTAAATTTGAATATATGACTGTTTAATGGCTTAAACTCTTTTGTTAATCACGAAATAGTTTTAAAAACAGAAAACTGAAATGCCAGATCAAAAGGTCACCAAAGATCCTTATTACACTTGGTCTTAGGGAGAAGACGTGGAATGATAACATATCACATTCTCCAAAACGGGTGAATCACCTTATGAGTCACCTTGATATAAACTTCTACATATCGTCACTCGTCAAAAATTGTACATGTGTCACGTTCACAACTTCAGCACGTATACGAGTTAAAATCGTCAACAACGATAAAAGTCACAAAAGCACGGCTAGCTACTTTTCTAATAAGAAAAAAGAAAATCGATCTTAAACAACAAAAAAAGAGCACGTGGAGTTAGCAGCACGAATCCTGGAACTAAACAACAAACAAAGTTCCAAAAAACATTTCACAATCTAACAAAAGTACGTACAAAACAAAACACATGCAAATTTTTATGTAATTTCCCTCGATTATTCATATATTACAATCTCACACGTCAAGTTCAAGCATATTTATAAATAATCATCCTATTCATTTGGTTTTGAATCTTTATTACAAAATTTGTGTGTTATTCAAGTTTCAGCAGGCCAAAGCATTTATCATTTGTTTGGTAAGTATTATTCCCCATGCATTATTATAGATTCAATGATATTATTATTGTTATGTTGGGTTTGATTGATGGATTGGTATTGGAAATATATGATGATATGATTATGCATATGCTTATAGATAGATTCCATAGATCTTAATATCAGTGCGTTTGGTAGAGAAGCTGAGAGAAACGAAACGAAGTAGAGAATAGAAATCGAGAATTTTGCTCAATTCTAATGTTTGGTAACAATGAATCTTGGCCAGAAAAAAAAAAAAAAATTATTTAAATTATTTAAAAAAATATATCTTTTTTTTAAATTTATTTTAAAATTTTTGTACTTCTTTAAAAAAATTATTTTTAAAAATGTATTTATTTAAAATGTATTTATTTAAAAAAACTTATTTAAAAAAAATATATTTTTTTTTTAAAATTAATTTTTAACTTTTTTTTTAAATTATTTTTTAAAAATGTATTAAAAAAAATACTTGTTTTTAAAAAAAATATATATATTTTTTGAAAATTTATTTATTTAAAAAAAACTTATTTAAAAAAAAAACATTTTTAAAAAAAATATTAAAAAAAAAATATTTTTTAATAATGTATTTAAAACAAAACACATTATTTAACAAAATTATAGTTAGGAAAAAAATGCCATGGACCAATTCTCCGAATTCTCCACCAAATGGAGTGGAAATAAAGTTACAAAAATACAAAGGGATGGTTTCAGGAGAATTGCATTCTCCGCTCCCAAATTCCCTGCACTACCAAACATGGGAAATCAGCCAATTTTCATTTCTTTGCCCCCATTTCTTTGTACCAAACACACCCTCATTGTTGTTTTCAAATTAAAATTTGGGATGATTATAACTAACTACTTTTTCGAGTTTTGTGACCATAAAATTACCGTTTTACCCTTCACTGTTAATAGGACGGTTAGAAAACGTAAGGTAAAATGGTCACTAAATACACAAGAAATTCGAAATTCAAAAGTTTTGGTAGGTTACTCGAAAAATTGACTAGTTACATTGTTACTATTGTGATTTGCAAGTGATTATGTATAAGATAACCCGTTAAGATGAGCATTGCCCCAGAAAAACGTCCTATTGACCGGTCAAGGAGGGTTTTGAGGAAATAAGTTATGGGTTCACTCTCAACTCCTTTACTAAAAGAGCATTCGAATAGAGGTGCTTATTGCCTAGGGCTAGGTCTTTGGGAAATGGTCAATCTACACCCAAAAAGGTTGCACATGTCGGGTTTCCCCGCAGTCTAAACCTTTTGAGGATATTAAGATAACCCTTTGTAACAAATAATAATAGTTTTTGGTGTGATGTTGGTGTTTAATATTAGGTGTTTGAAGTTATAATTAAGGTTTGTATGCGTAACCATAAGCAAGTTATGTGTGTTAGCTTATTAGGATGTGTTTGGCGTATAAGCTTACAGGGATTAAGTTTATTTTTACGAAATAAGCTCTTAAATCATTGCTGCTTTAAGTAGTTCTTAAAATAAGCTATAGCTACTTTAGCGTAAGCGCAAACTAGTTACACACACCCTTGAGTTATTAAAGTCTCCTACATTGTGTTTTGATACAACATAAGCTGATTAGTTGTTTTTGTATGTAAGCATAAATATTAAGCTGTTTAAATAAGCTTTCCCAAACACCTTAATAATGAGCGAGAGTGTTTGGCATGTTGTGAACTTGTGATTATAAGTATTTACATGTAAGATGACCCTTAAATAATCACATAATCAGAATCATATTTGTTGCAGCTACGCCTAATTCGATTATCCAAACAGATTATTTTAAGCAACCAGAATTAGTGTCACTAAATGCAATCACTAGAAACTGATTATCTGCAACTTGAAAACGAAACAGCTAGATGACCAGTTTCGAAACGCAATTCCAAACACCCCCAAAGTTGCAGTTATTCATGTTACCTTTGACCACGCACATGCTGCACATTATTAATACAGTAAGTTGTTGCTGTGCAATTTTTGCAAATTTTAACCTATGACTTGAAATGACCAGGCATTGGCATCCTGGTTTGTTGATCATGGCCGATGGTACTCCTAAGACTTCTTCACCTACATCCAAGCTTGAATCCCAAATACTCGAGGCAATAATACGTCGAGAAGCCAAAGGAACTTCCATCAAGTCAATCAACAGAATAATATTAAAGTTCCCAAAAATTGACGAGAGCCTAAGAAAATGCAAAGTTATATTTGAACAATTCGGTATGTACATGACAATTGTTTTGCACTTTTATTTTACCGTAATACCCTCACATCACTTGTTGATGTTAGCGTACTTGCATTTAAGTTGACTATATCTTTATTCTGTAGACGAGGATAAAAATGGTGCAATTGATATAAAAGAGCTGAAACACTGCTTCGAGAAGCTACAATTGAAGTTCACTAACGAAGAAATTAAAGATATTTTTGAGACGTGTGACCTAAACGATGACATGGGAATAAGCTTCAATGAATTCATTGTTCTTCTTTGCCTTGTTTATCTTTTGAAGGAAGATTCTGCTGCTGCTCATGATGTATCCAACACTAACTCTTTTCTACTTCAGTTTGTAATGGGAAATTATGCAAAGAAAACGCCAACATACTATTTGCCATGATCTATTTTGTTGCATGATCTATATAGATAAGTATGTATGAGATTACTGTCATTGATGTGTTCTTGACATCAACAGAAATCGCGAATGGGGATTCCAGATTTGGAGGCAACTTTTGAAACATTGGTGGAGTCATTTGTGTTCCTGGACACTAACAAAGATGGTCATGTCAGCAAGAACGAAATGATCCGTGCAATAGAGGAAACTACAACTGACGGCCGATCTGATGGCCAAACTGCCTTAAAAAGATTTGGTCTTTCCCTCTCTCTTGCTCGCTCTATATATATTTTTTTTATCTATTACACACACGTACACATAAATACTGAATATGGTGCTTTTCTGAATTTACAGAAGAAATGGACTGGGATAAAAATGGAATGGTGAACTTCAAGGAATTTCTGTTTGCTTTTACTAGGTGGGTCGGAATTGAGGATGATGAAGAAGACTAGTTAATCGACGCTTTCCAAGGTCTGTTTAACGGGACGCATGTTTTTTCTTTAAATTGGTATGTAATGTATTGAGGCTCTCGGCTCAACGTTGACAAGAGTATGTATTTTCTTCGTAGATGTCGTTTTTATCCTTCTATAAGAAGTTCAGTTTTGATGTTGGAACTTGTTGCAATTTTCTTGTTTATCATTTGTTGTATGTAAACTGTCTTGGATCGACATTCAGTTCTTAGGAAGATCACCTGGCCATGTCAAGTGCGATTTAACTATGAGGATTGTATTAACGGACATTAAGCTTTTGCACTTCTAATTATTGATCAACTCATAAAAATACATATGATTTTCGAACATAAACACAAAACACGTGTTTGTAACTCTAAGGGTGCGTTTGGTTCGCAGAAAGTTTTTGAAGGAATTGTAATCTTTGGAAGGAATTGTAATTTGAATGAATTGTAATTGATGAAATCATTATTACGTTTGGTTGACTAAGAACGTAATGTAATTCGAAAAAAAAAATAAAATAATAATAATAATAATAATAATAATAATAATAATAATAATAATAATAATACTAAATAATAAATATAATAATACTAATATAATATATAATAATAATAATAATAATAATAATAATAATAATAATAATAATAATATAGTAATTTAATAATATTATTATTAAATAAAAATATAAAATAATATTTATAATAATAATAATAATACATAATAATATAATAATAATAATAATAATAATAATAATAATAATAATAAAATTAATAATAATAATTAATGATATTATTATATAATTTTATTATTATTATTATAATAAATATTATTATATTATTTTAATATTATTATTATATAAATATTATTATAATGAATATTTATTATTATTATTATTTTATTATTAATATTATTTAATATTTATATTAAATTTTCATTATTATTATTATTATATTATGATTATTTTATTTTTATTATTATTATATAAATATTATTATAATAATAATTTATTATTATCATATTAATAAATATTAATATTGTAATATTTTATTATTTTATTAATACTATCATTAATATAAAAATATTATTATAATGATGAATTACAATTACAACACAAACCAAAACAAATTTACGTAATGTAATCAATTACAATCCTCCATTCGCGAACCAAACAACCAACGTAATGTAATCAAATTACAATTACATCCAATTACATCGGATTACGGTGAACCAAACGCACCCTAAAAAAGCTGGTTATTTTGAATTGAGTTTTTGGGCCCAAGTATTATTTGGGCTGAGCCCATTAGAAAAGTATTGTGCAAAATTTTTATAGAATAAATAGATGCTCTAGTAAGTTTATTGATATAGGGTTGGGCAGTGGGTTGGTAAGTGAACTACTATATACTCCCAAGGTCTGTAGTTCAATTCTCTACTTTCTGTTCAACCATTTATTTTTTTTTTTTTTTTTTTTTTTTTTTTTTTGTTTTGTTTTGTTTTGTACAAGAGACAAATTTCACGTTTTCTCGTTTATATTTCTTTCTTGTAGCAGTTTTGTATTGTAGATATCATTCTAATATTGGAACGAAATTCAAGCTAAAGTGAATCCAATACTAAAAAAACAAATTACTAGTAACAAACAAGACTAATAACATATTCTTTTTAAAAAAAACAAACTTATTTTCTTCATCTATGAAAATGAACCATCCACGTGTGATGCGCGCACCATTCAACGAAACCAATAATCTGACAACACGTGTCTCACGAGACAATAACTATAGATCAAAGGAACTTCCAAATATAAATCTGTAAAAAATATGCATTTATCATGCATGCGAAATTACTTACAATATTAAATGTTCTGTGATTAACATCTATCATGCGAGCGTGTGTTTAATTGTTCAAGTGCGCCTAGCTGTTAATTTGTGGTTCAAGCGCGCGTCTATTGTTGCGCGTAGCTGGACTATGCCCGCGGTCTTTGACATGTGGAGTGTGTTGAGCACGCAAGGGCTTATTCCCTCTTGAAAAGTGTGCGTGCATGTTTACGTGGCTTGCGCGCTTTTAAAAGAATATAAATATATAGACGCGTCAGGTAATTTGTGCGCCTAAAATGCATGCGATTTGAACACGTGCTCTCCCTAAAAGTGTTGATGAAGAACGCGTCTTCCATCTAATGGAAGCACGCTTGGTAAGTGGAAAATCATTTTCGTAAATCATAAATGCCGTTCATTTTTGTAATATCTTAATCTTAATCTTAACTATATAAAATAGAAAAATTGTCAAAGGTGAAAGTGGAATGTTGAAATTTGAATGTTGAAAGTCAATAACCAATTATTTTTTGTAACTTTGAAAAACTTATCTCTCTCTCACACATACACCATTTCATCTCACACTAAAAACGCACACACAAATGAATTCCTTAATGCTTAAAATAATGATTCATGAAACAAACTTAATCGCCGCTAAAATTTTGATAAAATTAGACACCGCTGCCGCTAGACGCTGATACACGTCTAGTAGTCTTATAAATCTTTTATATAATAAAACAAAACCAATAGTGGGAATTTTTTATTTCAAAAAAATCAATTCATACTTTATTTGGTAATATATTTTTAATAATTATTTATTTATCTTAAGTTTTTCTAATTAAAAAGACTAAATATTTTCTTATTTGTCAAAAATAAATAAAAAATTCGGTTTTACAAAAGATATGTTGAAAAATCTAAAAATACATATGTACCTAAGATTTATTACGTGATAGTTTTGGATGAAAAGTGTAAAATTAAAAAAACGGGAGAAAACCTGGTGACCACCAAATTAAACCAAACAATGAAACAACGAAAATCATCAGTATTGAAATCAATCGCTAAGGATCTTGACTAAAACACTCGATGTGAAGATTTGATTTCATCTTTCGTCGATCTTCAACATCTAGGTATTTTAATCTGGGGTTTATTTGTTGTATTAAAAAGTTAGGAATTTTATTGTTTTTTATTTGTAGATTAATGTCATTGTAGAGAACGCGAACAAATCTGAAACTTGAGAAAAATAAACTATTATGTTATGTATCATGATTCATGAATGATCAAAACGCATAGGAGCGTATCTTAAGTGTATGTTATTCCTATTTTATCCTAATATAGTTTAATCTCAAACTACTTATTTAATCTGTAATTTTTTTGATGGATTTATGAACCACTATAATTACATCTTATAGATTTATAAATTGATTAATAAAGAAAATATATGCATTGTCCTCTTCTTAATATATGGCGCACTGATTAAGAAAATTGTTTCCTTAGTTTCCAAAATTATTGTATCAATACAAGTGCATAATAGGGTTGTGTTTTATTTGTTTTCTAAAAAAATCACAAATGTTAACTGGGTTATGTGATTCGTTACTGTATGATTTCAAATGTAACCCCCGTGTATCTATTCTTTTTGTTATCTTTATTTATTGGAGGGTGGTTTTGTTAATCTTGGCATGAGGTGGAGGGCCGATAATAAGTGGTTTGTGGGCGTTGAAGGCTCTCACTGAAGAAGGTATTCCTATTGATGTTTCTTATTACTTCACTTCTATCTATGTATCAAAAGCTTATATGTTTTATACCAAACAAATATATGAATGACTTTTGGCTGCAAGTTTTAAGCGTTGGATGCATCAACTAACATTTAGAAATCAATCAAGAGTTACATCTATACTTGATCTTTATAATTATAACTTTTCATTTTTTTTATTTTATTTTTTTTAATCAAATTTCATTATAATCATCCAAAATTTTATGCATCGATCTATGTTAGTACTTGATAAAAGTATAAGTTTATTAACTGTTTGAGCTTTTGAGTAAAAATAGGGTTTGTAAGCATAACAATGCTTTTAATCTAACATAGGTTCTCTTTGAATTGTTTGTGCAATGTAGATATTGAATCTCCTGGATAGACCTTACTGAAGTTCTCGGGCCAAGCTCCTTCTGCCCGATGTTGCATGCTGTTACTTCTGAAGGCCTTCAGATCTGGGGCTAAGCTTGGCGTGACGCTTGGCAGGAAAACGATCCTTCCAAAAATGAACCCAAACTAGGTCTCCCAGTTGAAACAGAATGTGCTTGCACCCCTTATCATGAAGGTACTTAATGAGTTCATTGGACTTGGTGATTTTGTCATGAACCAGCTGATGCAAAGCCTTAATATCAGTTGCACGATCACTAGCTTCTTGATTGAATTTAGACGACGTATCAAGGACAGCAAGATCTAGCGTAGTAGCCGGAATCAAACCGTAAACAACCACGAAAGGGCTACGACCGGTAGTTTTATTTGGGGTGCGATTATAAGCAAATTCAGCTTGAGCCCTGTGGTAGTAGCTCTTCCCACTGTTTCAGATTAGTCTTGATGAGGGATCTCAGTAGAGATTATATAATCAGGAAACTGAGATTAAAAGGGTGTTTGGGATTTCTTATATAAGTTCTTATCCACTTATACTCTTAAGCAAATTATCAGTTTTGAGTCCTTGGATAAATTGACTAGGTTTGCTTAAGTATTGAATAGGTAGGTACTTTCAAATAAGCAATCCCAAACACCCCAATATATGAATCAATTAGAAAAGGATTGACAAAGATCTTGTGTTAATGGACTTTAGGATGAATCAAGTATTGTCTATATATACTTATTTTATAAGAAACTTTCCAGAAACATAACGAGCCTTAGATGTGTGTATCATGCTACCCCATTTATTGTTGGGCTTGCAGTAGCTGCTGCAACCATGGCTGGTAAATATGGAATTCAGGCTTGGCATTCTTTCAAGACAAGACCATCGAGGCCTAAATCACGAAGGTTCTATGAAGTAGTCTTCCAACCAACAATGACTAGACGGGAAGCCACTCTAATCCTAGGTAACACAATCTCCCTTCTAGAGCCTTCAAATAATCTAAGGTTAAGACAAGATCACTATTAAAGTACTACTAAAGTTTTTGTAGGGCACTTTTAGCACTAAAGTTGATACGACAACTTTCCCCATTTATCCATATTTTATTTCTACTTGTCGTCGTTACTTAATTTTCTATATAGTATACTGAATGTCTTCTTCCAGATGTCATGCTAATTATCCGCTTAATTGACAAAACAAAGTTATGGACAAGTACAATTTTCTTCTAGCAACCCGGATGGAGACCCAATGACAAGTATGCAAACTTCTATTACGGTGTTTTTTCTTTTCTTTTGAGTTTTTCTCTCTTGGATTCCAAGATCCGCAGCTTAAATTTGAGTTTGAGTTGGTGTGCCATCTTGAAAATATAGAGGATTTTGAGAACGGTGGAGCCACATTGCGGCCGAGTTTGAGTTGTTCGAGATAAGCATGTGGCTCTCCGTATTCTTATCGGGCTTCCCGGATGTTGTCGATGTTACGTGTTACTTTCTTGCTCGTGCAATGACGATTGACTACATGAAATCAATAGATACATATATTAAAAATATCTTGAGTCCAAATTCATCTTTCAAGAATTTCTTTGAACATGTTTGTTAGCTATTCGTTATTCAAACTGTCTTTATGGTTGGGCTAACTTAATAAAGTGGTAACGAAATTTGGTTTAATTTTTAAAAAGTTTACCAATTCCCTTTTCTCCTATAATGTAATATGATTTGGTAACGGGTCAAAATGGTAATTTAGACATCGTTGACTTTTAAACTTTAATGGTACGTAAAATGTAAATCACCAAGATTTTGTTATATTATATGCTATTAGGCCTTATTTCTCCCTCTTAGCCCAGAAAGCTGACATTTTTTAATCTTTCTTCGCAGGTAAGTGTAGATGCAAATGCTACATTTCAAGACAAAGAGATGTTACCATATCTACCCATAAAGGCATGCTTGAAATATTCTTTGACCTTACGCCTTCGACACTTTACAACAGGAACTCATATGGTGAAAAAAACTTAGAAAAAAGGAGCAACTCATATCGTTTTTTTTATTTTTCTTTAAGCGCTTTGGTTAAAAAAACAAAGAGATGATACCATATCATTTTTTTAGTTCACTTGTCCCTAAATTATAGGGGGTTTGTATGTTTATCAATTCATATTATGCTAAACTTCAGTTTATAAGTTTTTGTTTGTTAATAAGTTACAAGTTTATGTTTTTATGTTTCCTGTGCAGTATATGAAACATTTAAACATATTAACAGAGCACAAGTTGGGACCAAAAGTAAGGCTATCTGATTCAAGGCAAATCCCACATGATGTTGAGGATGTTTAAATTGTTAGTTCATATTACGAGTTTACGACAAAATTTATTATTGAAGTCGTTATTGTCGTATTATGCATCATTTAATTATATAACACTAGCACAAAAGATTTGGATATTCAAGATACATTTAATAATTATAAGGTGCCACGATCAACAATTTACAAAAAAAATATATAAAATAAATAAATTAGAAATCAAATCTTAAAAATACACAAAATGTGAACCCCGAGCGTGCGCGGGTCTTATAAGTAGTAGCCATATAAAAAAATTTCAAAACTAAAAAAGTGGAAATGAGTTTAAAAGCGGTAGATGTCAACCTTTTAACCATAACTACTACATATAACAAATGCAGTCAAACGTTAGATTTTACGAGCACTCTTTATTTAAAGGCAAATTATATAAACATGAACCGACTATTTAATTAAGAAGCTAGTAATTACAACGACGACTTTAAATGATGATTTTAACCAAACACGACCCTAAAAAGATACATTCAAGCAACATGACCCTAAAATCACTTTCACATGTTATGCATGATGTCTATCTGTAGCACGAAGACCTGTGATAATGATATCAACAGGTGAGAATATGCACATTTCACAAACTACAACTACAAAAACCAAAAAAAAAATACCAAGGTAAAGCACCAAAATGTTGCAATCTCAACTCATTTACTTATGAATTGGTCGATCAAGGTCACGTTTTAGCTAATGCATCAAACAATATGTATATATAAGATTAAAAGGTAATTGATCAAACATGGTCGAAAGTTGCCCAAGGTGAAATCCTTAAGCGCATAACCTTATAAGTCATTTTATTAAGAAAACTATTGATTTTCGAGCACGGAGTATAACTTTTCTAATCATATATTTGATACACTGGTAGTTTGTATCGCATCGAGTTTGAGAATTAAAATGACCACGGAATAACATGACATACGTGTGTATTTCGAGCTATTTGGATCAAATAACTCAGCCCGCTCAAGAGAAGTTCAGCACCAACTCCGTAAGAGATGCTCGAATGTGCTGCAAACCTGAAGTCCCAATAATCAGTGTTGCAGTGTTTAGCTATCTGAGTTCGATGTAACTTTCGGGAATCAGATTTTTAGAAGCGGATAATACTATGAATGATCTAACTTGTTACCGAATGCATATACGAGAACAATTTGAAAGGAAGAGCCATACGACAAACAAGATTTGAGGCAAAAACTAGGATTCTCAATGAACCGGAAAAACACAAACAAGACATCATGTTCTCGGTTTTTATAATTTTACCTTAACAAACGAGGTACACATAAACGAACATGTTTTTATGTTAGTGTTTTTTTTTTAAACAAAAAAAGTTGTTTGTGTTCATTTTTTATACATACAAAAATGGACCTTTCTAAAAAAAATTTCGCCGATAAAGTCATTCTCTTTGGGCAAACTCGTTTATTAGGAAGATGGTTTTAAATTCTCGCGCTCACGTTTTTTATAGCTAGATAAACGGACATTAAGCTTTTTCACTTTCGATTATCGTTCAATTCATAAAAATACATATGATTTTCGAACATAAACACGATAACAAAGTTCACTAATGCAACCAAAACCTCTGTTTGAAACCTTAAAAAGCATAGGACCTTAGACCGCCAATGGGATAAATTTGACCTGTTTGTCCCACATGGCAACCAAGAACGCATTGTGCCTTGCTACACAACCAGGGACCATAAAAATAAGACCGAGTCGTGTGAGGAGGTTTGTGTGTGTGGTGTTTTTATAAAATGACTTTTGTGGCGTTGACTTATGGGCCTACTTATTATTTGGTCTGAGCCGGCCTAAGTATTATTTGGGTTGAGCCAGTACGTAAAATATTGTGTAAGATTTATATAATAAATAGATGCTCAAGTAAGTTTAGTGATGTAGGTCTAGGTAGTGGGGTTGGTAAGTGAACTGCCATATAATCTGAAGATCTTGAGTTCAATTCTCAGCCTCCAGCCTAAGCCTTTTTTTTTTACAAAACACAAATTTCATCTTTTCTCGTTTATATTTCTTTGTCATAGCAGTTTTGTTGATTTGTATTGTAGATATCATTCCAATATTGGAACGAAATTCAAGCTAAAGCTAAAGTGAATCAGATACTAAAAAGGTGGAAATGGTTCAAAAGCTGTAGATGTCAGTCACCCCCTTAACCATAACTATATAACAATTGCAGCCAAATGTTAGGTATTCCGGGCACCGTTTCTTTAAAGGCAAATTATATAAGCATGAAACGACTAGTAAGAAGCTAGTAATTACAAGATGACTCTAAATGATGATCATTATAACCAACCACGACCCTAAAAAGATACATTCACCATACAAAGACATCCAATCAACATGACCTAAAATCACTTTCATCTGTTACATATGATGTCGATATGTAGCACGAAGACGTGTGAAAATGATATCAACAGGTGAGAATATGCACATTTCACAAAGGACATATGAACCGGGCCAACTGCAAAAACCAAAAAAATATCAAAGATAAAACGCCGAAATGTGGCAATCTCAACTCATTTAATTATGAATTGGTCGATCCTGGTCATGTTTTAGCTAATGCATCAAACAATAGGTATATATAAGATTAAAAGGTAATTGATCAAACAGGGTCGAAAGTTGCTCAAGGAGAAATCTTTAAGCACATAGTTGCTCAAGGAGAAATCTTTAAGCACATAACCTTCCAAGTCATATTACTCAACTATATTCTTGGACACGGAGTATAATTTTTCTAAGCATATATTTGATACACTCGTAACTCGTTGTATGTAAGAAATTAAAACTTTTGGATGTCAACACAACACGTAACAAAAAAATTTCATATTTTGACTGACTAGCAAACATGCTTGACCCGTTTATTTTCCACATTTACAATAACCAATTTCCATGAAACAAGCAAAATTTACATGACTGAGGATAACTAGGATCCCTAAGAATTGTCCAGACGACAGTTAATTCTGAGAATGGTAAAGTGGTTCCGAATCACGTTGTTTTTATCAAAAATGGTGCATGTTCTTGGTGTTAAGCTGAGAGGGAAGATTCATTAGTGATGTTCGAGTTGTTTTGTGTAATAAATGTAGAATTGGAGTTTGCATCATGTCGAGTTTGAGAATCAAAATGACGTCGGAATAACATGATATACATTTGCATTTTGAGCTATTTGAATCAAATAAAGTTTGCATATATGTTTCACACTTCTGCTAAGGGGGTGTTTGGATTTGCATTTCATCTAAGTTTATAATGTTTGGAATCATGGACCGTGCTTCTGAATCTGACTATCAAGGGTCACATTGTATAATCTGTTTTACATCACCTGCAACTAGAGGTGGCCATCCAAACAGGTTCCGAACCCAAAAAAAAAAAAAAAAAAACGAAACCGGAACCGGTCAACACCGTTTTTCTAAGAACCGGTTTGGTTCTTGAGAAACCACCGTTCCTAACCGTTCTTGATATTTAGGCTAGAAACCGGTTTAGAACTGTTCTCCAAACCGTTCAGAACCGTAAGCCGGTTTGGAGAAACCGGTTCTAGCCGTTGGGAGTGCATTTGTTCACTGTAAGCTGCAAAAGAGAGGAAGGAGCGCATTTTTTGACTGTTGGGGCTATTTTTGCCCGTCTAATAACGGTAACAAACACTAAATACCAACATTAAACCCTCCTAAACTTTATTATAAATATTAAGGTTGTATTTGGTTCAATCACAACAATCAAACACTCTAAAACCACTCTAAAAACACTCAAAAACGCTCACAAACTTGATCATAAAATCTCACGATGTCTAGAAACCGAGCTTCTCAAAACGCATCATCAAATACCGCCGCTCAAGGCTCTACAAATGAACCGTATGAAGTTGGGATTGAACCAACAACCCGAAACCAAGATATTTGGTGTCATTTTGAATTGGTTAAGTTCTCGGATGGATCAAAAAAGGCAAGATGTAAAGGTTGTAACACTTTTATCAAATCCGATGGGAACTCTATGTTGAAGAAGCACACGAATCAACATTGTAAAGCAACAAAAGGCGGTACGGAATCGCAACAAACTACTATGGGACGAGATGGGAGTATTTTTGTATATGACGAGAGGGCGCTTCGTCAATATTTTGCACGCTTTGTGATTCAAGAGGGTTTGCCCTTCAACCACTTTGACAACGAGAGGTTAACGAGGTTGATTCAAACGCGCCTTCAACCACGATATAATCATGTAAGTCGTCAAACTCTTAAACGTGATTGCATTAAATCTTGGGGGTAAAGGTTAAAAAAGAACTAATACTTGGTTTTGATGCTTTAAAAACTAGTGTAAACTTAACAACCGATGTTTGGTCGGCGGGTCATGGTTTGCCCGATTTGTACCTTTGTGTTACCTCACATTGGGTTGATCCCGTTACTTGGCAAATGATGAAACGTACTATTGGTTTTGAAAACTTTGAATATCCGCATACGGGTGAAAATTTAAGTACGATGTTGCGATATATTATGAAAACGTTTAAAATAGAAAAAAATGTTTTTTCAATATCATTTGATAACGCTTCCAATAATACAAATTCGGTTAAAAAGCAAATACTAAAATACCGACCACCTCTTGATTGCATTTTTTTATCATAGTCGATGTGTTGCACACATCATTAACTTGGTTGTGCAAAGCGGACTAGCGTACGAGCAAATGAATAATTTAAGAGAAGCTTTTAAAAAAATGTTACAAGATATTTTTCTATAAAGAAACAAAAGATACGTAGATTATATAAAATTGTGTCATGATTCGAATTCCCTTTTTTTATCCCCAAATTAGGACATTCCGACAAGATGGAATTCGACTTATAACATGTTTGTTTGTGGTTTACGCCAAAAATTAACGTTACAACATTTTCATGATGAACTTTGCTCTAAATTTAGAAGTCGGGATATGGTACCATTTTCGGTTGAAAATTGGACTAATATTAAAAAGTAACCGAACTACTCAAAGTTTTTAAACCGCAATGCACTATGTTATCGGGTGTTTATTATCGCACGAGTCATTTGGTCCTCAACCAACTTTTTTTTATGTGTAGAAAGTTAGGATCATACGAATATGATGGTCCACTTTTTTCGAATATGGTTATGCGGATGAAAGAAAAACTTACCAAATATTTTGAAAAAAAATTCCATCGGTAATTACTTGTGCCGCCGCAATGAACCCATGTTTGAACCTTAGCGAGGTTGAATATCTTATCGATAAGATTGCTAACGATTTGGATTTGCTTCAAATAGACCCTTTTAGAAATTCAAACCAACACATTTTTGGGCCAAACTAGAACAATGCCACTTCCCATCAATCACGTGATTATTTCCTAACATCATTATAGTTGATCATACAAAACTCAGCAATTTGATATTTTTTGGGGCCTGAACGATAAAACATGTATTTATTCAAGATGTTTTAGAACATATTTATTAAAATGAATAAACATAAATGATGACGTATAGTCCGCATTCGGGTCACGAACCCGACTAATGACTGCTACTAACAAGCCCAACACGATTGGGCTAACCCAATAACGGTTTGGGCTCACGAAGCCCCAAACCCAAAGTTATTTATAGCTAATGATATCGGATATCTCCTATCTTGGGAGATAAGCATTGATTGACCGACTTAGGCGAGATACGCCAAAGGTTGGGGAACACGAAACTAATAAGGATTTCGTGTGTATATAAAGGGAATCCGAACCCTCATTAAAGGTACGATCTACAACCCTAACTCTCAACTAGACCCTAAAACCGATTACTTATTCTCACGCCGGAGGATAATCGTGGGAGACAATCCCACGATAAGCCTAACGGTGTTTTCTGCTTACTTAGCGCGGGTCTCAAGCATCAAAATCCAATTGATACGGAACCGAGTCCAAACAAGGAACGCCCAACTTTGTATCAACAAGTGGCGCCATCCGTGGGACCATCACTAAGAACTAAGAACTAGAATGACAAAGCAAGGAAATCAAACCAACGATCGCATGGTGACATACATGGGAAGAAGCGACAAAGTGGGTCGGTTTCTAAACAAGCCTCTAGAAAACCAGGCTACTAGAAACCAAGGATCGTGCCCAGATCTGGTCTTCCCGACGGTGGAACCACGCCGGGGACAACCCAGCCACCACAACCACCACCGGTGCAGAAGGTCCACTTCACTCCTTTACCACTCCACCCAATCGGGGCTAGAGACGGACCTCACAAAGCACCAGACCTTTTGGCCGGAACAAGGGTCTAGTGGTAGAAAGCAGACACCCTTGCTCTGAAGGGTTGCTTGAAACTAGCGCCAAGTGATTTCGTGTCTCAAAACTACGAAACCTTGGTCGCCTCATGCAAGAGGAAGCGAAAAGAGGTCAGTCGGAGTTTGATGCCCGACTCGATTTCGCCCGAGTATGAGATATCTCCACCGCCATCGTAAGGAAAAGTGCGGAAGGAATAGACGCCAACCCCAAGATTTACCGAGATTGGGAGGAGAGTTGAGAATGATGAAGCGGCGGACATGCAATACCTTGGGAACACGAAGAGGATGGACGGCGCATCAATGTCCACGCTAGGCTTGGTAGTCGCATGGTCCATGACGGACTTGACGACGGTACTCTCCAAGCGAAAGCCCAGTGAAAGCCCTTGATGCGAACTCGAGGACAATCGACGCAAGCGCCGAAAGAGGAAAGCTCGTCCTCGGTAACTCCTCGGACAACGAGGACAAATAAACCGGCAATCGAAGTCCAGGAGGAAATATCGCGACCGTGAGAAGGAGGACATGTCCTTCCGTGGCGCCGCCAAAAGGTGGATGCGTTCACTCGGCGATCGGCGATTTATCGAAAATAAAGAGGCGCATGCCCGCCAATGTGAAAACCTATGATGGAACAGTGATCCGGACGATCACTTAAAATTTTCGAATCACCGCTACCATCGAGAATTGGCCACACCGTGTGGTGCCACATGTTCAATTCCACGTTAGTGGAAACGCTAAACCGGTTCAAGAAGCCACGCGAAGCATTGATGGCTTTGAAGAGTTGCGGAAGGAGTTTCGCTGAACTTCACTCAAAGGAAAAAGTGCGCTAAAACCCGTCGAACTCGCTAGGGTAAAACAATGCCGGGGAATCTACAAGCGCTTATGTGAGCGCTACAAAGATGAGTGCATACACGCTAAGGCATGCCCCGAAATACTAAAAATATCAGGGTTCATGAGCGGGATCAATAACCCAGAACTCATCAAAACGCTGAACGACAGAGTCCCCCAAACCTTTGATGAACTTATGAAGCGCACAAGGTCCTTTATCAAAGGAGAAGCTGCCGCGGCGGACAGTAAGAAAGGTTACTCAAACTATAGGTCACAAGAACAACCTCGGAGATAGTCCACTGACCAGAGTAGCAACCGCAATAAGAACTACCGCGGCCAGGGGAGTGGACGAGATAATGACAGATACACCCCGCTGACCAAGACTCCAAAGGAGATATTCGCAACGGAAGGCGCGAACTTCCCAAGGCCCCCACCAATGCGCACCCCAGAAGATCGGCGCGTGGGGAGCGGATACTGCGACTATCAAGGACAGAAGGGCCACACCACCAATGAATGTGTCCAATTGCGCCAACTAATTGATAAACTAGTAAAAGAAGGCAGATTGGACCATTTGGTCAAAAACATCAAGGAAAGGAAAGATAAGTGTGGAAAACTAGAAGGGGGGGTTGAATAGTTTTACCAATTTAAAACTTCCTTTTAAATATTTAGATCGACTTATGTCAATCTATTTGGTTGTTTATGTTGAACGTTGATAGATAAATATATAAACGTGTAAATGAAAGATAAAGAGTAAGAAGCACATCACCACGATACAAGTATTTATAGTGGTTCGGCTACAAGGACACCTTCCTTGCCCTACTCCACTCCCCGAGTCACCTACTGGAGAGTTCGTAAACACTACACCAACTCCTTATGGCGGAGAAGCCTTCACAACGCCGCTTAACCTTTTTCCCAGACAAAGCTAAATACCGAGTTCTTTCACACCAAGGCGAACCACACCCAACACAACGTCGCCTACCCTTTATACGGTGCTAGGCTAACCACCGAGTTCTTTCACACCTTAGAGAACTAATCCTATCACAACGTCGCCTACCCTTTATTAGGTACTAGGCTAAGCACCTAGTTCCATTATGGAGGAACTACTACCCTTCACGACACAACACCTATTATCAAGGAGATCTACCTTGTTACAACACCATCAAGGATATCACCATCCTTGTGAATAAATAAACACTTATATGTATAACGATGCACCTCATCGATTATACGACCTAAGCATTCTTCCCAAATGCTACTTGATTTGATTCTTCGCATCCTTCACCGATGCCTTTGACACAACGCTTGGCATCCTTCACTAATGCCTTAGTCTTGACACCTTAAGCATTCTTCACTAATGCTTTGACGCGGATGATTAGCATCTTTCACTTAATGCTTTCATCTTGACACTTTCGGTATTCTTCACTAATGCCTTCAACCCAACATCTATGGAGAAAGGAAGAACTATCAACAAGAGAACCTTCGTTGTCTTGATGATGACGGCATGGCAACTTATGGACTTAAGCTTGCATCGCTTCAAGATGTGGTGATCTTTCCTTTAAGAGGAATCTACAAGATCACACAAAAACAAAAGAGAAAAGCTACATAGATCTCTTGGATCCGAGGTTAGAGGGTTAGAATACTGGGGAAAGTATGTGTAAAGGGATGAATAGAAAGGAAGAAATGACTCTCATTTATAGAGGAAATTCTCATTGCTTCCCGGATCCCACGGATCCCTTCCACTGGGATCCGGCTAGCACAAAGCTAGGGATCCGTGGTCCGCCCTCTTTGCCCATGGGTATTTTGGGTTATGGGTCATGGGTTATGGGTTGATCCATGGTTTTCAATCTAGATACAATGTACCTTAAGGATACATTGAACTTGTGTAAGTGGTATATATAAAACCATGGGTTATGGGTCAAAACCATTTGCTAGTTTTATCTATTTAGTATATACTTGCTTTTACCCATTTTAGTATATACTTGTTTTTACCCATTTTAGTGTACTTAATATAAGTATGTATTAACCCAATATGTAAACACTAGTTGTTGTACATATGTATCTAACTCATAGAGTTACTTAAACTTGTTAAGCCAATATGTAAACACTAGTTGTTGTACATGTGTATCTAAAATATAAAATCACTTAATCTTGTTATAGTGTTTTATGTGAAAACGTAAGTGTGTCATAAAACTATTAGTTCAAACCATTTACGTATTTTATTTGTTTCGTTAATATGATTTTACTTTTGTTATCGACAAAACATTAGAAGATCGTAGAAATATAAATAAACGTTTTACGGTTTATTTGTATTAACAATCTCCCTTTTGTTGATGACAAAACATAAAATTATTTTAAGGAAAAACTAAAATTGTAAATGTTTGAATTTTAGTTTTACTTTTTCTCCCCTTTTGTCGAAACAAAAGTGTTTGAAGAAACTAACACAATTTTTATAAGAAAAATTATAAAAGATGTAACGAGAGCAAGTGGCGGAATGGTACTTGTCTTAACTCCCTTGACGAGTCCACCCTTTGAAAAAGGGCGCAAGGACATAATGTAAAATAAGCTACTTGTGTTTGCAATAAAGTTTGCAAATGGTTCGCCTATGATAAAACGTGCTCCCTCGAATATTGCAAAGTTGCAATGGGGTATCATGAAGTGTAATCCAAAATTGGATTAAGTTGCATATGATTTTGCAATATTCTTTGACACAAAGCTCCCCTAGCTTTTGGTGTCAATATTTTCATGTATTTTGAATAACTACAAAACAAAGGTTAGAAAAACAAGAGTATAGTGCATAATTTCTCGCAAAAGAAACTCGAGTTAGTAGACATTTGTGCTTCGCACCCACGGATCCCACGGTTCCCTTCAAGGAGGATCCGTCTAGTTAACAAAGGGATCCGCTATCTGCTCCGGTTTCTTCAAAGAAGTGAAGAAATGTCAAGGAGTGCAACTTGAGGGAATGAGATAAAAGTACAATATAACAAGCACAACACACATAATAGTCATGGCATAAAAGTATTCGTTCAATAAAACAAGAGATATACAACCAAATCTCTAAAAACTAAGAGAATGAACTTTAGCCATATAAGTACTACTAATACTAATCTTATTTCGGTATTTAGAGTGTGACAATGTGCTTAAGTCTAGGGATGGGTGGACTTGTTGAATTGATCCAACTTTGCAAGAAGATGATTGAACATGAAATGTATCTCATTTCGTACTTCTTGAACAAGTCCTTGAGTTTTTAGACAATTTGGGCAAGTATTGTCTTGGTTTGGCCCCGAAGGAAAAAGGATGTTTTGAGGGGGCTCAATGTGTGTTTGAGGGTCTTCATTTTGAGAAGTAGGTAGAGGTTCTAAAAATGAGGGTGGTAATGGAACTTCTTCCATATGATCAAGGTTGTTCCTTGTTTCCCAAGATGGGCTAGTTGGTGTTGTAGGTGGTTCCCGATTCAATGAAAGGGTTGGTGAATGGGAGGTTCTTGGTGATGAATGAAACAAGGAATATATGTTTGGATGCGGAAGAGGCTCATTCAATGAGTGTAGTCCATTCTCAATGAATGAAGGTTTTGATGGCTTGCTAGAACTATCCATGTTAGGTTTGGAACTAGATGATCCCTTTTCTAGTTGGAAGGATTTGATGCTAATCCTTGCGGTTCTCTTAGCTTTTGTTGGATGGGTTTGATGAGGTAGAATTCTAGAGTCATTATCTCTAATAGGGGATGTTTCGGTGGATGAAATTTCATGGATCATTTGGCCCTTTCTTTGGATGATCCTATGTTTGAGGAGTTGTTGCTAAGAGCTTTAGTCATGGTGATGAAGGTGCTAATGTGAGCTTCAAATTTCGATTTTGAGATGTGATTAAGAGTGGTGACTTAGTCCTATGGTTTGTTTGGTTATAAAGGAAAATTTGAACTAGGAAATTAAATCCTTGACCACTTAGAGGATTAAGCATGCTCTTGAGATTTTGATCACTCTAGGAGGGTAATTAATGAATGCTTAAAGGTGGTTAGAGAAAAGGTAACTTGAATTTGAATTAAGGAGGCTAATCCTTATTCTTTTCAGATGTACGGATCCCGCGGATCCTCTCATGAGGGATCCGCCGGTTATAGACCGTGGATCCGCTATCGATGTGTTCTAAGTGAAGTCATCATGCCTTTGTAAGGTTTTAAGTGATGGATTTCGAGGTTTTGACTTAACTTTGAAGTTTATAGCTGTTGGATATCTCAAATCCTCAACCATAACAAGTAATGTTACTTAATGATGGTTAGACTAAGAACACTTACCATGGGTAATCTAACTATTTATTTGTCAAGGTTTCCTTTCAATATGTTGTGAGAAAAATGATGATACTAAGTCCTAAAAGTCAGATGATGTCCTAGAATAGATCTATAAAAATAAAAAGAAACTTATTTTTGGCTCTAATTTTGAGTCAAAGGAGATTGAGATCAATTTGCTAAAATTGAAGGACATATCAAACTAAGTGCTATCAAATGTGATGGATAATGTGTGAGTGTTGGAGCGGAATTATGGTGAGTTTTGACTAGTTGGAAGTGTTCTAGTGGACTATTTTGATGAAGCTAAATCTGTTTTTCACATCAGTTGCATACGGATCCCACGGTTCCCTTATGGGAGGGATCCGGCCAGTTGAAAATCTGGGATCCGCCAATCTGTAGATCAGAAGGCTTACAGGAAATGTGCAACTATGCATATTATAGAAAATGCTTTTCTTAGTTGTTTCTAAGTAGACTAAGTGCAAGAACATAACTAATAAAACTTGTATCAAAGTGGAAACACTCGAGTTCCTAGAATGAGTGATTTACGACCATACCAAGAGGTCGAAATCTCATTTTCAAATACCTAAGCTAGAGTGTTTAGTGCCAAGATATGGCAATACCTACATACTATAAGCATAGTTAAAATTGTTTACAAACCATTGTTTCAAATTGTTCATCAAGTACTTAAGCCTTAGGACTTTACCTTTCTTCACTTCTTCACCCGTCCTTTATCAAACCATCTTCACTTCTTCTTCCTCAAGAAATTGGCGAAGCATTTGAAGATTCCTTGGTTTGTTGCCATTCGGGCGATTCATTGGGATGTTTGGCAATTGGTTAATGTAGTCCAAAGGGTCAAGATCAATATTCTCAGTGGGTTGCTACTACTCCTTCACCTTCACCTTCTTCTTGCCTCTCCCTTTCGTCCGAGGAATCCATGGGTGGATGTGGCCTTTGCCTTCTACCATGAACCTTGTTGTTCTACCCTCGGTTAGTGGAACCATGACCTTATTGCAAAGTTATGATCAAGGGATTGTGGGGAAGGATCTAATGCAAAGATGAATTTGGCAAGACGGGTTAGAAGCATTGCATACGGAGTACCATCTTGTCCACGCTTCTCACACTTGCCATTCTTTTGACCATGTAGTAGGCAAGGTTGAATCTAGTATTGGTCACTAGACAATATATCATGAAGCTTAGGCAAGCATTGGGGTGATCCTTGTTTCCTACTAGACATACCACATTTTCTCTTATCACAACTTCCCATTTCTTATATAACCCATACATTTGAAAGCTCCATTTGAAAAGGATCCTATAGATCACTTTTGACTTTCTTGTGATTCTTGATGGTGATGCTCTTGGTATAAATACGGTGTCCCTCACCGTGGTTGCTTCGGGATCAAAGTGTGGTAGATATCATGGTGATCAACCATTGTGTGTAGTTGTTCCAAAGACCATTCATTTGAGTACATACAAACGCCATCATATGTAACCCTAGAATTCTTCCAAGCTCCACAAGTGAAAGAGTGTACTTATGTCCATTTATGGTAAATTCAATTGAGATGGACCCATCATCATTTCTAATTATACCCATAGTCTTGTAAAACTCAAGCACAAAGACCGGCAAATTTGCTCGCTTATATCCAATAAACAATCAAACCCAATAGTTCCAAATACTTCCCTCATGTCGGTATTTGCAAGAAATGATGGATCAACAACTCTACCTTCATGAAAGAGTCTCCTTTCAAGTAACTTAAAAGCTTTCCTATCGTCCGGATTTAATCCATTTTCCTATGGTACATGGGAATGTAGTGAGTGGTGTCTTGGTAATCTTGTTGCTTGTTGCTTGGCATGATGTTCCTAAACAATGTAACCACAATGTGGTGTTAATGGTGAATAGTAACCTAGAGGGTTCATCACAATTTTGCTCTCATCATCTTTGTTGGGTTCAAGAAATGTGTTTAATTTGTATTAACAATGTTAAATCTTTGATTTAGATTATCTTAGAAAACAATGTGATGACAAATAATGGTAAACCCATTTGAACCCAACTCTTAAAGATGAAGTAATTGTAATTCTAAGAATCAAGGAATTAGATTAACAATGTAGTGAAGATTAAACTTACACACGTGATTGTTAGGCTTGAGAAAATGATCAATTAGCTCCTATGAAGCGAAGAATGAGTCCTTGTTCGTAGTGCGTGAAATGAGTGATGGTGAAACATCCACGGTGATCATTTTAGCTTATATTGTCTTCGCTTGCACGGATCCCGCGGATCCTCTCATTTGGGATCCGTCTAGTATAAACTTAGGGATCCGCATGACAAGAAAAGTCAACTCAAGAAATTCCTTGATAACTTTGGTTTGGGAGTTCTAAGATACCTAGTATTTTGGTGTTAATGTTCTAAAACTTGTGGTTTGAGGTTTTGATGATTAAATGCTATTCCTATTAGACAAGGTTCCTTTTTTAAGAATTAGTCGTGATTCTTGGGAAGCTTTTCAAACATTATAATAAAATCCCATTTTATTATAATATAAGAAGTTTCACATGGATATTTATTGATGTGCATGAGATGTCAATAAATCCTTTGTGGTGAATAATGATTGATGTTATCATATAACTAGATATCATTATTATGAGTTGGTAATAAAGTCTACAAAACAAAATCGGAGAACACTAAATAGAAAATTACTATAAAAGAATAATTACTAGAATTATTACTACTAAGACATGCAATCAAAATACTAATAATAACACATAAAGATAAGTAATTAAAGATCATACCTTTGCAAATATTCTTTTAAGGAAAAGAAATATTTAGATGTATCTTGAATCTCCAGATTAATGTTGTAAGGATACTTAAACATTCTTTTTTGAGAGGAACAATTGAGATGAATTCTTCATGATCTTTTGGTAGTTCCAAATCCAAGTATGGATAATGCTAAAAAAATGTTAGAGCATTCTATCATTGTCCAACAATAAACAATATATTGATTTT
Organism: Chrysanthemum lavandulifolium; assembly: GCA_022545495.1. NCBI lineage: Eukaryota > Viridiplantae > Streptophyta > Magnoliopsida > Asterales > Asteraceae > Chrysanthemum > Chrysanthemum lavandulifolium. Next base: position 41,563,413 of record CM040242.1, on the reverse strand, counting down.
TAAATTATGACAAAAATAATCCTTCTTTGTAGTTTTCAAACATACATGGATCGTATCAAGTTTTTAAAGTACAATATACTCTAAGAAACTTGGTAACGAAGCTCGATGCCAATTGTGGAAAACTAGAAGGGGGTTGAATAGTTTTACCAATTTAAAACTTCCTTTTAAATATTTAGATCGACTTATGTCAATCTATTTGGTTGTTTATGTTGAGCGTTGATAGATAAATATATAAACGTGTAAATGAAAGATAAAAGTAAGAAGCACATCACCACGACACAAGTATTTATAGTGGTTCGCTACAAGGACACCTTCCTTGCCTACTCCACCCCCGAGTCACCCTCTTGAGAGTTCTCAGAACACTACACCAACTCCTTATGGCGGAGAAGCCTTCACAACGCCGCTTAACCTTTTTCGGTACAAAGCTAAATACCGAGTTCTTTCACACCAAGGCGAACCACACCTAACACAACGTCGCCTACCCTTTATACTGGTGCTAGGCTAACCACCGAGTTCTTTCACACCTTAGAGAACTAATCCTATCACAACGTCGCCTACCCTTTATTAGGTACTAGGCTAAGCACCTAGTTCCATTATGGAGGAACTACTACCCTTCACGACACAACACCTATTATCAAGGAGATCTACTCCTTGTTACAACACCATCAAGGATATCATCATCCTTGTGAATAAATAAACACTTATATGTATAACGATGCACCTCATCGATTATACGACCTAAGCATTCTTCCCAAATGCTACTTGATTTGATTCTTCGGCATCCTTCACTAATGCCTTTGACACAACGCTTGGCATCCTTCACTAATGCCTTAGTCTTGACACCTTAAGCATTCTTCACTAATGCTTTGACGCGGATGATTAGCATCTTTCACTTAATGCTTTCATCTTGACACTTTCGGTATTCTTCACTAATGCCTTCAACCCAACATCTATGGAGAAAGGAAGAACTATCAACAAGAGAACCTTCGTTGTCTTGATGATGACGAAGCATGGCAACTTATGGACTTAAGCTTGCACGTCTTCAAGATGTGGTGATCTTTCCTTTAAGAGGAATCTACAAGATCACACAAAAACAAAAGACAAAAGCTACATAGATCTCTTGGATATGAGGTTAGAGGGTTAGAATACTTGGGGAAAGTATGTGTGTAAAGGGATGAATAGAAAGGAAGAAATGACTTCTATTTATAGAGGAAATTCTCTCATTGCTTCCCGGATCCCACGGATCCTTCCACTGGGATCCGGCTAGCACAAAGCTAGGGATCCGTGGTCTCCTCTTTGCCCATGGGTATTTTGGGTTATGGGTCATGGGTCATGGGTTATGGGTTGATCCATGGTTTTCAATCTAGATACAATGTACCTTAAGGATACATTGAACTTGTGTAAGTGGTATATATAAAACCATGGGTTATGGGTCAAAACCATTTGCTAGTTTTTATCTATTTAGTATATACTGCTTTTACCCATTTTAGTATATACTTGTTTTACCCATTTTAGTGTACTTAATATAAGTATGTATTAACCCAATATGTAAACACTAGTTGTTGTACATATGTATCTAACTCATAGAGTTACTTAAACTTGTTAAGCCAATATGTAAACACTAGTTGTTGTACATGTGTATCTAAAATATAAAATCACTTAATCTTGTTATAGTGTTTTATGTGAAAACGTAAGTGTGTTATAAAACTATTAGTTCAAACCATTTACGTATTTTATTTGTTTCGTTAATATGATTTTACTTTTGTTATCGACAAAACATTAGAAGATCGTAAAATATAAATAAACGTTTTTACGGTTTATTTGTATTAAAAATAAGCAAAAGACTGGAAACAAGAAAGAAGTACCCAAAGATAAGGCTGATACCATCTACATGATACAATCATGGCAGCGCATGACTAGGCAAAAGATCAGCCAGAAGTTTTCCCGTGAAAGCGAAATCTCTTTCCCCACCTTGGCTGCGGACAACGCAGTGGTAGAACCGCTCACCATTGAAATCAACGCAGGGGGTCACGATATCCACCGCATGTATGTTGATGGAGGAGCATCCGCAGATATAATGTATGAACACTGTTTCAAACGACTGCGACCTGAGATACGAAGTCGATTAACCCGGTCCAGACGTCGTTGATCGGTTTTACAGAGAGAAGATATGACCCATGGGGCAACACGCCTACTAGTCGGTGTTGGCAATAAGGAACACCCGCGACGACTGGATGACTTTATGGTGATCAAATCCCTTCGCCATACAATGGCATTATTGGAAGACCGTGGATTTCGGACATACCTGCAGATCGCCTACAAGACATGGGATGCTCAAATTCCGGTGGAGGGAGGTATTGTTACTCTCACAATACCACCGTACACACGGAGAATGTACACAATTACATGTGAGACGACACATTCCGAGCAAAGACGCGGCTAAAGTGCCAAACCCGAGGGTTGCATTCATCCCGATTACCAGAGCAAGAAGTATCGATCGGAGGATCGCTATCTCGATAACGGCAGGAGGCGGGATGCGCACTCTTGCAAAAGAACCGGATATCTTTGCGTGGGAGCCAAAGCACATGACCGTGTACCACTCGATTCTGAACACCGCTTGAGAATCCGACAAGGATACTCCCAAGACGACGAAGAAGCGCGGCGGGCTCGGACCGCACAAAAGTAATTCGGAAGAAGTACATAAACTTGTGGATGCGTGTATCATGCGAGGTCTACTACCATGACCGGTTCTCCAACCCAAGAATGGTCAAGAAAAGCGATGGTAGTTGGAGGATGTGCGTGGACTTCACGGATCTCAACAAGGCATGTCCACAAGATCGCTACCCGCCACCGGAGATAGGCGGAAAGTAGAATCTTTATGTGGATACCCACTTAAATGCTTCCTAGACGCATACAAAGGATACCACCAAATCCAAATGGCTAAAGAAGATGAAGAGAAAACGGCCTTCCATACAAGCCAAGGTGTTTTTTGTTATACTAAGATGCCCTTTGGCTTGAAGAACGCATGCACCACCTACCAGCGATTGGTGGACAACGCATTCGAAAAGAAGGTGGGCCGCAACCTAGAAGTTTATGTCGATGAACTTGTCATAAAAAGCCATACGGGGGATGAATTGGTGCGCGACATTGAGGAAACATTTAAGACACTAAAAAAGATTAACATGAAGCTAAATCCTAAGAAATGCACTTTTGGCGCTCTGAAGGCATGTTCTCGGATATTGATAGAGCTCGATGGCATCAAACCGTGCCCTTAAAAAGCGAGGTCGTCATCCAACTTCCTTCACCGCACATTGAAGGAAGTCCAATCTCTCAATGGAAAACCGGCCGGTCTCGAATAGATTCTTGTCCAAATCGCAGACAAGTCACTTCCTCTCTTCAAAACACTCGAAGTGTATAAAAAGTGGAGATTTTCACCGGACTACGGAGGCGGAAGAAGCATTTATATAGCTTAAACAACACCTAGCATTGCTCCCCACGCTAGTCGCACCCGACCGGGGAAGAATTAATTATGTACTTATCTGCGACTCATGGAGCGGTCGGTATGATATTCTTGGCGGATAGGAATTCAAGACAAACACACATGTATTTTGTAAGCAAAGCGCTCAAGAAAACGGAGATTAACTATAGCGCAATGGAGAAGTTGGTCCTAGCATTGGTATTCGCCGCCAAAAGACCGCGCAGGTACTTCCAAGCGCATCCAACAGCGGTGATTACAGATCAACCTATCAAGCAAATCATCTCCAAACCTGACGCATCAGGACGACTACAGGAGTGGAGCGTGTTGCTAGGTGAGCATAACATCTCCTCTGAGACCACGATCGCGGTTAAAGGGCAGATACTAGCAGACTTCATCATCGAAAAACCAGACACTGATGACACACCTTCACCAAGCAAGGAGGAACTACAAGATCCATGGATCTTGTTCACGGATGGATCTTCATGCGTGGACGGGTCAGGAGCAGGCCTCATCCTCACAAGTCCGGAAGGAATGGAATTCACTTACGCACTGCGTTTTGAATTCACAACAACAAACAACGAGGCAGAGTACGAAGCCCTGCTTGCCAGATTACGCATTGCATCTCGAATGTATACGCAACCTAGAAGCAAATGTGGATTCCGTTTGGTAGCCAACCATGTGTTGGGCGAGTACGTGGCTAAAGAGGAAAACATGATCCAATACCTCGACAAGACCAAATCCACGATCCGTGGCTTTGATGATTCACCATCAAACAAGTTCCTAGAAGGAAAACAGAAGGCGGATGCACCGAGCAAGATTGCATCCACAAGCTTTTGCTTTGTCAAAACAGTATTGGTGGAAACTCTAAAGAGCAAGTCCATCTCGGAAATGGAGATATCCACAGTAATAGAGGAACAAGGTCCTACATGGATGACCCCAATCATCGAGTTTTTAAGCAGGCGTATTTCCCGAGAATGAAGGAAGCCCGGCGAGTACGGGCGCACATCACGTAGGTTTGAACTTGAACGGTGTACTATATCGGCGCCATTTCTACAACCATGGCTTGATGTGTAGGACCCTCCAAGCGATTACGTACTCGGAGATCCACGTTGGTTCATGTAGCATGCACTCGTGACCACGGTCCGTTGTTGCACGCGCTTACGGTCGAGGATACTCGGCCTACAATGCACCGGACGCGCGGGATTTAATAAGAAAGTGTGGCGGCGCCAAGTTCGCGCACCCGTTCACGCCAACCACAACAGAATTAACACCTATCATGTCGCCATGGCCATTCTATAAATGGGGTATCGACATTGCGGTCCCTTCCCCATTGCAGGAGGAGGTAAGTTCCTCATAGTAGCTATAGACTATTTTACCAAGTGGATTGAAGCAAAGACGGTCGAATAATCACATGAAATCGTAAAACGGTTTGTTTGGGACAATATTGTATGCCGTTTGCCACCGGGAAATCACCCGTAAAACGAAAACAATTTCGTGACAACCCTTTCAAGGAATGGTGCGAAAGTTAAATATTACACAAAGACTTGGCGGCTTAAACACCCACAAACCAATGGCTTAGTCGAGCGTGCAAATCGAAGTCTGGACGAAGGAATCAAGGCACGTCTAGAAAAGCACAAAGGGAGGTGGGTGGAGGAACTATCGCATGTTTTGTGGGCGCACCGCACTTCGATCAAACTTAGCACGGGAGACACTCCCTTTTCTCTCGTCTATGGGACATAAGCCGTCATACCAGCCGAGATTGAGATGCCAACTATCCGCACAGCTGAAGTTAATGTTGCAACCAATGACGACGAACGGCGTATTGACTTAGACCTATTGGAAGAAAGGCGCGAGCGCGCAGCTATATGCGAAGCGATAGCTAAGTCAAAAATGAAAGGATACTACGACGCTAAAGTGCGAAGCGTCTCATTCAGACCAGGCGACTTCGTTTATCGCGCCAATGATGCGAGCCATGCCGAAGACACAGGTAAACTAGGACCAAAGTGGGAAGGACCCTATGAGGTCATTGAAGCACTAGGACAAAGGTCACAAGTTGCGTGACATGAATGGTCGTGAGCTACCACGCATGGAACATCGCAATCTCAAACGGTGTTATCTCTAGGAATGGCTACTGACCCGATTGCACGGACACTCCCGCACTTTAGTATAGTGCTCAATCAATATCCGTGTATTTACATTCGGTTTCAATTAGTCAAATGTCTTTTTCTTTTAAAACTTGCAAGTATTAATAAAACGTCGCAGTTTCTAGCTAACTCTGCGACACATTTCAATTGGTTATTATATAATCTTTATACACTATTGTCATATTATCTTTTTGCCTACATGGCGTGCATGCACTTAATAAACCCACGATGGTAAAAGGATGAGTAAACCTACTAAATAACTCGTTGAGTAAGAGGGTTGCAAACCCTTCAACATCGGATCACGCATCCTTGTTAAACACCTTATTTTCAAGACGTTGGAATAAGTTTATTGCGCGTTCCACGACGGATGCGAGATAATGCATACTGTGCACGTTTAACAAACTAGGGATCAAGACTCTTGACTCCTTAATATGATATTTACAGTACGCTGCATCTCAAACCATACACAATTATGATACAAGTAATTAGAACATTATATCTCAAGTATGATAGGTGATGACTTTCATACATGATTATGGACTTCGTATATTCTTCGCGCTTATGAGACAGTTTGATTCTTAGACAACAAGTGTGTTTTTTACGCAAAGACAGTACAAACATTATAAGTTGCGACCACATTAACACACATTCAACAATAGGGAAAATTTTATTAAGGATCACGCGTTCTTACAAAAGGACATTTACACAACAGCTATAAACTACCAACTATTGCAACGCCTAAGAGAAGAACTTTCCACTTGGCTTGCAGCATCCCCAGCCTTCTTCAGCCGCTTCAACAAGTCGTAATCTGTTGCGACATCGTAGCTACACTCGCGTGCACCCGTCGGACACTGGGAAGGTGCGCCGCACCAACACCACAAAGAATGGCTTTTCCCTTCACGCTCTTCTTCTTAGCAACCCTCATAGCATGGGCCTCTAAGGATTCCTTCAAGGGAATTTCCTTTTCCAGCGCGAACGGGGTTCAACAGGTCGCGGGGGCGAGCAAAAATAGGCACCTGCAGTTGTGACTCGTCAGGCTTCAGAAAAAAGTCCGGCTGTACCTCTGCCCCATCAGCACGGTGGCGGACCAAAGTTAACCCTTCCATAATCACATTTATAGGGTAATCTTGGTCGCGCTCCATCTGAGCAATATGAGGAAGCTCTAATATTTTCATTTGCCCCATAGCGGCAACAAGCTCCTTATATGCGTGATTATTGTACCCAGGCACCTGATCAACAGCCACTTTCAAAAGGTCAGCCTCGTGAAGCTCCTCTACAGCCTCAGCTTTGCCACGTGCAAGCGCGCACCGCACCACAACCCAAAACTTGTCAACCACCTCTCAAGATTCTAAGGCACCAAGGGCGGCAAGGCGCAATCCGTGGCTGATTAGCCATCTGCGCTTAGCGATAAAAGACACAAGCTGGGGATACAGCTCCTCATCATACTCAATGCCGAGCTGCATAACTTCATCTCCTGCTCTTCCGTGAGCTTCCAGTTGCACCAAAATCCCTAGCTGCGAGAACAACTCGTCCTTCCCTTTCCAGATATTTCAACGCCCAATGACATGAAGCCTTGTAACTCCGATGCGAGACGCTCGACTTATTTAGCTCAAGAAGAATATATTTTCTTCGCAAGTCTTTGGGCATATGAGCTCATTGCCTCCGCTCAACTCGGCAGCGGCCAAACGTGCCTCCAGCAACGCAATATGTTGGTCCTTTTGCGAGCTCTGGCTACCTTCTGCAGAATACCTTGCCTTAAGTCTGCGCCAACGTAGTGTGCGCGGCAATGCACACCAGATCCTCAATAAGCTGATCCACTGGCGCTCCCCCAGATGCCAACTGCTCAGCGCTTTGGCTCTTTGGTTCGGAAGATCCAGCGCGAACGGGACTAGCTTTGGGGGGCGACTCCACAGAGTGTTCAATACTGCACGCAAAAACGAGAATTAGCGATTGTTTCATAAACAAGGAATGCGATAAGGGCTTTGAAAATAGTACTTACTTGGGTGGAGCAGTCTCCTTGGAGCGAGGGGATGCAACATCACTTGATGACGACTCTACGTCAACAATGACAGGACGCTTCTTCCTGGAGGAGCTTGCGCCATCGCCACCAAGCGCTCTCTTGCGATTCAATCCATGGCTTGCCTCCTCCTCCTCTTCTTCAATGCTTTTAGCCACATTTACGTGCGATGGTTCCACTAACGGGGAAGGAACCCTGGGCCTAGGCATGCTTTGTAAATGGGTCGCCTACAGCGCGACGGAAGAACTACCCCCCGTTTCTCCCAACTGCATTTCTAGGGTACGCCCCGCGGTAGCTTCTAGAATGGGCTCTTCCCCCTCTTTCAATGGGCGCACTCCCACAGTAACCTGTCGCAGCTTCGCCAACTGAACAACTCCGAATAGATCCATCTCTGCGCAACAGAAGACAACAACAAACAGGTTACAAAAAAGTACAAAGGTGAAAAGAAAGGCTTACATTAATAAAGTAAAGGAATGCGAAAGGACGCGCACCCACCCTGGCCATCCACGCCTAAGAAGATTGGCACCTCGTCAGGCCTTCCAAAATAATTACGACTGATGCCCACGTGCACCAAAAATTCCTCGGGGTAGGAACTGATGGGAATACGATTGGCGTTTATCGTATTGCATCGTCGTATGTATGATCCGTGAGGGGCGCTCATCCTTTGTAGCGAACTCGGGTGTAGAAGTCGAGCGCCACGGAACAACGCTTCATCGACCCGTAAATTTTTTCCTCCGGTCCTAAGCCGCCCGGTTTATCGGTGTAGCATTGCGGCCCTCTGGCACGCTTAGCGAACGAAACCCACCTGTTTGACTACGTCATGTGGTAAAACGCGCGGAAGAGGTAGATGGTGGGGTTAATCGCCAATAGGCGGCAATTAACCTCGAAGTTTGTTATTTGTGCCGCACCTATACAGTGCAGCTGGGATATGTGCCGACGATAGTAGTTTAATACGTCGCACAAGAATAAGGATATGGGCACACGTTGATTCGCAATTTCGAAAAAACGTGTGTATACCCCTACCTTCTCTGCGGGGAAATCCGCTATTGACGCCTGCGCTGCCGGAACTTCCGGATGCAGCGCGAGTGGGATATAATAACTGAGGTGAACTGACGAAGTTCATCCTCGGTCAAGTCGGAGGTAAAGTCGGCCAAACCACGGACCATGATACAGTTTTATGGGCATCGCGCTGTTACCTTTGAAATATTAAGGGTTTTTTGGTGGATATTCAAGCTTTTTAACAATGGCGGAAATGATTTTTACTGTGATAATCACAGTAATAAGGAGGCGGACGGTTATATAGGTTTTTACATCCACGCGATGATTGCCACGTGGATCCCACTATCTCTAAATAAGTGGATAGGATCTGTTGACGTGACACAGTTACAGTTACTTTTTCATGTTTTACGAGGCATTCATTTAAGATATTTTGACTAGATTAACCGTGTATTCTTCAAGGCGGGAAACTTCTTTAGCTTCTCCGCTACGCTTCGTAGAATTTATGTGCTACAGTTATTAGTCTAGCATCCGCAGGTTCTCCCCGCGCATACTAGACTGGGGGGACATAATGACGTATAGTCCACATTCGGGTCACGAACCCGACTAATGACTGCTACTAACAAGCCCAACACGATTGGGCTAACCCAATAACGGTTTGGGCTCACGAAGCCCCAAACCCAAAGTTATTTATGGCTAACGATATCGGATATCTCCTATCTTGGGAGATAAGCATTGATTGACCGACTTAGGCGGGATACGCCGAAGGTTGGGGAACACGAAACCAATAAGGATTTCGTGTGTATATAAAGGGAATCCGAACCCTCAATAAAGGTACGATCTACAACCCTAACTCTCAACTAGACCATAAAACCGATTACTTACTCTCACGCGGAGGATAATCGTGGGAGACAATCCCCGATAAGCCTAACGGTTTTCTATTTACTTAGTGCGCGGTCTCAAGCATCAAAATCCAATTGATACGGAACCGAGTCCAAACAGGAACGCCCAACTTTTGTATCAACAATAAAAAAGTTGAATAAGGAAAAGTTGTCAAGTCATCTAATAAAGGATTTTTTTTTCTAAAACTAAATCGATTTTGATTGATTTTAGCTTAAGAGAAATGATAGGGGGTCTAAACTTAGGCCTAATTTTAGGCCTAAAATCAAGTGTCATCATCATGATGGTTGTAAAATAAGTTGGTCCCTGTCTACAGCCATCAAGATGACGCCACTTGGTTTTAGGCCTAAAATTAGGCCTAATTTTATGTCCCTCTATCATTTCTCTTAGCGAAAAACAATTATTTTATTTTTTTACATAGAACTATATTACAAATAGAGTCGACGCAACTAAACATGTGTTGCTTGAAAAAACCTAACATATGTGGTTGCATAAACTTTAACAGGTAGCGAAACCGAAAAATCTCAGGAAGCATTGAGGGTATTCGATATAATCTTAAGGCTATACGTAGCGAGGCTCAAGATTTTATCAAGGACTCCAATGCTCCTTGAGTATTTTCAGACTCATGAACTCGTAAAACTTATCCAATTGCATGTACCGAGTTTTATTCACAAACTCCAAACACAAATAACTTGATTGAAGTTGACGCGTCCTCGTTAATTAGAACCGTGACATTTCAAATGCTTGAAAAGCTATCTTTAAACAACTTATTGTCTCCACGTGGATTTCTCTGTCAGCATTACGGGATTCTTGGCACAAAACCCTTAAGACATCCTGATAGGATTTTGATTTCTAACACAACACAATTGATTTGAGCACGACATAAAACATAAAAGCTACGAACCACCAATGTGAGCACGTTGACATAAAACACAAACGCATATGTGTCATGTGAGTTGCACCGATCACATTGTGTTAAATTTTCTCTTTCTTTTTTCATCATTCATATCTTAATCTTAACTACATATTAAAAGTTTGAGTTATAATATTTATACCTACAACACAAGCCTAAATATACACCTAATGCATAAATCACTTGTACAATTGCATAAAGTACTTTTCTCTCTAAATTCCCACCAATCAATTTTTTAAATCAACCAATTAAATCATTAGGTTCATTTGTAGGCATGATTAATAGGTTCAACAATCATTTTTCTAAAAGTTTTTATGAAATCCTTAAAACTAAATCTTTAATCTTGAAAGTTGAAACTTAATTACCCATTAATTGATAACTGATAAAACCAAAACACGATTTGGTTAACTAGACGAGTACCCGTGCCTAGCGGCAACGGTGCCTAGCGGCAACGGTGCCTAGTTTTCAGCAAAATTTCAACGACCCATAAGTTTCTTTCAACAAACTGTATTTGTAGCGTCAGATAATCATTTTCGAATAACTATAATTCTGATGCGTGGTTGCATAGCAACAGAAATATACAATTTTCAAGAAAATTATGTAGAGTCGATATATTCCTAATAGGATTGTTTTAACTTTTAAGTTATTAAGATTTTAGTAATAATATATTTAAGCATTACAAAAAACAACGGTATTATTTAGTTGGCAATACTATATTGTAGTTTAGAGGTATAACCAACGTGTGTGACTGCCTTTTTTTGTTTTGTTATTAATTTAGGCAGTGATAACTTTTTTTTACATGTATAGCGTTTATTATTTGGTGTGTAGCTTTTAAACTTGAAACCTTACAAATTTAATATCACCATAATAAGATTATCTTGTACTATCAATTTGTATAGATATTTAAGCATTGTTCAAAGTTATTTGTTCAGGTACAAATAATTATCGCTAAAGATAACAATACTATTTAATTTTTGTGATTGTAATAAACTTACATAAAACTGATATATCGGACAAATTCTATACAATATATATTAACTTTTAAAAGATGATTCATATATGCTAGTCCCTTAAGTGGTGCAAGACCAACTTTTTTTAAAATAACATTATACAAATGACAACGTGCATGTGTCAAAGCAAAATAAATAACAAAATACTACAATTACTTGGTCTATCATTTTTCCAAATTTGTCACGGGTTTCACAACTATTTCATCATTTCTCATATAATTTTGTCAAATTTGAAACTTGGTTCGACCAGGGTGGTTCAACCGGTTGAACCGTTCCGGTAAAAAAAACAAGTCGGTTTAAACCGAGTCAACCCGACAGGTTGGGTCGAAAACAATTCAAATTAAATCGGGTCAACCCGCCGGGTTTGAAGCGTCTCGGGTCAACCCGGTTTTCGATGTGTATAATAGTTTCCTTTTGAAATATATGTCTTTAACATTTCTACTTTTAGTTTCAACTTTTCACTTTTTACTTTTTGGCTTTTCCTTTATATATAGTATATATAGCAGGGTACTCGCGCGTTTTGGCGACGGGAACCTCGTGACGATTAACCGCAAATAGATCTCGATAAGACCGATTCACCGGTTTGTATTGGTTTTAACGGTCCTCTGCAGTTCGTTTTCGGATGGCTTTAATTGGTTAGCAAAGCGGTGGCGACGGTGGTTCCGGTTGAACACGTTGGTCGGTCCGATTTTCAAAACTATATGTAACATCAACTTGTTAGCTTGTATGAAGTTTTGTGTGTTTTATTAATTTATATAATGTGTATAATAACATGTACTTTTCATTTTAGGGTATTTTAAAAATATCACTAATTAGTATGCTTAATTATTTTATATTTTGGATTATGTTATAGCTTCCTTAAATTGTACGTTATGAAAATTTTATTAAACTTTTTAGTAATGGGTGTTTTTAGAGGTGGCAAAATGTGCCAAAAAACAAAAAGATGGGCTAAATGGGCAAACTTTTAAAAGATTTTGTCACATTTATCCCCATATTTTTTGAAATGGGCACATATAGCCCATTGAAAACTTAAATAGGCACTAACGAGCACATTTTTTTTTTCTCAATTGTAGAACATTACGATCGTTTAAAAGAAATATTTTTTTTATATAATATATGTAAGTTTTTTAATATAAATAAAATATTACGTTTAAGGAATTTATTTCGTCGTTTTTGGTCTTTTATTAAACGATTTATATAACATGTGCCTGTTTGGCCTGTGCCCGTTTAAGCCCGTGCCCATTCTAGCCCGTGCCCGTTTAGCCCGTGCTCGTGCTCGCCCGGCCTGCCCGTTTTGCCACCTCTAGGTGTTTTAATTGGTTGTTTTTAATCTGGTAGATGTGCTTTTAATTGGTTGTACAATGTGAATAAATTACTGTACTTTTAAGTAATAAGGTGTTTTAATAAAAGTATTAATTACAATATGCATTTCTCTCTCATTTAACTAATTTCAACAATTCAACTTTTCAACTCTTCACCTTTGACCATTTTTCTATTATATGTAGTATAGATTTGGTTTGCGAATGGAATTCTATATATGGAATGAAAAGACTTTTTAAAATATACAAATTCTACATAACAAAAGACGGTTAAGTTGGTAATGGAATGAGAAAACTTTTTAAAACTAACAACCTATAAATATATGATTTGTGAAAGTAAGAATTTTTATATTTAATAGTTTTCAAATAATCTTCTTATCTTTTATATAATAAAAAAATTACATCATTTCGGAGTAATTTTGCAAAACCCTTCTCATTGAAAAAAAATTGGACCAATAATAGAGCTCGATTTTGCCATGTAGGCGAAATCGAGCAACATGATTGGTTAATAAAAAGTCAAAATTGAATCCAATTTGGTTAAACATAGCAAATATTCGTTATATAAAGCTGATTATAAATAAAAGTAAAAATACACATGGGCTTCAGAGTAATTGAAATAATTGAAAACAAAAACGGGAGATATGGTTTTACAAACAAAGAACACCTTAACTTTTACACTGGAATCATCGTATCCTACACAAAATCATTTAAAAAAAATTACTACCGAAATTTTTAAAAACCCAAAACCCTAAGTTCTTAAAGCCATGGATCGATGGTATGTTCTTGACTTAATTTTTGATTATGATTATCCATAATTAGTCATCTGTTTGTATTTAATTGTTGATTTATGTGTAAAGTTTGCAAATATATAACTACGTTTGGGGTTTTAGATTGATGTTCTTGCAGACGTGTTTGGTTGTGGTTTTGGTACTTGAAGTTGTCATAATATCAGTTGTTAGCTTTGGTATAAAATTGTTGAATTAGTTAAGAAAAAGGAATGCAACTCTGTAAAAATTTTGTTAATATTGTCAGTATATATTATAATTAGTATTACTATGGCATCTCTGATAATGAATCATCTGATTCGATTGCCCGGTAGTTCACGTTATTTGTAAATTTTTAATGATGTATGGAGATTTGTTGTTAACCATCGGATGATTACTTTGAATCAGACGCGTGGCCACTTATATCTGACAATGCTACGGATCTTATCAGGAAGATGTTACGCTCTTGACCTACTCTTGACCTTCAGACCGTCTAACTGCTCATAAAGTTCTTTGTACGTTGTTCCTACTTATGTGAATCGTATTATCTATAGTTAGAATGCCTTACGTTTTCGTATTTGATCTAAATTGAATATATTTGGATGAATGATGCAATGATTATTGTGTTCTAATTCGATGAAAAAATAATGCGGGATAATAGAAATACTATAAGAAAATAGATCAAATGGGTTGCACAAGTTAAATATAAATAACGTTGTAGATAAAATGGGCTCGAAAATTATTAGTGAATGCCTGATTATGTTGGTGCAAATATGTATATGAAATAGTTGGAATAACAAATTGAGTCACGAAACGGGATTGGAGTTTGTATGCGGGATATAATATTTGGATTTGGTTATATCCTCAGAATGTATGTTGATATGATAAGTCGTTATGTGAGTCATAAATGTAGCAAAAAAGAAAAACAAATAAGAAAAGCTTATTTTGAGGTACCTGGTAAAATATATTATACACTGTGCAAGCCCATTTTTTAAAAGTATATCATGAATTGACCCATTTCAATTTACCTTTTTCATATCGGTAAGTTTCCTTAACAGCTTATGATTTGAAGATATTAGGAATGCACTTAATATCTATTTGAGGTTGCTCTAGAATAAATAGGTGTTAGGATCGCAAGATTGTAAAGTTAAGAATAAGGTGTGTTTGGATAATACTTATGCAAAAAAAAAATCGTTTAGATCACTCACTACATAAACAAGGGTGGGATATTCGGATGAAAGATAACATATGCGATCATTAGGTATATTCTGAGCAGGTTGAATGGTGAAACCAGTCAAAAGTCTCCCAATCTGATTTCTATATAGATCTTCCTAATAAGTATATGGATAACAATTGTCGCTAAGAGATATCATGCATGGTATTCAAAGAACGTTGAAGTAACAGAGATGAACCGATGATGGTGTTTCGTTCCTTCAAACTATAAAGGCGTTGCATGAAGGTATGTCTTTGCAATGTTGTATTTAGATTGGCTCTGTGACTTGATGTGTTGCAATCCTTATGAAGCGATCTAAGTTTTAGGAGAAATCGAGTAAGTTATTAAAATATCCTCCGTCGAATTCACGTAACGGAAAAGCAGTTAATTTGTAACAGTTTTTGAGTTTTAGGCCTAGTAGATGGTTTGTTGTTGTTGTTATGTAACGCTTAGGAATTGTTAAGTTATATAAAATTGTATTAGTTATTAAGAAATCGGTGTCTCGATAATGAAGTATATTATTGTGATATAAACAATTTGTAGCTAAGTTTTAGGTATAATGAGCGCTTTATGAGTAGGTTTTGCTTTGACTAGATAAATGAAAAGTGCGCGGGAAGTTAAATTTTTTATACTCGAATGACATGATGTGAAGTAATTCACATTGCGTTTTGCATGACTTTTGTTGCCTAATTTACTTTCTCCATGAATTTGGTTTTCTTCCTTCGCTTTTTAATGTGCCTCCTTTCTTATTTGTCGTTGGTGGTGGAACTATGCGAATATGAATACTTGCAATAGCTCGCTAAGCGTGGCGGGAACCCAAAAATGTATAATTTATAGGGCAATGAGATTTTCAATGGCGAGTTTATTGAACGACTTACACCATCGAGATAAAATATTGGCTACTTGGCGAATACTACACAAGAGATTATCAAAACTTTTGGTATCGTTCCTTTTAAGTCTTTTCACTCATAAATGATAGTACAAACATATACTCGGTATATGCATTATGCTCTTTAACAACGGTTTCTTTTAATTCTTTATCACTTTTACAAATATCCAAGCCGTTAATGATTTATAAGTCGTTGTAGATTCTCTTATTATAAAATCGGTCTCCATGTATCCGAGTATCTTGATATGCTCTCCATTGCAAGAAACAAAGAAAGACCAAAAATAATAAAAGGCGGTTAATGGGGAGCTTTTGGCTAATCATGACTTGGTTACACCAGATGATCCACAAGGAGTGAGGGTTGAATTGAAAGAAAGGCTCAATGCCGGTCACGTTGTTATGGAACAAATTAGCAAAATTGCTTAATAATGAATACGAGACAACACACACAGGGCTGCGGTGTTTCTACATCACAAATCCACCGCCGAATCGAAGATATAACTTTTCACATACACATCAAACCATAACACAAGGTGGCGAATAAGATGGAATTCTAGAGAGAAAGTTAGAGGTTTAGGGAACTTAGTGAGAGAAAGTGAAAGATATTATTATGAGCTCCAACTCTACCTTGAAAGGTAGAGAGTATTTATAGTCTTACATAACTCGCCACACTTTGGGTCATGGATCGTGCATCTGATGGGTAAAGACCCGTCAGTCCTCCACGGTGTTACTTAACTAAATTACTACTTAACTTATCGAACTACGACTACGAGCTTTTAACGATTACATATACTTGAGGTGACCGACTCTTTAATACCGGAATTTCTAATTCCTAACAATCTCCCCTGCGGAGGTCACCTCAATTATACACCAAAATTACATTGAATACAAATAGATATTACATTAACAGTTGATCTTGCATTCTTGATGTAGTCCTTTGCTCATAAGCTCGTAGTCATTGATTCTTCACATTGCATGTTTGGTTATTCCAAGTGGAGGTCTTTACCGATCCACGTGATGATAAGTTTGAGCCATCTTTGGAGATCATCGCTATCAACAATCTCGACACATCCTTTGTGGTGTTGGTATTTAGTGATGTTGTGACTTTGGGACCGACATGCTCACATTCGGATCATGATATCTTATCATCGAGTAGCGGAAGCATTTGTTGAATCACGATATTGGCGCAACAGCGAAGCATGGAGTGAAAATATCGAGTCATTGATGCACTAATCATGATTTCTTTTGAGTTGAATGTGTTAAGTGAGCATGCGGCTATGGATTGACCGCTTCATTACGATCACCGCAAACGTAGGGCGCACGCATACAATGATTAGCAACAAATCGCACGAAAGTGTCTTTGATCACTTTCGTTGAATTGAGGTACACGCCCACGGTTCCCGTTGATCAAGACAAGTACCGCTCGTGATCGGTAGGATTCTAAGAATCTCCTTGGCGTGGTTTCGCGAATGTTCTAGTCGTTCTCAAACCGAACATCTCAAAGAAGACAACACGGAGTGAGTGAACCGGCGAATATAAAGTCCACCGATTGATGAAAAGATTTGAAAACAATCGTGTATTGCTCGATAGAAATTGTTTTGCAATACAACGAAGGTTTTATTGAAAATCAATTATCAATCATAAAATACCTTTTGGTTTGAAAATGAGTACACGGTCGATGTGCTAAAGAAAAGAGTTTATAAGCACAAAGACCGGTTTTCAAAGGTATCCGTCAATCCCTAACTCGAACCGGGTTTGATTCAAGAGATTGAATCGCCCCATCGTTTCATTCGGTTGTCACATGGTTGATCTATAAAATAGATCTCACATGCCACCTACCGAGAGCTTGTTTGATGTTGGCTCTAAGGCTTTCCATCTTCATTGTGAATTTGTAAACATATCACTCGGATGTTACCGCAATACCACAAGGATAATGCGTGGGACTCAAGATATAATCTCTC
The DNA here is from genome assembly GCA_022545495.1 of Chrysanthemum lavandulifolium. Classification (NCBI taxonomy): domain Eukaryota; kingdom Viridiplantae; phylum Streptophyta; class Magnoliopsida; order Asterales; family Asteraceae; genus Chrysanthemum; species Chrysanthemum lavandulifolium. The sequence continues at coordinate 41,545,812 of CM040242.1, read as the reverse complement.
TTCCACATTGTGTGAAACAGAGTCTTCATTGAAAGTGTCCTAATGAGATTTATTGATGATCTCGTGGCTCTAGACTCAATTTGTGCATATTTGGATCCTATAACGGAGACTAGGAGAGGGTCTCCTTCTTCAATATCAACCATCTCTAAGAGAAAGTCGATAGATAATGTCGGTTCCCGTGAGAATGAAACAAGTCATTTTAAGAGGAACTTGAGTGGTTTGGGAAGTTGAAGTGCGGTCGTCCGGGTCCATGACGTCTTGTCTTCAATACCGATGTTACCATCGGTAGCATATGAAGTGAACCCGGTTTCGCCCTAAGGTTGAATAAATGGAGGCTATTTGTTTTCACCCTTTCTCATTCAATTCTTTTAATTCTTCAACCCTTCGGTGCTTACGAGACTTCATAGCTAGAACCTTGTTGGGTTTATTCCAAGAGTAGCTCGGTCTTAGTCCGCACTCTTCCCTTATCTCATTTTCTCCTTTTATCATCATACCTAAGGACTTCTACACTAACTAGTGGATTGTCCCTGGTAGATCCCTCCGATTCTGGCGGATCATGGGAACACATACCTAACCTTATCATCCTTATATCACCGTACATGAAGTAAAGTTGGTCGGTCTATTTGGTATTGTTCATCCGCCAATGGATCAATTGAAAACCATTTGAAAATTAATTCGGATACTTGTGATATATTATCAAAGCTTTTTGTACCGAATTGTTTTTGATATTTTAGAACGAGAACTCCCCTCAACATGTGCATCAAGTATTGAAAATGTTTCGCACACGGAGGCAAGAGAAAGAATTTACTTCTTTTAATTACCATTTTCTAAAGATATCAACATCACTTCCCTCGATAGATCAAGTTGGTATAGCATTTCCGGAAGGATGAGGTTTCCATGAATTTTGCTCCCCTCAATATGTGCCTCGAGGTTTGAAAGAGTTTTGCACATACTAGAGGAACCCGCATGATAGGATGAATGATCACGTTTTAAATCAAAGGTTTAAGATAGATGCTCCCCCTCAACATGTGCATTGAAAAATTGAAATCGTTTGTCACATGTGAGAAGAACAAGATGTACATTCTTTTATAACCATTTACACGATTATCGGTTTAAATCCAATTTAAATCACACATTCTCCCCGATCACAATTATCAAATCATTTGAGATTTGTGATCTCGTATAGATTAAATTGATTTTGAAAGCTTTAAGGAGAATTGTGACTTGATTGTGAAAGCGTTTGAACCGATAAGGATCGATTTTGAGACTTTAAACTCCATTTATAAAACATGCATGTATATCTTTTGAAAACAATTTTAATGCCAAATAACTTTTAATTTAATTGAAATCATTCTCCCCTCAATCAATGGCGAGGTTGTTGATTGAGAGATAGAGATTTTGACAAATAAGTCACGATGATTATCAAAATAGAGTTTGAGTTATTTTTCAAAGCATTTGGTTTCAACAGATAAATGTTTATAGAATCGAGCATGGAATTTGAAAACATGGTGAAACATGGCTCTGTTCTTTCTTTTAAAACCGGTTATTGCACGAAAATGACAATAAACCATTTCTCTTTCTCCCAAAAATTTTTTTTTTTTTTTTTTTTTTTTTTTTTTTTTTTTTTTTTTTTTAAATTCGAACAACATCTAAAGTCCCGTGTCATTCTTTGAATGACGACACAAAGACCGTAGATATTATCGAACCGAGAAAAACATGACAAAATGACAATATTTTTGAAGATTTTTGAATTTTTGATTTTTATGGATTTTGAAAGTTTTATAATTTTCTATTTTGTTTTCGAATAACTATTTACAAGAGATAGATGAAGATAGACCTTTACTCTCGTCTTCCTCCCGAAGGCGTTTGAGAGTTCTGGTTGAAGACTTTTCAAACCAAGGCGTGGAAGAATAAACTCAAAACGTTCTCTTGGAAGAGCTTTGGTGAAGATGTCCGCTAACCGATATTCGAGACCTCACAAAATATAGTTCCACCACACCTTTTCCACATTGCTCCTCGATGAAATGATGTCGAATGTCGATATGCTTTGCTCTAGAGTGTTGAACGTTGTTGCATGAGAGCAATAGCACTTTTATTATCACGATCTGAGAGGATTTTGTTGAATTCAAAGCCATAGTCGATAATTGAGATCTCATCCATAAGATTTGAGCACAACAAGATGACATGGCTATGTATTCAACCTCTGTAGAGGAAATAGAAGTACTCATTTGCTTCTTTGAAGACCAGCTCACAAGCTTATCACCTAAAAGCGAGCACCTCCCGGCGTGCTTGACGTGTATCTTGACAACTTTGCATGATCGGCATCGCATAGGCCGTTAGTGACATACCGGTGTCCTTGGCACCATAGTCCCATATTGATGGTTCCTTGGAGATACCGAAAGACCCGTTTAAGCGCTTCAAGGTGCTTTTAGTGGCTTAGCACGGTATCTTGCACACATGCACACGAGAGAACAAAATGTCCGGTCTACTAGCGTTGAGATACATCGGGGATCCAATCATACTCGATATTTAGTTTGGTCAATCATGATCCCCGAGAGGTCCTCATCTAGTTTGGTTCGGTCAATCATGGGGTGTCAACAGGTCACTTGAATCAAATCCAAATTTCTTTAAAATCTCATTGCATATTTAGATTGATTTATGAAAATGCCTCCGGACTTTGAGAAATTTGTAATCCCAAGAAAATGACATTTGTCCCATCATTGACATTTGAAACTTTGAACTCATTTCATTTGAAAACGATCACATTCCATTGGGTCGATCGAGGCAAAAATAATATCATCAACATAAATTTGAACATGAATCAAATGTTTGCTCGACTTCGGTGAACAATGTAGGATCAATCGCTCCTTTGATGAATCCGGTTGATAGAAGAAACTTTGATAGTGTATCATACCATGCCCTTGGAGCTTGCTTTAAACCGTAAAGAGCCTTCTTCAAACGATAAACGTGAGTAGGATGCTCTTGATTCACAAATCCTTCAGTTGGGTGGCGTGAGCGACTTCTTTAAGATCTCCGTTCGTAAATGCCGTCTTCGTCCATCCGATAAACTACCATGTTCTTACTAGCGACATTAGCGTAAAGATTACGATAGCCTCGATTCGAGCAAGCTGGAGCAAAGGATTCTTCAAAGTCTATACCTCCTCTTGACGATATCCTTTAGCAACTAATCGAGCCTTGTTCTTCAACACATCACCATGCTCATCAAGTTTTACTTTGAAGATCCATTTTAGAGCTATAATCATAGCACAATCGGAGCGGTACTAACTCCCATACATCAAGACGATCAAACTCATGAATTTCATCTTGCATAGCATTGAACCGCTATCTTCATTCATAGTTGTTTTAACATCTTTTGGTTCGATCTTGGATAGTACGGAGTTGAAGAAGCACCATAAGGCATCGGTTGCGAGTTGCTTCGGGTTGATACAGACGAGAGGATTTCCAATGATGTTGTCTAATGGATGATCGTGAGTCCATTTTCCGAGGTGTTCATGTGGCATTTGTTGAGGAACCAAGTAGGCGAGTCGATGTCTCCAAGAAGATGGTTCGATGATGATTCGGGAGTAGCAAATATGTTTTCAAATGGAGCATCTTCGGAGTTGCAGGATTAACTTCATCATTGGTGCCGTAAACATTTCCATGATGTACATTTGAAGAGATGATTTGTTGATGAGATCAAGGATCGGCAGCAGTGCTTCTTGACTTACGATATTGAGATCGATGAATTGACTTCATTCATGGAATATGAGCATCCTCATTGTAGGATCGGCACCTCATTAGTAGTAGACTCATACAGTTCATCAAACATGGGATCAAACAGTTTCTTTACATCATCTTCGGATGGAGGTACATATGGAGTTTCTTGAGAGGAGTTTGGAACAAGAAATGAACCAATAGGACTGTTTTGAAGTGCGGGTCCCGAATGGAGTGTCCAGAGCCATAGGACCATCATGATATAAATTCTCTCGACTATCTTTATCAACCCATATGTAGACAATTTGAAGTGACCACCGATAAAGAAAAACGATATACCAAACTTGGCGAAGAAGAATTCCATGCATTTGCATCTTAAGCTCGCCATTGTGAATTTTAACTTCAATCTCGAATAAGTGATAATTGATTAACTCAAGTAATCGCCTTGTGTCAAATGCCCAACACGTGAATAAACGTACAACGGATGTACGTCGATCCACCGAATGAACCGAACAAATGATTTCTCGACATTAATGCATTCTTCCTAAAGGTATACATGTAGAGACCGATCCGAAAGTTCACCACAAATGTCTTGAGCGAGATGAGGAAGTCATTTTCCTTAATGTTCATGTGGTTGATTCTGAGTGCACATTTGGAGAAGAACAATGAAACAATGATCCGTGAAGATTTGGCAAAGGAGTACCAAAGAGCGGATCACTATTCATGAGTGCAAGCTGCAATGATAGTCATTAACAACGCCTTGTGAAGTGGCGGAGATAAGGTTTCTTGAGACTTCCAAGAAGTACTTCTTAGATGGTGAACCGGTTGAATCAATAGAAACCGAGCATGCGCTTGTAAGTCGGATGATTAACATTCGTCAAGGTTGAAAGTACTCATCAAACATATCTTTGAAAACAATGAATCCCAAACATTGATTCCTATTTTCCTTAGTAAGTGAAGCATTAGGCGTTGGAGGAGAGTCATCAAAATCAAAACAATGAATCCCGTTATCCTTAGTATATTCACTCTTCATCAAAGAATATACACTCATCATCATCAAAAATTAAGTCGATAACCATTATTCAAACATCCATCATCACGTAGTATATTCACTCTTCTCCCCTCAAAATTGCATCCGGTTGCCATTTTTGATTTAACAAGAAGAAGAGTATACACCAATGAACGTAGATCCACTTGATGATTGAATGAGCGTGGAAAAACATGAAGCTTGTTGATGAAGAATGTAGATGAGTATAGCCATTCATGAGAGAAATTCTCTTTAGTTGAAGATAAAGCGCACGTAAGAGCGTACACTTTTCTTTTCTTTGAAGAACGGGGCACAAGTGTTATCTGCAGACACCATAGTGTTAAGTACGAGGCCCGAATCGATTTGAGCAGACGTCATTGTTAAGAGCCCAAATATATGTTTAGAGCCGCCCGAATCCAAATGCCAAGGGACGATTTGTACGACCGCTTTGGACAATGATTTAAGACATAGAATTGGAAACATTGGATCCCCATGTCTTTGATGGGTTCCTTTTGGTTAGCACAAAGCAGGTCTTTGAATCAAGAAACCCTAGATGCAATGGCATTATCCCTAGGAGCCGAACTAGTAGAGGCATCGACTTAGTCAAATGACATTTTGTGCTTAATGGGATTATTCTACCGGTTGGCTTCCAACCTTAATGAGCACTATTCTCGGCATAGTGGATCTAGTTAAAGAGCAAGGTTTGCCATTCGTGAACATTCGACTGTTGGCTTCCATTGAAATCCTACATTGGTAAAACCTTCCCTGTAGGTTTCGTGATTGCTTAATATGTTTTGCTTTCCAAACTTTCTTAAGCGGGTATGATTCTTAGATCTTAGAAATAACACATCACATTTATCATGATTACCGGAAAATAAACATTTTTACATGTTTTGCGTGACAAGATAAGGCCTCGAATTAATTTCGAGTAAGCTTAGAGCTAATACTAGAACTAACACGATTCTTTTGTTCAAATCAAACTTCTTGTCCCTATGGTGTTCTTTTACTTCCTTATCATGATCACTTTTAGTTTGCGTAATCCTATCCTTCTTTGCATTGCTTCTAGGTTTTGACCCGCTAACTTTAGTGTCAATCTTAACATCTCAGAAAGAACGATGGGAACATTACATGGCTTCACTACTTTGCATTTACGGTCTAGAAGTTGGGATCCAAGTTCTAGGAGGCACATCAAAGGTTGCTTGCTTGAATTTTGACATGGAACAAGGCATATCAAGGGTCACATGCTTGGCTTTAGGCATAGAACAAGGCACAACTATTCTATCTCGCCTATTGCTAGATTTCGGACTTGTGACAATTACATACTCTAAGAGTTCACGAGATCGTTTGGCATCCATGCGGGCATAGGCTATAGTACTATCAAAAGGTTTTTCTAATCTTTCATCTTCAACAATCTCACGGAGACCCTTCAAACTTTCCTTAAGGTATGAGAGATATGCTTTATGTGCAAGTTCATTATTCCTAATGGGCGGGGAATATATAACATATCGATAGCATATTTATCACTGGCGAAACCTTAGGAACAGTATTTGCAATTTGGGATTGGCAACTTTCCTTTCACCTCACGCTTGATTCTCAATATCGTTAAGTAAAGAAGTTATCTTTTCAATTTGTTTATCATGATTAACTTTAAATGAATCACATAACTCTTTGTTTTGATCATTAACCTTTGAAATTTCAAACTTTAAAACAATCATTTTCCTTTTGCAAGTTATCAATTATGTTTTGAAGTTGGAAATTATGAGAATCTAAAGGTGGAGGCATATGGAACCGATTACATCCTTCTTTTCACCTTTCGGTTGTGAAATTTGGGCTTTCAATCTTTTGATCGTGTTATAATGAGCTCGAATTTGTTCATCACGCTTGCTAATTTCAAAAGCGCATCAAACTCGGGAGCATCGGAGGATGTCTTGATATTTGAGGTTTTAACATTTTCTTTGAGATGTTGATGTTTTAATTGCAAAGCAAGATGTTCAACTTCTAATTTAGAATAATGTTTGACCAAGTTATCATGATCATCCTGTTCTATTTTCTCATGCAATTTTGAATTTGTTGTTTCAAGCTCAATGACACGATCATGGGAGACTTTCGAGCAATGATAATTCATGAAATTGAGAAGCATTAATGGAACAATTTGTAGCGATGAAAAACACATCTTGAGCAATACATTCGAAATCGATTCTCATTCAAAGTATGCAAGTTCTTCCTTTCAATCTCACTATATTTTAATTCTCTCATAGTCACTAACCTCAACAATCATCGCATCAAATACCTTTTCCATTTCTTTAATATCGAATGCGTCCCTTTTAAGACTCTCAAATTGATCTTTTAGTTGTTTAAAGAAAGGCATGACCTCGGTTAAATAGCATTCTTTAGTTTGCTCAAAACCCTTTCCCTCGCTATACCGGTGGGTGTGATCCTTTTCTTACAAGTTTTCTCAAAATCAACAAATAGTTGAAAGATAACATATTCATCGATTAAGGTCTTGCTTTTAGTGGCAAGAGATCTAGGAACTAGGTGCATTGGTGTATTAGGAGGATCTGTGATTGATTTAAGCGCTTTCTACAAGGGATTCTTTTCAACAAGATTTTCACTTTTGCATTTCCATATCCTTTTTCCGTAACACTTGTTCAGGGGTTAATAGAGTCGAGGCTTAAACTTGTTCAAGGAGATCCAATTTTCTTTAGTGTAATTATGGGGTTTGATCGTTATGTTATTCTTTTTACACTCGGGATCATTTAGCTTTATCCATTTTCTCCCTAGATGCAATATCTAGTTTTCTATCTTCCCTCTGCACTCAATGCAACTAGGTGTCTGTCTAGGTTTAAGAATCTCATTTCCATCATAGATTACATTTTGAGTCGCTTTTGCTTTCTTACCATACTCGGATTGGGTTTATCTATAATGGGAACAACGTGCTTATCGCTTAAGACTCGTGCTTATTGATCATGTGAAAGCGATCTGAATGGTATTCCTTGTACGCATAACTTATTTTCAAGCTTGTTTTCAAAGTTTTTAGATTGGAAAAATCATTCAAAAGTTTTGATTCCTTAGCCTTGAATTCTTGCTTAAGCATTTTAACATTTTCTTGAAGTTCGTGTTTTGCTTAGCGCTTTAGAAAGCTTTTCTTGTAAGGAGTTTAACTCTTGTTTTAATACTTCTTCTCTAAAATTACTTTTTCTAATGATTGTACGTGTTGGACATCCATTTCACGCTCACGGGTTGTCAACTCAAACTTAACTTGTTTGTTCATAAGTAGCAACTTGATCCTTATATATGTTAAGCTCGATGGTAGGGAATCATCAGCACAAATGCAACGTACTCATGCAAGACATAATCATCATTTTGAGTAGAAGATGCACAACTAGGTACTGCAGAAACATCCATGCAACTTACCTCAAGATTGACATGCACAGTGTGAAGCTTCCATGGAGCGTTCCTTTGCATTAACTTGCACGGGTTGTGTCCGTGCACTCTCTCTTGTGAATTTGAGCACGAAGATTCCATTTTGCATTTTTCGACTCATCATTTTTGTTGTCACTAACATTACGCATTCAAAGAAACACCGATTCTTCACCGGATACATTACCCAACTTATCACAACAATCTTTCAACCGCACGACACTCCTTCACGTCTTCATTCTTTTGTGCGGTTTCTCAATGTACTTTTCACATTATCCATGAGTTGGATAAATGTCTCAATGAATTCTCAATTTCCATTCCAAGATGTTTTTGAAGGAAATTCGGTCAAGTGTTGATCGTGTCTAATTGAATATTCCCACCGATGAATGGTCAAATTGTTTGTAGATTACTTGAAGAGTGCTGACCGAACCATCCTTTGAACTTCTTCATTGGTAAGTTGCGACTTTAAATGCTCTAAGTTCAACAAACAAGCTTCTTGTCAATGTAGGTAAGTCTGGCGGAAAAGAGCACTACATGTTCGATCCCCGACTATGGATAACAACCGAATGAGGTGTAGATGAAGTAGGCGATAGGGCTCAATGTTGCATTTCATTTGCATGGCATTACGTAGCTTGGTGGTGCAATTCTCTCATTAGATTACGAACACGGAGATCTCACATCCTCATTGCTTAATTCAATCATCTTTAATCGCTCGATGTGGCATAAATTATCATTGTTGTCCACAACATCATACGATTTAAGCACTTCGAAATCACCGGGTCAAGAGAGTAAGACATGATGTGGAAGGATGCAGGATTTTACACGTCTATGATTTAAACCGAGAAATAGAATCTTCGCGGGATTTTACTAAAATCAAGACGAAACCGTTAAGCAATGACCAGAGGGTGTTAAGATGACCGATGGAATGATACGATGAAAGACGATTGTGTGATAGGACTTTAGATTGTTCGTAGGAAAGGGTGAAATGTTGATTGGTTGAGATTTGGATTGGTTGATGCACGTTTTACGGAGAATTTTAGGTCTAAAACTTAAAAGCTCAATAACTTCCTTCGGAGTGGATTTGGGCCTCGAAAAATTCGCTTCACGACATCGTGTGAAACTTCACAATATTCAGTCGTTCGGTCGCTTTGACAGTATTTCACGAAACGGAGTTACGGATCAAAAGTTATGGCCGTTTGAAGTTTTGATGTAAAAGTCAACTTTGGTCAAACCTCTTCTTCGTAAAATCAACCAAGTCGCTATAACCCTTGAACCAAGTCGCTAAGTCACCAAGTCGCTAAGTGCTAAGTCGCTAACACTTAATTCGCTACACCACTAAGTCGCTACAGGTCCCAAGTCGCTAGACAAAAACCAAGTCGCTATGTAGTAACTCGCCATGGACTAAGTCGCTAGCCAAATTTGTGCAAGAATTGCTACACAAGTCGCTAGATATGCAAGTCGCTAAAGAGCAACTCGCTCTGCACTAAGTCGCTACTATTAAAAGTCGCTAACCGTGGTGGAGATTCCACTACTTGTACTTTAACTCGCTAGCTCTAACTCGCTAGCTTTTATAATCGTAAGTCGCTACAAAACTATGAAGTAAGTCGCTACCAAGAAAACAAGTCCGAGAGCTAAGTCGCTAGCTTGAAAACCAAATAACCTTCACTTTTCAATCCAAAACAACCCAACCAAGATGATTCAAGCTTACCAAATGAAAACCTAAACACTTTTGATGATTCTAAACATAAAAGTACCAACAAAATTCAAACTTTAACACAAGAAATCAACCAAATGATGCAAAACCACTAAACTTTTTCAAACTCAAAACCACCTAAAACCACTATAAATCCAAAGATGTGCAAGATATGATCTAACCATGGCTCTTGATACCAATTGTAAGATATAACTTTTCACATACACATCAAACCATAACACAAGGTGGCGAATAAGATGGAATTCTAGAGAGAGAAAGTTAGAGGTTTAGGGAACTTAGTGAGAGAAAGTGAAAGATATTATTATGAGCTCCAACTCTACCTTGAAAGGTAGAGAGTATTTATAGTCTTACATAACTCGCCACACTTTGGGCGTGGATCGTGCATACAGTGGGTAAAGACCCGTCCGTCCTCCACGGTGTTACTTAACTAAATTACTACTTAACTTATCGAACTACGACTCACGAGCTTTTAACGATTACATATACTTGAGGTGACCGACTCTTTAATACCGGAATTTCTAATTCCTAACAAAGAACGTTTTCTTTGTGTGTTCATAGTATGCATATGACATCATGCCAAAAAATCGATTACACAAATGGTAGTTTCTCTCTATTTTAGGTGTAAGGTCGTTGTTGGTAACTTGGTATTTTAATCTATACCATCTTTACTTAAGGTATTGTTCATCATAACCCTTGAGTTTTCCATATAAGACTATTTATTATATACTCATTTCTATACCTTGAAAGTAGACTAAAATACACCGTTGGTCCCTAAACTTGTATCGGAGGATCTCGATGGGACGAACCTCGCCTTTTCATCGCCACGGTCCAAACAATAGCCATTAAATGCCGATTCGTCCCTTGACCAATAACGGCGTTGTCAACGCTCCGTTATACCCCAAAAACCCGTAATCATGTTATCGCTGAGGTAGAATAGTCATTATGTGGTATACATCGTAGAACATGTCTTGTCCAATTTCCGCCATTTTGTACAATATAACAAAACCGTGTACTCATTGCTCATCCCCAAACTTGTTTTGGAAGCCTACCGTAAAACCCTAAGGCAATGTCTATCATCAAATCAAATAACTGAGTAAGAAAATAACAAACAACCACCTTGGATTTACTCGTGGCGAGTAAGGGAATATCCTTTATATGATGATCGTGAAACGGAGGAAAGAGTCGCAATCGTGAGATATTGTAAGTCTTTTTGGTTAGAGCCTATTACAATCATATGTTAGTACGACCGATTAAGTTATTCCCTTTAGGTAACTTTAGCTTAACAATGTTTTTGTACAATTTTTATACAATGGGTGAACTCGGATCGCTTAGCATGATGTTCCATTATGAAGGTACATTCAAATACTTTCCATGTAGGATATATCAAGGAGGCAAGAAATGCCTTGTTGATCTTGTGGAAATAAAAGAGGTATCTCGTTGATGAAATGGATGCTCTCATGACCCAAATCGGTTATGAGTCCGGACAAACCAATTATTTCTACTTTCTTAAGCACGGTTGTACATTAGACGACGGTTTGTTTTCTTTGCGTGAACTCGCTAATCTAGACTTGTTGAAAGATGTTGTCATACAAGATAAGGTGATAGACGTGTATGTTGAAATAGGGAAGACTAGATTAGAATTTTTCAAATGTCCCCACAATCAATTAAGACCGTGTTTTGGGAGATGGATGAAGATAGGAGAAAAGTTGCTACCGCGGCTATTCAATCTCGTTGTAGACGGTTGGTGTTAGATGATATAGATAATGAACCTTCCCTAGATCCGCTTATCCAACTTACACAATTGCTCGTGGACGCCAATGATATTGGTGAAGCTAGCAATTTGCCAAACATTGAGCCACTCTTTTCCACCTTAGATCGCTCTTTTGCTAGCCAACCTGTTGAAAACAAAGGAGCGTGCTTTAGTAGTTATTGATGAGGACAATGCAGTAAAGGAGCCCGATAATGTTGAGGTTAATCTTTTAGAGTGATTCGTGGGAAGGACTTTGACAAAGGTGGAACAAGACTAGTTGATGTCAATAACACCTTTGAGGAGCCCGAAAATTTTGAGGTTAACTGCTTCAATTGACACAGAGAAGCAATTACACAAACCAGTGCACCTTTGGTTGATGTGAATAACATGTTTGAGGAGCTCGATGTGGATGTAACTCGCTTCAACCGACTCAGATAACATGGAAGAGGATCCGTTGTTGATCTTAGTCTGTTACAAGCGAGTGACACTAGTGAATTTGGCAATGCAATTGAACCAAATCAAGATAACACTTGTCAAGAGAATGATGCACAACTTGGTATGCTACAAGTAGGTCGAGTAATGATTTAGGTGAAGAAGGAACAACATGTAATATAAGTGATGATGTGCATTTGGTAAATGATTTACCCGTGATGGTTGATGAAGTATTTTGCAAAGTGACCATGTTAGTTTCAACACGCACACTTTGCTAATGGCGCCTATACCACTTTTTTCTATACCGGTCGAGTTTGGCACCGCAGGGAAGTAAAAACCTAGTAAGAGAGCATTCAATAGAAACTATGAGGAGTTGTTTTTTTGAAGAATGACAAAACAAGAATAAGTGGTCGTGTGGGGTTGTGTTCAGCCAGCCCAAATGAAGGTCCCGGACCGGATATTGGCCCATCTAGAAGTCCATTAAGCGTAAGGGTATAAGAGCATTGCTTTCGCCAAAAGGACCCTTCACAAATACTCGCCCATGGCTATTGTTTGTCGGCAGGAATGGTGAGACATGTATCCGGTCGGTCGAACATATAATGAGCAACACACTTGTTTGCAATCAAGGAAGTCGAGCTTTTGACCTTCGCTATATCTCACGTAAAATTACAAAGACAAGTTGAAACAAATCCAGAGCTTCCCGTCAGTCGGTGCATAATCAACTTACCAACCAATACGACCTTCAAGTGTCCCCGCAGAAGGTTTTAAGGGCCAAAACCTAGCAATAACAAACCATCGGGGTCAATTCAAGCTACAATTTACCATGTTGAGAGATTATGTTCAAGAGTTGCGTAAGACAAACCCTAATACGACGGTGGAGATGAATGTGGAACGACCTCCGGATGAGTCTCTTCCAACCGTAGAATTCAAGAGAGTGTATGTTTGTTTAGGTGCATCAAGCAAGGATTTAAAGATTGTGGGAGATCGTTGTTGGGCTGGCCGCTTCCAATTCGTGGTCCTTTCAATGGTCAACTTATGACAAGTGGGAATTGATAGCAACAATGGTATATACCCTTTCGCTTATGCTTTTGTTGATTCAGATAACATAGGATCATGGACTTGGTTTCTTCATTGTTTATCCGATGATTTAGCACTTGGGCCAATTTCAAGCATCACTTTTATTATCGACATGGATAAGGTACTCTTTACTGCTCATGAATTTAAGTGTCACTCTTTTGAAACAGACAAGAAAGATATTTGATTTTGTGCAGATATAAGTAGAGTCAGATAGCGAAGTTTTTGAAAGTGCGTAACACGATTCTCAGATTAAAAGCATACATGACAAAATGAAATTGCAATGGAAAGGTAGGCCTATAAAGACCATCTGTGGAAATGTGCAACAACCTCAAATGTTGTACAGCTTCAAAGCTATGGTCGATCTCAAGAAACTTAATCAACCACCCATGATTGGTTAAGTAAGATACCACCGATTCATTGGTCAAGGTCACATTTTTCATGTAAGTCATCTATCGTTTCACTTACTTTGTATTCATAAATGCAAGATAACAGCTATAATTAATACATGTTTATTACTTTTCATCTTTAGGAGAGCTACTCGATGTGTTACTTAATAACATGTGTCAAGTGTTTCATGAGAAAATTAAAGAGGGTTAAGCAAACCTATTATTACAAAATTTTAGAATACATCGTGAATATTGTTCAAGAGGATAATGCATGTTCTTATGGTGATTGAGAAGAGTGATGGGCCACTAACACCAACCGCACAACACATGCTAGAGGCTATTAAGAAAGAGGTCATATATAATGTGTTATGGAATGGGGATCTAAGTTTCGTGTTAGTGGACCATGGGGTGACCAATGTGTAGTTAATGTTGTACACAAGACTTGTACTTGCGTAAGGTGGGAGATAACAGTTTACCATGTAAACACATGTTGCTACCAATTGAATATGGCTTTAAATGGCCAACAAGTCGGAGTCAGAGAAACATGGGCTCATCCTTGTTACTATCTTCTCACTGGGAGGCTACCTACAAACACCATGTCCAAATTTATAACTAGCAAATGAACATTGGGAAAATCAACTATGCCAACAACAATTGTTCCACCGAACCGAAACAAACCCGCCGCAGAAGAGGTAGAAAAGAGTTAGGATAGCTCCCAAATCAAGAGATTGTGAAGGATGGTGTCGTCAAGGGCTTGGAAGAGTGTCGTGTAGTATTTGTGGCATTGCCGGACACAACCGGTAACATGCCTAGGGTATGGTGGAGCTCAACATAGTGGAACCGCCAATAAGGTAAATGTCAAAAGGTGCCTACTAAATTTGCGGGAAAAAAAGACATCCTAAAGGTAAAAAGGTAGCAGCAGATAAAGAAGTCAAGGTATGTGTGTTGTTGTAGAAAGCCAAGTTAGTGCGCTTCAAGGAAGTGGTGTTCAATCTACAAATCAAGAGCCAAGAATCAAGATCCCATCATACATGATGCATCCCCGTCACAATCCCACCGATTTTCAGATTCAACAAGTGATGTTCAAGGTTTCGCTTCAACCCACCGCTACACGAAGAATGACTAGAAGCAGTACACCGGAAAGAATGATGGCCTCACCATAGGTCAAATCATATGCTAATTATCTAGACAATGTTTCATCTAGTTTACTAGTTTATTTTGTATGGACAAGTTATGTAATCTAAAAACATATGTGTGTAATCGTAGCTCTCATGCTTTGAAAAGTATGCAATTTTATGCACCGAATTATATCCATTTGCATTAACTATGGAACCATGTCATTATTGTGTATTTTTGAGATTGACTAAGCTTGATGTGTGAATAGTTTGCGTCAAAAGTAACCAAAGCTAAAATAGAACATCATAAGAATGTTGACATTTAAAAGTCAACCCTAAACAAATTGCTAACCATCCGTGATACCCATAAGGCATACAAAATCGAAACAAACAAAACTCGAATATTTCATAACAAGGTTACTACAATTCAAGATACGTAACATTAACCAACTAGCCTCATTACATAAAAGGTTAAAAGTTATCCCAATGCATAAACAATGAAGAACAACATCCAACTTAGCACGTGTAAATCTTTCACTTCCACACATCACCTTGAGCAGACTACTAATCTTGCCTCAAGCTCATTTCTCCCTCAAAAGTCCCGGTATGATCATTCTTGAACGAGCATGATTTCAGATCATACCATCTTATCCACCGACAAGAAGACCCTATTGATGATTATGAGAAATCATTAAACAACCACCATTGTTAGAAACTTACACAAGAAATATTAAGACGCACTTACTTGAACAGACAAGCAAAGAATCGACGCCTGGTTGGCGAGAGGTCCACGAAGTGCGAATAATAGCTTGCTTACCACACCAAAGAACGCACCATCTTGAAACAATTATCGCTTTGAAGAAGACGGGTTTTGAAGGATAGTTTAGGGATGGGTGATAAATGTAGACCAAACCTTTTACACACATATACCAAATACATACATCAGACAACGGTTTTATTTAGTCCGCTAAGACGGTTTTAAAGACGTTGACAATGGCAGATTGCCTCAAGAACATAACGCTTGACAAGGGTGAGGGCAGATCCTGGTCAACGGGACTAATCTGCATTTAATGGCTCATTAAACGTTATTTATATTTTGGACCCTAAGTTTTGGCAAAAGTAAATTTAATTTATAAAAGGGCGAGGTTCGTCCCATCGAGATCCTCCGTATACAAGTTTATGGGACCAACTTAAGGTGCATATTTTAGTCTGACATCATGTATTACATCTCACTTAGATAGAGTTGACTTTAGGCAAGATTTGATATCTTGGTCGTCAGACCCATGGTACCAAAATGGTACACCTGGAACCCTTTAAGGGGTCCGTCCGTCCGTGACGCCTCCGTCCATTTGGCTATAAATAGCAATGCCAAGCCAAGTAGTTTCTCATCCCTTTCTAACATACTCTCATACATATCTTCTCTAACCTTTCTAACTCGGTTTCATATCATATTAGTGATCTCTTTTGTAGCAAAGAAGATCAAGTCTTATTCAAGCTTCAACGAGAAGTTGGAAGTCTTGTTTGTTTAGTGTTGTATGATCTAGTGTTGATCCATACTTCATTGTTGTATCAAACCATCATAATCTTGTGAGTGTGAGTGGTTAGTATTTTAGTCCTCAAAATACATTGTGTGTGGGAGTAGTTGTACCTTGGAAAGAACTCGACATCTAGCTTAGTGTCGGAAATAGTGTAAGCTTAAGTGTAAAGGTTTTCTCCGCGGTGAAAGGAGCTTGTTGACTAGTGAAGTTAAACTCGAGTGTGAGACTCTGGGAGTGGAGTAGAGCAAGGAAAAAGAGTCCTTGTAGGCGAACCACTATAAACAACTTGTTGTGGTTTGATCATTTCTTTCCTTATTTACTTATTACACATTGCTTGCATATTTCATTAACATACTTAAGATCAATATCAATTGATCTTTCAATAAGTTTCAAAACAAAGTTTTTAATTGGTAAACTATTCAACCCCCTTCTAGTTTTCTACAATTGGTACCGAGCCTCGTTGCTCGAGAATTTCTAAAATAACTTGTATCTTATAAACTTGAAACGATCCATGGATTCTCGAAAACTTTAAAGAAGGGCAATCTATGCAAAGACCACCACTCTTTGAAACCAATGGATTTATCTATTGGAAAACCGTTTTGAAACATATGTAAAATCAAAAGATATAGATCTTTGGTTTATTATTGTTAAAGGAGATTTTAGTTCTACAACAAAGGATATTTCCGTTGATGAACAAAAGAAATTAGTTGCTAAAAATAATGAAGCTAAAATGATGCTTTATAATGCTTTACCTAGAGCGAATATGAAAGAATTTTATGTGTGAAACCGCCAAAGATATTTGGGAATCTTTAATCGTTACACATCAAGGTAATTCACAAGTCAAGGATAACAAAATTGATCTTCTTGTTCAACAATATGAACAATTTGTTATCCCTCAAGATGAAACCATTGATTGTGGCTTTGCTCGCTTTAACACTATCATTACATCACTTAAAGCACTTGATTAATCTTTTCGTAGTAAGAACTTTGTCGAAATTTCTTAGAGCACTCCATCCCAAATGGAGAGCTAAAGTGACCGCTATTGAAGAATCAAAAGATCTCTCAATAATGTCACTAGACGAGCTAATTGGCAACCTCAAAGTTCACGAAATGGTAATGGAGAAAGATTCGGAGATCATCAAAGGAAGAAAGGAGAAGATCAAACCGTTGTCTTAAAGCAAAGGCGGAATCAAGCGATGATGATGAATCTTGTTCGGTAGTGAAGATGAGGAGTATGCCATGGCGTTAGAGATTTCAAGAAGTTCTTTAGAAGAGGAAAGTTTGTAAGACAACCTCGAGAAGAAAAGAAGCCATTCAAAAGATCGGGATGATAAAAGAATAAAGGTGAAAGAAAGTGTTTTAGATGTGGTGATGCAAGTCATCTGGGAGAATGTCCCAAGCCACCTAAAAGCAAAACTCAACGAGCTTTTGTAAGTGGTGCTTGGAGTGATAGTGAAGACAATGAAGAATCAAGCAAGGAAGAGATCGCTCTAATGGCACATGAGTCAAATGAGGTACTTTCCGACTCTTCTTACTCTTCTATAGATGATGACACCTTGCAAAAACAATATAATCAATTGTGTGAGCTAAGTCTAAAAATCATAACTAAAATAAATTTCTAAAACCAAAAGGAGTTTTTGGAAAATGAGGTATATGAGTTAAAAGAAAAAGCAAAACGACTTGAAAAGGAAAAGCAAATGACGATGATTGTAAATCATGTCAAGAGCTTAATCTTGAAATAGAAAACTAAAGCTCACACAAGAAGTTCTAATAGAAAATAATTCTAAGTTTAAAAGGTTTAACAAAACATCGCTCTTGCCGATGAAATAGTTAAAATTCATAAAACACCGGGAGACATGAATGGGCTAGGTTTTAATGAAGTATTAATTCCAAAGAGTCAAAACAAAGCGGCGAAAAGGACTAACATTACATCAAAATTGTTTGCGACAAGCCGGACGAGACGGAACCAAAATAAAGGTTCCGTCCGTTGTAGCAAAATGGTACCGCGGGTACTTAGTGAGCGAGAATGTTCGCATACGGACCGTCTTCAATTTGTTAAAGTAACAAAGAAAACCAATGATAATGTTAAACTAAACCACCATTATATCGAGTAGGACTTGTTAAAATGAATTTAGATAAAAACTACTCAACAACGATATAAAACTTCTTTTGCCAAACGCCCTTTCCTAAGAGCAACCACAACGTTCAACCTAACTACCAACACAAAGGTTGGAATCAAAACTTTCCTAGACCATATCAAACTCAGTTACATGCCATGGAACCCTTACCCATCATTTCCATACATGAATCAAATAAATGGTATGTTTAACCCAAACGGACCCATGAGATATTGGAGACCAAATGTTTGAGTTATTTGCTTCTTAGGTATGCTTGAAAGTTGGATTGGAAACCGATGAATGGATAAAAGATAGTGGATGCTCACGACACATGACGGCAACAAAGTCTCTTCTCATCATACCAAGAGTATGACGGAGGTAATGTCACTTCGGTAGCAATCTCAAAAGCAAAATCATTGGCAAAGGTACGATTGCTCATAACTCTCTAACTATTGAAAATGTTGCTCATGTGGATAGGTTAGGATTTAATCTACTTAGTATTAGCCAACTATGTGATAAAAAGTATAAAGTACTATTTGACGAAAATGGTAGTAAAATACTAAAAGATGGTATCACCATAGCTAAAGGAGTTAGGAAAAATAACATATACGTCACGAAAATAGATAAAACTTATAATGACAAACTTTGCTTGACAACATTAGACGATAGCTCATCTCTTTGGCATAGGCGGCTTAGGTCACGCTAATATGAGACTTATACAAAACCTATCTTCAAAAGAGTTGGTTAGAATTTACCAAAACTAAAATATGACCAACACTTTGCGACGCTTGCAAAATTGGTAAACAAACACATAGTAGTCACAAATCTAAAAATATGGTGTCCACATCTAAGTGTCTAGAATTATTACATATGGACTTGTTTGGACTATCCGCTATAAGAAGCTATGGAGGCAACTTATACACTTTGGTCATAGTAGATGATTACTCAAGGTTTACTTGGACGTTATTTTGAAAACCAAAATGAAGCTTTTGATAAATTTGAAATACTTAGCAAGAAAATTCAAAATCTTCTAGGTGTCAAAATTGTGTCGATCCGAACGGATCATGGTCGTGAATTTGACAACGAAACTCAATTTGGAAACTTTTGTGATACAAATGGTATAACACATAACTTTTCCGCTCCACGAAAACCTCAATCAAATGGAGTAGTAGAACGTAAAAATAGAACAATTCAAGAAATGAGTAGAACAATGCTTAATGAACAAAACATTCCTCAAAAGTTTTGGTGTAACGCCGTTGACACTTCTACATATATTTTAAATAGAGTCCTAATCGTCCTTTTCTAAACAAAACACCATATGAACTTTATAAAGGTAAAAAGCCAACATTAGGATATTTTAAAGTCTTTGGTTGTAAATGTTTTATTCTTAATACTAAGGATTATCTCACCAAGTTTGACCCAAAGTCTTATGAAGGTGTATTTCTTGGTTACTCTCAAACTAGTAAAGCTTACATTGTCCTAAATAAAGAAACAATGATAGTCGAGGAATCGTTGAACATAACATTTGACGAAAGTCCACCTCCCTCTAAGACATCACCTTTGGTAGATGATGACTTAGTTGAAGGTCAAATAATAGAAGGTCAAATTAATAAAGATGAACCATCAAATAAGGAAATTGTCAACATCAAAGAATCTAAAAGTCATCCATTAGAAAAGGTCATAGGACAACTTAATCAAAGAACCTTAAGGTCACAAGCTCAAAATCAAAGTAATCATTTTTGTTTTGTATCCACCATTGAACCAAAAACCATAAATGAAGCAATAAAAGATGAATCATGGGTAATTGCCATGCAAGAAGAATTAAACCAATTCGTTAGAAATGATGTTTGGAAACTAGTTCCAAAACCTAAAGATCAAACTATAATTGGAACAAAATGGGTCTTTCGAAACAAAATGGACGAAAATGGTGTAGTATCTAGAAACAAAGCTAGGCTTGTTGCACAAGGTTATAACCAACAAGAAGGAATTGACTATGATGAAACTTATGCACCGGTAGCTAGACTTGAATCTATTAGAATATTACTTGCTTATGCATGTGCTTATGACTTCAAATTATTTCAAATGGATGTTAAAAGTGCTTTCCTTAATGGGTTTATTAACGAAGAAGTGTATGTTGCTCAACCTCCGGTTTTACCGACTTTGAGAAACCACATCATGTCTTCAAACTCAAGAAAGCATTATACGGCCTTAAACAAGCACCTAAAGCTTGGTACGACCGCCTTAAGACTTTTCTTATTGATAACAAATATACTATGGGATTAGTAGATAATACTCTTTTACTAAGAAAAAGGAATCGCAAATTATTATTGTTCAAATATCGTTGATGACATTATATTCGGATCAACTTGTCAAGAACTATGTAATGATTTCTCTAAAATCATGCATGACGAGTTTGAAATGAGTATGATGGGTGAGTTAAACTTCTTTCTAGGACTTCAAATTAAACAACTAGAAGATGGTATTTTCTTTAACCAATCTAAATATATAAAAGACATGCTTAAGAAATTTGGTCTTGAAGATTCCAAACCAACTAAAACACCCATGTCCTCGGACACTAAACTCACCAAGGACGAAGAAGGTAAATCCGTAGATAACACTAAATATAGAGGAATGATTGGTAGCCTACTATATCTTACAGCTAGTAGACCCGACATTATGTTTAGTGTTAGTCTATGTGCTCGCTTTCAAGAAAACCCAAAGGCATCACACTTAGAAGCATTAAAAAGCATTTTTAGATATATTAAGGGAACAACGTGTTTAGGATTATGGTATCCCAAAGGAACGGGTATAGAAACCATAGTGTATGCCGACTCGGATCATGCCGGTGATTATGTCGATAGAAAAGTACAAGTGGTATTTGCACTTTTGTTGGACATTGTCTCACCTCATGGTTTGCAAAGAAGCAAACGGCTTTAGCCATCTCTACCATCGAAGCCGAATCGTCTCCGGAAAAGCATGTCAACAAGCTCTTTGGATGAAGCAAGCTCGTGAGACTACGGAATTCATCTCAACGACATTGTGATACTTTGCGACAACAAAGGAGCCATCGATCTCGAAGAAGAATCCCGCTCAACATGCTCGTACAAAGCACATTGAAATCCGTCATCACTTTCTTCGCGACAATGTTCAAAAAGGAAACATTTCAATCGAGAAAGTATCCTCCGAAGACAACATTGCCAACATCTTTACTAAACCTCTTAAACGAGAACCTTTTAATCTTCTTAGACTTGGTTTAGGGTTAATGGAACCAAACATGTAGGATAAACATAGCCTAAAACATTAGAATAGTCAAACCAAAACAATTTTGCCTTGTTTATGCTACTGTAGCCACTGCACCAAACGACAATACGGACGAAACCAAATATTTGGTGCCGTCTGGTCCGTGGTGTCTACAGAAGCAAAACTGCTATATACATAACATCCTCTTCCTCACAACCCACTTTACCAAAACGTGTAAAACTTAAACCAAGCTCATTATTGTCATCTTCCCACTCACTAATCATCAAGATAACATCATTGTAAGTATCCTAACTACATTTCATCTCTTAATTTCGAGTCTAGGATTCTTATTTATGCACAAAACTATCACAAATCATTACATGGGGTTTTATGTATGTTTTATACCAAATATGAATTCAATTGGCAAATTGCATAACTAGTCATTGAAATTAGGTACTACATTATCATATTGCATAAACAAATCATGTTTCCCACTAATTGATAGATAATGAATATAAGGCCTTATTCAAACAACCAAACACCCCATGTCAAAAGTTTTGAAAAGCTTCTCACTTGTAGGAAAACATTTTCATTGCTAATACAAATAGAAACGTTAAAATTTTCATCACTTGCATGCTCTTGAATACTAAAGGTATTGCATAACTAATATGCACTCCTGTATATTCAAATGTAGCCACATTGAATTAGGAGCATTTGGGTTATCTCATGGTATTTGCCAAACACCCCACTAAAACCATTTTGTGCATAAAATGAGTCGAGATAACCGCAACTCCAAATTGTTTTCATATAGGCACACACTAGAATCAAAAACGTTAAAATTTATTTTCATTTTAACATATTAATTCTTGTCCTTAGGAATAACCATGGTAGCCATAAGATTCTATGATCACAAAGACACCCTTAACTACATTCCCAAACACCACAAAACCAAAGGACTTACCAAGGAACAAGTAGAAATATTTAAGAGTCTAGAATCAAGGTATTTCCATGAGGTAGAACCATTCACTCATCCTTCCTTGAAAATACCAATCTTCGTGAAGAACTAGCCGCCATTCAATTCGATTGTCTTCTTGACATCGATGAACCAATTTGTCCTAGGTTTGTGTTAGAATTCTATGCTAGTGTGACGGGCTTTAGTGATGAAGACGATGATGAATTCTCGCCTTAGGTTTAGAATCAACCAAAACGACTACACCATCACCTTAAGCAACTTTGCTCAAGTATTAGGAATTCCCAACCGAGGAACTTTTGTCTACACGGATAAGTGGTCACTCATGGCTCTTGATACAATCAATGACCGCTCTCTTCCCTACATAACCCGTTTGGCCGATAAGGATGTCATCCGTGAACACCTTTTTAACCCAAAAAGTGATACAACCCGAGTTACCCGAAAGGGAAAAGAGGTAAACCGAGATCCATATGGAATGGAGCTAAATGAACTTAAGCCCGAATTTAAGAAATGGGAGGAACTACTTAGAGCCAACGTCATTAGCACCATAGGAAATAGGGATCACTTAAACGCCTGCCTATGTCACATGCTCTACAACTTATCCACCCGACAACCATTCAACTTAGCCTACTACATAGCTAGAAGAATGATTGATATTCCAACTCAAGGATCGGTTGCTCTTCCATACGGGATGCTTCTCACCCGTCTCTATAGAAACTTCGCACCAATTCCACCAACCCCAAAAGGGATGCATCTCCACTATGAACTCATCCTCACATCTTTTACCTTTGAGTGATGCTCGAGTTGCTAAGACAAAAGGCAAAAGAGCAAAACCTCCAACTCCATCATCTTCATCATCAAATAGCTCCGAGGATGGTCTTCCAAGCTCTCATCTTCCACCTCATGAGTATTACGATCTCTTCCCGAGATTGAGAATGAATCGTGAAATTCAAGCAAACTAAGGAATGTTCAAGTCCTTGGTAGGATGATGAACAAGATTTACAAGAAATTGGACAAATAAGGGTACTTTAAGGAGTGTTTGGAACAATGCATTATCGTTAATGTTTGATACTATTTACTTGTTTTTATTATGTAGGATGATAATATAACTTGAAACAATGGTGTATGCTAACAATCTCATGCAGGGGGATAGCACAAGTATGCTATCAAATTTTACCCATTTTCACTATATTATGAAAATCAATAAGCCTTGCTCAAAATCTATGCTCCACTATGTTTACATATGTGTTATTTACTTTTCTAACTAGAAATGTTTAGTATAATGACTTTTGAGAAAAATTTCGTGTTTGAAATTTCCGACACCTAAAAACGAACTCTGTCCAAATATCTCGTGACTCAGGATCGGACGGCACCATAATTTTGGTACCGTCCGTTATATGTTTGGTACCGCCTGCACATGCGATGAGACTGACAGCAGACGGCACCCTTTTTACCGTCGGTGTATGATTTTGGTGCCGTGGATCCTCCGGTAATTTTCTCGAATTTCGACTATTTCGTGATTCCAAATTATCTTCCATCACTTATAAATCAATCTTAACTAGTTTATATTGTTATTAGAACTAGTATTACTTACTAAGGTATATAAGAAATCCTTTCCTACCAAAATTCAAAATTTGAAAATCCACCCAAGGAGCCCTTTGGCATAAAGGAAGGAACCAAATTTTGGTACCTTCAAATCCGTGGGTAATCTGAATGTTAGGAAATTCCACTCACTAGAACACATTTATTGCATATCTTTTCTTCTTCACTCCATCTTTCTTGTATGGATTGACTTGGGTGATATGACTAGCATTCAACCCACTTCCAAATCATTAGGAACCTCATCTCTTCAATGGTTCAACATCAAATCAAACACATTTCTCAACAATTTTTAACCTCTATAAATTGAAAGGATTTACCATGATCATCCTCACACCTTCCTCATTCTCACTACTATCTAGCAAATCCAAACCCAAGTTAAAAATGACTAAATCATCACCAAAACCTTGCAAGAAAACCGCTAGAATTAGCGTAAGGCCTTGTTGTTTTGTTCATCTTAGCTCATCATCCGAATCTTCACCACTCACAATCTCATCTCCCATTAGAGATGATACAAATCTTACCTTAGCTACACCCACTTCATCACACATTGTGATCACCACTCCACCACCAATAAAACACCTACTTCACCTCCACGGCACCCATCCAAACATCCAAAATCCTCACCACCTTCACCAAGGTCTCCCACTCTCACTCCCATGGAGTTATTTTCAACTCCACCAACATCCCCAAATCCTTTCCTAGAGGACTTGGAAGACTTGCCTCTAGGCCAAGTCATCCACCACCATTGCCATCCTTTGGCACAATTGAGCGAATCGCTCATGAGTCGCCTCGGTCATCCATTGACCCAAACGCCCATTAGGCCAAAACCTCCTTTTCCACCCCATTCACAAGGACATTCATGGTCCTTTATACGGGGATCATCCACTTTCATCATCAATGTCCCTCATATCGAGGACATTCCGAGTGCATGTGGGATGACAATCCCACTGAGAGGAGATTCAAGCCGAACTCCACAACCTCCACCAATTCAAAGGCATGGTGGATTCTCACTAAGTGAGACAATGCAAATGCAAAATGCTTTGCTTGCATCCATCATGACCACCCAAACATTCCCAACACCACCAACACATCCACCATTCCACCACCACAACCTCCCCAAACTTTCTTCCTCCAAGGCATGGTTGCTCAACTTGTGAGCAAACGGGCCAAACTGTGGAACGGACCCTGTTATGGTCCATGACTTCCAAGAAGAAATGAGGTTCATCCTCAACCACATCCTCGAGCGCCTAAACGCTTTTTCCCATCCACCATCACTTTAGGATGGTTTTAGAATAGTCTTTCTTTGTTTACTTTCTTAGGATAATTTTATTTCTTGTACTTAAAACACATCATTGTGTTCTCTTTTCATGATCTTTACTCATGAAAATTTTAACTAGTGAATGTTGTTTATTATATTGTTGGTGTCATTACATAGTGTTTGGAAATGCTTGTGAATGATCATTATTACTAACATTTTTTGTAGCTTTATTTTCACAATCCATGTATCTTCCCATTAAAGCACCCAATTTAAGGGAGCTTTGAACAAGGGGAGATAATAGATCGGGCTCATTACATTCAAGATAGCCTCTTCTTTTGTTGAGACAAAAGGGGAGAAAATATAGAACTTTGAATTATTTATATTTGACTTTTCCGAAAAGTCAAACGCATACATTGACTTTCTAAAAGTCAAACAGAACCCTCATTGATAATAATTGACTTTTCTTAAAAGGTCAAACTGCATACTTTGACTTTCGAAAAGTCAACATCATGCATCAACTAGTGAATTCTTTGACTTTCATAAAAGTCAAATTTCATACATTTGCATTATCATTTCCTTTTCAAGTTCTAAAACTAATATTTTTATAACTCTTGTACAAACTTTGTTTCTTTTATAAAATAAAATTTATATTTTGTCCTCAACAAAAGTGGGAGATTGTTAATACAAATATCATCATTAAACGTTATTTATATTTTTGATCTTTGCCTAAGTTTTGTTAACGACAAAAGTAAATTTAATTTATAAAAGCTTAAAGCTTGTTAAGTTTATTAGATATTAAAACAAGCTTTCTCAAACAATATATTCATCATTCAAGCATTTACATTTATGATTAGTAACATCTTGATATGACTCTAATCATTATGTATGATAGTAGTATGTAGAATGTGTTAGGTTCTTAAAACCAAACACTACTTAAGCATTTGCATATTTCTATAAATAGTAATACAACATTTGACATCATGTATTACATCATGGAAATCATTGGAAGATTCCATTAGATATTTTGTGAAGATTTGTACTCTTAATATCTTGCACAATCTCACTTAGATAGAGTTGACTTTAGGCAAGATTTGATATCTTGGTGCCGAATGGCGGTACCAAAATGGTACAGGCAGGAACCCTTTTAAGGGTCTCGCCGTCCGTGGACGCCCTCGTCCATTTGGCTATAAATAGCAATGCCAAGCCAAGTAGTTTCTCATCCCTTTCTAACATACTCTCATACATATCTTCTATAACCTTTCTAACTCGGTTTCATATCATATTAGTGATCTCTTTTGTAGCAAAGAAGATCAAGTCTTATTCAAGCTTCAACGAGAAGTTGGAAGTCTTGTTTGTTTAGTGTTAGATGATCTAGTGTTGATCCATACTTCATTGTTGTATCAACCCATCATAATCTTGTGAGTGTGAGTGGTTAGTATTTTAGTCCTCAAAATACATTGTGTGTGGGAGTAGTTGTACCCTTGGAAAGAACTCGACATCTAGCTTAGTGTCGGAAATAGTGTAAGCGAAGTGTAAAGGTTTTCTCCCACGGTGAAAGGAGCTTGTTGACTAGTGAAGTTAAACTCGAGTGTGAGACTGGGGTGGAGTAGGCAAGGAAAAAAGAGTCCTTGTAGGTCGAACCACTATAAACAACTTGTTGTGGTTTGATCATTTCTTTCCTTATTTACTTATTACACATTGCTTGCATATTTCATTAACATACTTAAGATCAATATCAATTGATCTTTCAATAAGTTTCAAAACAAAGTTTTTAATTGGTAAACTATTCAACCCACCTTCTAGTCTTCTACAGTGTGTTTTCAATGCAACTATTTACATGCAAAATATCATGAAACAAACAAAACTAAAGAATGAAATTGTTGATATTCTATAAAAGAATCAAACAAGTTATTAACAACCCATGAATGAACTTTAAAAAAATGTACAAAATTTACTTTAAGATTGAACCAATAGGAGAGCCTGATTTTGCGAGGTAGACAAAATCGAGCAATGTAATTAGCCAATAAAAGTGAAAATTGAATTAGTTTGGTCAAACTTATAAAAAAAACTGAAAATACGCATGCCCATGTGAGCTCATTTTGTTTTTACTTTCGAACTTAACTCTAAATAAACGTTATATTTTGATTGGTTAATAAAATTTATAATCAAACCCCAAACTTTTATTAAAAGGCTAATCTTAAATCTAATTTTATGGACTTAATTGTAGAAAACTCGATTTCTATAATTGTTAAAAGAAATAAATATTTAACAAAGAACCCCATATACTTTACTTTTTTATAAACAACTATTATTATTATTATTATTATTATTATTATTATTATTATTATTATTATTATTATTATTATTATTATTATAAACATCTATGATTTGATATGACCATTTCAAGCCGTAAAACTAACCATTTCCAACCCGTTACTCAAGTCAAAGGGTCTTGCCTATTTTGTCACTCATACATGAAAGTGATGGGAGTTTCATCTTTATAATTAATCTAAACAAAAAATAAATAAATTATAACATATATACATAGGATTTCTTATTTTCAGTCACGTTAAGTTGTTCGTTTTCTTAATCGATAATAATATATAAGTAAAAAAGCTTTTAATGACATCGTGCATGCACGGGTATTATAACTAGTTTTCTACTATATAAACATCATAACCTACATTTTCAACTTGCGGTAATCCATAGTCAAGTAATCTTAAAAACTTAATTCGGTTTGCCTAAATTACCTTTAAATACCCCTTAAAGTTGACAACTTTACAAAATTTGGCAATTTAAATTATGTCTTGCTCAATTTTAATCTTGACATTTTAAAAAAAATACACGCTATATTAATTTTAAAAAGGACACGCTTTGTTTTTCAAAAACACACGTTTTGATGAAAAGCCAAACAGGATCACGATTTCACAAGATAATTATTTTCCATTATACTCGCGTCACTTCTTGAAGATTTATCAGTTTATTTGACACATGTGAATCTAAAAGGTCTTTTTTTTTTTTTTTTTTTGAGCTGATGTAACACTACTCAAAAACTTAACAAACTTAAATTGATTATTTCAATTACCCCCTAATAAATTGAAAAATAACAACTAGACCTCTCAACTTCAACAAAACCAAATGCTTTTTTCACAGACCCAAAATCAATTGCAACAAAATAATCACCATGGCTGAAAAATACCATTCAAAAACTTTCACAGCAGAGAATACCAAGGCCACAAGAAGAAGGTACCAAAACTAACCCATAAACCCTAAGTTTCATATCTTAAACCCTAATTTTATAAAAAAAAAAAAAAAATTGTTGGAGTTTTATACAGGTACACTCAGTAGCATTGAAACTGTGTTGGAACAAAGCTTGCTTCGGGTTCTGTTGATCAAACTGCACGTGTTCGGCATATTGAGCCTCATGGTCATGCGAGTTTTTGTGTTTGCATGCTAGGTGTTGATGAAATGTCTCAGTGAGTTTAATGTTGTTTTTGGGGTGATTTAATTTGTGGGTTTTGTGTTTTGAAGGGTTTTAGGTAATGGGTTTTGTTTGTTTTAGTGGAAGTGAATTTTAGGCTTTGTGGGTTGTTTCGGGTAAAGTCGAGACTTTATGGGTCTGATGTATGCGGCGTAACTAGTACTCCTGTTTTTTGAGTTTTCCATGAGGTTTGAACAAATGTGGTGAATAAAGATGCATTAGATAAGAAACATGAAGTCAAACCAGAACAAAAACGTCCAATAATGAGTTTCAATGGTCTCATTAATATCAATGGTATAAAAACGTAAGTGTCGGTGGCAAATGGTGAGAGTATCTCGATGGGGTTAGTCAGGAAATGGGAAAAAGCCAAAAGCTATGAAATTTAAGGTTTTAATAAAGATTTAAAAAGCTAAATAGAAAATAGGCTAAAAATAAGCTAATAAAAAAGGCTAAAGATTAAAACTTTCTAAGCTAAAAATGCTAGATTTAGAGTAATAAGCTAATGGATAGCTAACATATAGCTTGTTATAAAAGAAAACTAATAAAAATCAAATCTTTTTGGTTTTTTATAAAGTAATTTGTAAAACAAAGATTAGATCTAAGTTTATTAAAGCTTTTAAAACAAAGTAGTAAAACAATGCTTATTAAATAAGCTAGATCTAAATAAGCCACAAAAAGCTAATAAGCTTTTATGACTTATTAGATAAGAAAAAAAAAAGAAAAAAAAAGAAAAGAAGAAAGAGATGAAGAAGAAGGATAAACTAAGCAATAAACATTAAATTTATTGATAAGCAAAAGAGTCTTACAAATAAGCACTTGAAATAAGCTAGAAATTACAATAAGTAATAAGCTACAAACTACTCCTACGCTCTAAATAAATCTACTCCTAAAATATACTCTACTCCTACTCTATATTAAATAAAGCGAAATTATCGTGATCTTTTTTATTAGCGTGTGTATGCGCACGCACTCATCGCTCATCCATTATCAAATCTACCCATCAATGTCGGTATATATTTCCTCTACATACCACACACACACATGCAGGGATAAGTTTTGATTTAAAATTAATTCAACACAATATCGCTGCAGATTTTTTCATACATACACGACATTAATTTTTATTCAAACCTTAGTATTATTTGACACACTGTCGTGTAAAAGTTTCCACATACATGACACAAAATCTTCAATGTTCAAAATTTACAAAAACACCTTTAACTTTTTAATAATTACAACTTTTTATATAACAAACTTTATTTGTCAAATATTTAGCGAATATCTAGAATTAGTTAATGAAAAAATATCATTACGAAGAGCTTTGAATTACGAACAAAACGGTACAATATTGATATGTTTTTACGCACGCACGATTTTATAAAAAATGTGTAATAAAATAGAAGGAATGACTGAATGAGCTTTCTTTGTAACATCTGTTTTGTCTTTGTCCTTTAATCATTTGCAAACAAATAATACAAGGAGTTATTTGAATTTGATACCAAATATGAATTAGAACTTCTCCCATATCTATTAGATAATAAACTGCAAGTTAAATGATTTGTTGTTTTAGTGAAAACAAGAGTCCATTGGACTTTGGAAGTACCATATATATATCAAACTTCAACATTTTTTATAAAATCGTATGTACGTCAAAAGCATATCAATATTGGACTCGTTTTGTTCGTAATTCAAAGTTCTTCGTAACGATATTTCTTTCATTAACAAATTTGCTAGATATTTGCTAAATATTTGACAAATAAAATTTGTTATATAAAAAGTTGTAATTATTAAAAAGTTAAAGGGTGTTTTATGTAAATTTTGAACATTGAATATTTTGTGTCATGTATGTGGGAAGCTTTTACACGACATTGTGTCAAATGGTACTAAGGTTTGAATAAAAATTAATGTCGTGTATGTATGGAAAAATCTACGAGATTGTGTTTCAATTAATTTTAAATGTAATCTCAACCTTACATATGTGTGTCGTGTATGTAGAGGAAATATATACCGACATTGATGGGTAGATTGATAATGGAGGAACAATGAGGCGTGCACGCGTATAACACACTAATAAAAAGGGTACCACAAGAATTTTCGCTAAATTAAAACAATAAACGGCGGTCGAGAAAATATGCCGTATGAGATAAGGGAGGTGATTCAGTCATTTCAAAATGATTGAGACATTCAAATTTATTGTGTTTGACATTTACTCTCACAAATACCCTTACATTTTCGCTCGTGAGGGTATAAATGTCTAAACACAATAAATTGAATGTATCAATCATTTTATGGAGTGTCATAAATCTTCCATGAGATAAGCAAAGTAGGCCAGCCTCGTACATTTGGCCTTAGCCTATAAAACAATGGTTGAATTTCCTAACTTAGTATTATATTTCAATCTAGTGATAAGAGATTGATCGACTTTTTCATGGATTCAAAGGAAGAAAATAAACCACATGCACTATGCATGCCAATCCCTGTACAAGGCCACATTAATCCAATGCTAAAACTTGCCAAAATCCTTCATTCCAAAGGCTTTGATATCACTTTCGTCAACACCGATTTAACCACCAACGCCTCCTTAGGTCGCGAGGACCGACTCCCACGTGGCTTGCCTTCCTTTCGATTTGAGACCATTCCTGATGGCCTTCCTACGCCAGAAAATCTTGATGCTACCCAAGACATACCATCTCTAGCAAAGTCTATGGATGAAGAATGTTTGGATTCATTTAAATCCATCATTGCCAAAGTGAATGTTACTTATTCACCAGTCACTTGCATAGTGTCCGACTTTCATATGGGCTTCACCCTCGCCGCTGCCAAGGAATTTAATATCCCGGAGTTTCTCTTGTGGACAGGTGGAGCTGGTTCATTAATAGGTTTCGATCAATATCCAATTCTTTTGGAGAAGGGTTTGATGCCCATTAAAGGTAATAAGATTTTCTCTTTTTCTTTTACATATCCACGAGTCTCTAAAATTTCACTTTTCTATCTTATATTTAAGGGGCAGAGTATATATCCTCTCGAAAATAAAATCGCGTATATATCCAAAACACGCATAAAAACCATCAGTAATACGTGCATAAAAACATCTGAAAGGATATATACGCAATTATTCACACTGGGAGGATATATATCGTTTTTTTTTTTTTTTTTTTTTAAAAATGATCTTTTCCTTGTCCTTAAAAATTGACTTGGATCAACGAGCCATATATTGGCGCAGCGGCACATTACAAATTACGTACAAATGAGTGATTTGTGTATAACGAGCATCCATTGTCGAATCAGTTACTATTTCATATAACTTTATAATATTTTAAACATAGCAAACAACATAACTTATTTTTATTTTTATTTTTATGGGTAAAGGGCATTTCACCCGGTAAAATATATTACTAAAAAAAAACGTTTAAATACAATGGAATGTGGTGATCACATTAACCGCAAGCAAACGCTGACACAACCACTAATCATTTATGACACGCCATAAACGATAACCACTACAACCAACTGACCTCCAAACTAAAACCATCATAAAAGATACAATTTACGCAAAACTATAAAGCAACCTAGTTAAGACAAAAAAATTGAATTAAGAAATTTTAACCGAAAGGAGATAGCCAAAATCTTCATCATCATAATTGTTGTCATCACAACAACATAACTTATTATTCATCTAATGTTGTTGAATGATACAAACAACGATATTTAAAAGCTATTTAAGCTGTTATTCGTTATTCAGAATCATACGCTGCGGAGGAGTATAAAAATTTAAATATTTTCGGATAATCAAAATTCATAATTTTTTCGATAGATTATAACACGTCAAATTATCAATGACGAATATTGGATGCCTTTCTTGGAGACTATCGTATTGTATGTTCGGAATAAAAAGAGATAAGGTTGCTTCATTATCTGTTATACAAATAAAATTTTGAGTAATTACATAAATAATTCATCATGGTTTGTTCATTTTTTCACATTTAACATCGAACTTTTTTTGACAAAGTCATTATTAAGGTTCAAATCGTTATAAATCTATTCACTAAGGTTTCAATTTCGTTACATAAATGGTCATCTGTGGTTTGAAACTTCGCCACCATTTATGTAACAAAACGCATCGAATCAGAACGATTTGAAACTTCAATGACCATGTATGTCAAAAAAAGTTCATCGAGTATATGTGAAAAATGGACAAATCATAGTGACCATTTATGTAATTTACTTTAAAATTTTAGATAGGTTAATTAATGTTCTTTCTAAAAGTTCGACGAAATTTCCTTTCTTTTGTAACTAAATCCTTCTTAAATTCGCGATCTATATCGTGTAGACGAAAAATGCAATTTAGTATTTTACTATTTTATAACCGAATTTGTTGCCAATATGAAGCTAATATCATCATTTCTCTTTGTTCTCTGATCCAAGTTTCATAGTAAATGGTTATCTAGATACAGCTTCTAGATTTTGTACCTACCATGAGTGGCATACGCCTTAAGGATATCCCCTTTTGTTAGATATAGCAACCCTGTGACGAGTACATGACCCATTCTTTATGTTACAAAGTGAAAGAGCAAAATCGCCTTATGCTATTATCTTCAACACTTTTGATGAACTAGATCGTGATGTTTTGGATGCCGTTTCCTCCATATATCCTCCATGCTATGGAATTGGCCCTTTAAATTTACTCGAGAACAAAATTGTAGACAAAACTTTTGCATCCCTAAATCAAACCTTTGAAAGAAGAGTTTGAATGTTTAAGTTGGCTTGACTCAAAAGCGCCATCATCGCTATTTATGTTAATTTTGGTAGTATCACGGTGATGACACCTCAAAGAACTTGTAGAGTTTGGTTGGGGACTCGCAAAAGCAATTATTCATTCTTGTGGATAATACGTCCCGACCTTGTTATTGGTGAGTCCTCTATTCTTCCGGTGAGTTGTTAAAAGAAACAAACGATAGAGGGTTGTTGGCAAGTTGGTGCCCCAAGAACAAGTTCTAAAACACCCATCAATAGGAGGGTTTTAACTCATAGCGGATGGAATTCCACTATTGAAAGCATTTCGGTGGAGTGCCAATGATTTCTTGGCCCTTTTTGGTGACCAACAACTAAATTGTTGGGTGTGTTGTAACAAGTGGGTGTCGCCATGGAGATTGACAATGATGTAAAAGTGACGAAGTACTAAGCTAGTCGTTGAATTAATGAACGGCGAAAAGGACATGAAATGAGAAGAAATGTCATTGAGTTGAAGAAGAAGCCGAGGAGGCATGTACCTCTCCTTTGGGTTCATCCGTGGTTAACTTGGAGAAAATAATTCATCTCATGAATGCGTCGTCTTCTACATGATTCATATTGTATTTTCATATTGATGCATCCATGTGTTTTTCTATATTCTACTTGGCATGCCCAATAATACTCTATATTTCGCTCGCATGTCATGATATTTTTATTTGAAAGTAGTCCTAATACTTGAAGTTTACATTACATTCATTATTAACACCGCAGTGAGTAATGTCCTTCTAATGTTCCGTAAATATATAACTTCTTTATATGTTCGCATTGTGATACAAATCTTGTGTAATGTGTTCCTTCATAGACAAGCGAGCACTTTGTGATATTTTATCTATGGGTGTATAGTACCCTTTAATAATTAATGAGAACTTCTAGAATCACATAATTTTACATTGAAAATCTCACAAGCAATTGGATCGTAAGTTCTTGAAAAGTTTAACCCTAAATGATGCACAATCAAAATCGGTTGCAAAACTACTCATATTGATATATTAACTCGTCGTGAGTTACCGATAATTGCAAACAAGAAAGTATGTAATTCAAAACAGGATCAGTAGAAAACTAGAAAGGGGTTGAATAGTTTACCATTAAAACTTTGTTTTGAAACTTATTGAAAGATCAATTGATGTTGATCTTAGATATGTTAGTGAAATATGTAAACAATATATAAAGAGTAAATAAGGAAAGAAACAATCAAACCACAACAAGTTGTTTATAGTGGTTCGGTATTGCCATCACCCGTGTATACTCAAGAAATTAAATCATCCAAAAATTCTTCTACATCTAACTCTTCAACATGAAATGGTTCAAATTCACCTTCATCTAATTCGGTAGCCGGAGGTGATATTCCCATTTCATCTTCTTCTTATGCTATAGTTTCTTCAACTTCTTCAATCGGACCTTCCAACGATCTTTCATGTTGTACCCTATCTACTCCATCCATATAATCTTTCAAACATACACATACTTCCACGGATTCGGGCTTAGTTTTGTCCTTTTTCCGATATAATTCTACCACTATGAAAAGGCCGATTCGGAAGCTACCGTGAAGCTTGGACCGCTAATAAGTCACGAGCCATAGTGGCTAAAATTGGAAATTGATTTTCCTTTCTTTCCACCAAGCCAAAATGTCAAAGTTTGCAAACTCATCGGGACTTAAAGTTGTTAAAAGTTTGTAGCCATATATTGTCCCAACTCGCTTGTTGGGGCTAATGATCGTTGACGCTTTCTAGCGCCTTCACGTAAAGTATTATAAAGGTTTATGTTAATGTCCCTTGTCATTCGAGACGAACCGCCCGCATTGGGTCGAGAATTGGGTTTGGTTGTTGACCATATTTTGTTGCATAAATTTCAAACAATTTTTAAAATAATCATTACATTTAAAAACTTGAGATTCTATATAGTTGGGATCTTCACCGTCAACCCAAATGATAATTCTAAATTTTCCATTATTCTTCTTATTAAAAGTTCTACGCCCAACATTTAAACATGGATTAAGTGTTTGAAACAAGTATAAACCAAAGGTAAACTAGCAAAATATTTTATAAATCTCTTTTTTATAACTTTAACCATTTTTCTAAACATTTGAGTACGCGAGTCTTTTAATTCGTCTAATTTTTCCGTCATAGCATAAATTTGATTTAAAACTAATGGGCTAGTTAGGTAATAAACACCCGATACTATAGTTGTTGCCTCTTTAAAAACTTGTAAAAAAATAGTTAAAGCATTTAGTCGATCCCAATCTTGGTCATCTATCGAAGTGGAACGGTTTTTTTCAACAAGTAATTCATTAAAAGCATGTAAAGTATTACGTTGTCGTAATATATTTTCAAACATAATGCAAGTAAAATTCCACCTAGTAGGTGTATCAAAGGCTGGTCCTAGGGGTGGTTCACCACATTGTATACGAAAACGTTTATAGTTTATTTGTCGTTCATTACTCGAGCGATATATATTTGTTAACATACCCCTAAATGTCAAACGTAATCTCTCACATATTTTTAATGCCGCTTGAACGGATAAATTTATAACATGAGCAACACAACGGAATGAAAAAAGCACCATCTAAAATGGGTTTTATACGTAATTTTAACAATTCCATAGCTCTAGTATTATTAGATGCATTATCTAGTGAAATCGTAAAACTTTATCATCTAAATTATATTCAATTAAAGTGTCATGTAAATTTTTCTTAAATTAGATCCCGTATGAGGATAACCAAATAGTTTAAAAGCAATTGTCCGTTTCATTAATAACCAAGATTCGGGATTAAACCAATGAGTCAGAACGGCGAGATAAGAATTTTTCGAACCATGTGGTGCGGTCCAAACATCCGTAGTTATAGAAACACCATATTTATAATCACGAAACCATCAATAATATCTTTTGGTCGTTTCCCATAATTTAAAAGCATCACTTCTAAGTTTAGTATGACTTACTTGTTTATACCGCGAGTGTAGCCTCTTTTTGATGATGGCCATAAGCTTGGCGTTGTCGAAGAGGTTGAATGGATAAGTATGTTGAATGACCCACCCCGCAAAATCTGTTTGAAGCGTATCATTATCATATACACAAATTTGACCATCCTCACCAATAGTACCATCGGTATTTTGAGGTACCGCGGTACATTTGGCTATATGAGCCTTTAGTGTAGTGTTAGCCCTAAGCATAAAAGTTCAAACATTTTTGCAACGCGCCTTTTCCGTCTCATCCTTCATAATACACAAATCCATATGAGACCAAACCTCGTGATTTCGTGAAGTTGATTTAACAACCAAACATCATCTTGTGTGTAATGTTTTCGTGACCGGAAGACCCAACGGAGGATTAGTGGAAGCTTGTTGTGATTGTGAGTTTTCCATTATAAAGAAATTAGAGATTAAAGAGATTTGATGTGTTTTAAGTCTCAACCCAATACACATATTTATACTACAAGTTCTAGCTTCAAAATACTCAAAATTCAAAAACAAAAAAGGGTCACAAATGCAACCCCAACGGCCTCTCGTGGAATAGTGTTTTTTTTTATAGCGATCGGTTTTGAAAACCCGTAAAAACCGTTTGAATTCCAACAGTCGATTTTGATCGTTTTCAAAACCGGTTTGACCGGTATTGAATTCCAACGGTATTTTTGACTTATACCGACCGGTTTTAAAACCGGTTTAACCGCTTTTAGCGGTTTCGACCAAAAATCGCTTTTAACCGGTTTTTGAAAACCGGTTTACCTAGTTGAACCGGTGAAAACCGGTGGATGGAAAATCGAAAACCGGTACAACCGGTTCGGTTTTAGAAAACCGGTTTCGCTTAGTAAAACCGGTTTCGTTTAGTAAAACCGGTTTCGGGTTAGTAAAATCGGTTCGGTTTTATGGTTCGGTTTTAAAACCGGTTTATATTTGCACTCAAGATTTCAATGTATACGTTTTTGAGCGCCCTTCTAAGTTCAAAAAAGTAATGTACCATTTAAAAGTCAATAATGACTTTATGATTATATAATAAACGATACTTTTTACTATATATGGTCACAACCCATTTCACAATCAACACTCCCACACAATGACCTCCAGCTCTCCTCCGACTACTAACGCCTCACCACCACCTTCTCACAACATCTCGCCACATTTGTCACCGCAACCATCACGTGTTTGTTGTGCTTTAATTTTGAGGACTTTTTAAATGTATATCAAAGTTTTAATTTTTTTTAACCTTTTGTACATCTCTTGTTGTGTTCATCACCACCGTAACTTGGTTTATGTGGTTTTCAGTTTGGTAATTGTGTATGCGTGTCTTTGTGATGGTGATGACTGTTTCAATAGCAATTGGATGGTTTTGTGTTTGTGATGGTGGATTTCTTCTACATCAAATTACTTACCCTTTGTTTCATTCATTTTTATTTTATTATTTTTTTAGCCGCAATTTGGCTACCATAAGTCCATAACCCATAATCAGATAGGATCTTTTTGAGTCAAATTTGATTTTTGAGGATTCAAATGATATGGATATAAGATTTGATATGTTGTGTGTGTTGAATGATTATATTGTAACAAGTTTTGTAGCTTTCTTTGTTGGATCTTTCGAGCTAAGCTAACAAAATCCATTTGTTTTGAGTGTTGATTCGTACACTCATTTTTTGATTACCATATAACAACTATACAACTCAGATAGCATAAAGTGGAGTGTGCGAATCAAAAAGTAAGTGTACAAATCATTAGCCATTTGTTTTATACTACGATTTGTTTAGGATTCTAAATAGTTTTTCTTATATAAGTTGCGAGCTTTGTTTTTGGTCCGTCCAGTTTTTATTTTTACCTTGGTTAATTTGGTTTTATAATTTTTATGCAAGTGACATAAGTCAAGAACATTGGGTAGCGTCAAGCAAAAGGCTAATATTTGTAACCGACATGTTCCTTAAAATGAAATTAATTCCCATAAAATGAAATTAATTTATGTAATTAAAATACAATGAAGTAAATATTATTAACTTTCGATTACACAATTTTAACTTCACATTAAATTATAAGTTATTTGTGGACCATGAAAAGATTTGCTCAAATACTAATATTAGTAACCGACATGTTCCTTAAAATGAAATTAATTCATGTAAAATGAAATTAATTTATGTAATTAAAATCCAATTAAGTAAATAACCATTATTAATTTTTGGTTATACATATTTAAGTTCACATTAAATTCTAAGTTATTTGTGGACCATGCAAAGTTGATAAATTCATTTTAGAGGTTAACGTGGTGAAAGAAGAGATGTTCGCTTGAGATGGTGAAGTAACCACTATGTTCTTGCAATACTAAGAATTGTCATTGTTTTTGTCTTCACATTATCACCAACTACGACTTGTCATCACTATTACCGTGTACCAAAATACCACCATTGTTGTTTTCTCCCTTTTTGGTTTTGATGGATTGCACATGTACTACTATAATGTATAAAGATGATTGTGATGCTTCAATTGTATGCTATTGTGGATTATTTCGTTACATGAGTATCCGTCGTCGCAACGCTGTGGCATCTAACTATACAATTTATATGCAAACAAGTTGATGGTACATATGGTTTTAAAAAATCGATCAACGGGTTCAACCGGAACCTAAGTCACCACCGGTTCGACTTGCCCATAAAAGTCGTCAAGAAAATGATATTATTAAATAAATAGAATATATTGCATACCAAATTACATTGTTTAAAAATATTATTAAATCGCAAAAGTCATCGAGAACCAACATATACACCTTTTATACCTTTTTGATAAAACTTACCACAAAACTAACAACTTTGTTTTATAAAAATCGATCTATTTTTCAAAGCAAAGGAAGCAAAAGTGCAAAGTGCTAAGTGCTAATTATATATTTTATATTTATTATATATATTTGTACAATAATAATTATACTTTTAAATTAACGATATGACTTCTTGAATATTTAGTCTTTCTTTATTTTTATAAGTACTCTTTTATTTATATCATACATTTATATTTAAATGGGAAAATATAATAAACATTGTTTTAGATAACTAAATTTTCTTAGTATAAGTAATTTTTAAATTTGCTATGGTGTTATTATTTAATAATAATTGCGATTACGGGCCATTGTCAACGACTTTAACTACATACGCTTACAATATACCAGGCACCAACTTAGTATAGTCACAATACTACGTGAATAATCTACAATTTTATATAAAAAATATTGCTATTGCATTAAAATATTTAAAATAAAATTGTAGTCATCCAGATATTTATTGTATCGTAAAATATATAACTAAAATAAAACTTTTGAATATTTTAGTTGATGATACCTCCTCCATGTAACGCCGATACCTTGCTAGTAAGCTTTTAAAAACTACATAAAAAAATACAAGAGTTTGACAAGAAAAATAAGAAAAAGATGATTAAAATGATGATATTAAAGAGTTGAAGAAATTGCAATTTGGCCCTTCAATATTTATAATTTTTGCACCTATACTATTACAATATGAGAAAAATAATCTTTGGAGTTTGAAAGTTGGCATAAATGAACCTCTCTTGTAGCTTCCATCAAGTTGATGTGACAATATATAAAAATAGAAAATTACCAAAAGAGCGAATATTCAATGTTGGTCCATTTTTTGATACTTTTAGATCTTTTTTCCATTTAGCCCACGCCATTCGCCGACCCATTATTTTTTTTGACATGTGTCCTTACAAATACAAGTGTTAGGTAAGATATTTTTGCTTTTAAGTTAAATGACAAATTTACCCTTTATTATATTTCTTTATTTAATATCTCACCTACCCTCACCCAAGAGTTGGGTGTGGCAAAATCGTGACTCGCCGTGGGCTTATGTGGCGCCGCCTTCCCCGCGCCACATCGGGTGGCTCGCCGTGGTGACGACGAAGAAGAGTTTCGACACAAACGGATATATTTCAAAATATATCCGTTATTAAACGGATAATTAAAAAACAAACAAACAACTTACCACCCCTATATAAACATATCATAACCACTATTTTATCATCTTCATCTCCTCCATCTTCAATCAAAATACTAAACCATTTCAATCAATATAAACATGAGTTACACGAGTGAATCATCTTATTAAATTGAAAGTGACATTGAAGAGTTAAGCGGACCTAGAAATGTTTATTCACGAGTTTGAGGCGAGTAAACGTTCCAAGAACAAGAAGCGGTCCTTCAAACCATCATCGATCGTCCCGTGAACGTGAAGTTCTTTGAAGCACGTCTACTTGTTGACTATTTTGGTCACAACCCAAAATATACGGATGATACTTTTAGGCTTCGCTTTCATTATGAGTAGTAGTTTATTTTACAAATAGTACAAGGTATTGAAACATATATTGAAACTCATCATCCTCTTCCTAAGCATTTTGATTTCTTTAAAGTGCGACCAGATTGTAATGGTGTAATGAGTTTTAGTGTGATTATGAAATGCACATGTGCCCTACGCCAATTAGCTTACGAGAGTGGATCAATTGAAAAGTGGAATAATTTAAAAAGTGTAGAAAGCCACTCATCATCTGACAAGTGTCCACCATCTATTTTATTTAAAAAATCCGCCTAGGGGTAAAATCGTAAAATTACACCTTTTTTTCCTTTTCCACCCCAAATTTCAAACGCAAATAACTTTCAAACGACAAACTTTTACGAAAAACCGATTTCACCATAATTTTTAAAATTCGATTCTCTTTAATTTGGTATAAATCTTGATAAATATTTCGAACTTTTTTTTACATATCAAATGGTTCTTGATTTTCTTGATTTTTTTTGGCATTTTCGGCCCTATTTTTTACGCCATAAATGTCAAATATTGAAAACTTAAAACATGAAAGTTATAGATTTTGTTCACTCTTTACCCGTAAATTCAAATCACTCAAATTCGATGTCATATGGGTAAGATATAACACGTTAAAGATGGTGTTTTACTCATATTTGTTGCATACAAGGTGTTTGATGAAATGTCTAGCTTAGATTTTTAGTGTTAAAGTTGAGCTAAATGCACTAATTTTGTCCCACAACGCATCATTAATCATTTTATTAATGTAAGATTCAAAGTGATGTTTTTAATAGTTAATGTTTTAACTATTAAAAGCGATGAACCAAAGTGATGAACCGATGAACCAAATCAAACTGTTAAAAAAAAGCATAAAAGCAAAACTGATGAACCTAACTAAACTGATGAACCAAACCAATAACAGATGAACCAAACCAAAACTGAAACTATAATTGATGAACCTAACTAAACTGATGAACCAAACCAAAACTGAAACTATGATTGATGAACCAAACCAAAAAATGATGAACCAAAACCAAAACTGATGAACCAAACCAAAACTGAAACTATGATTCATGAACCAAGAGAACCAAACCGATGAACCAAACCAAAAGCGATGAACCAAACTAAAATCGAAAGCGTGATTGATGAACCAAAATAAAGCGATGAACAAAACAAAACAAACAACAACATGTTAAGTTGAAACTATGATTGATGAACCAAAATAAAGCGATGAACTATGTTTGATTTGGTTCATCGATTTTGGTTTGGTTCATCGCTCATCGATTTGGTTTGGTTCATCGCTTTGATTGATTCATCAGTTCATCGATTGATGAACAAGGATTAAGCGATGAACAAAGCGTGCATTTTATTTTAAATTAACGACTAAAAAACATCACTTTTTGAATCTTACATTAATAAAATGATTAATGATGCGTTGTGGTATAAAATTTAGAGCATTGAGCATAATTTTAAAACTAAAATCTAAGCTAGACATTTTATCAAACACATTGTGTGCAACAAATATGACTAAACGCCAATTTTAACGTGCGATATCTCACTTATTTCATATCGGATTTGAGTGATTCAAAACTTGTGTAAAGAGTGAACTAAAATCTACAACTTTCGTGTTTTAAATTTTGAGTAAATCAACCTTTAAATTAGATAAAAGTAGGGTCGAATATGCCAAAAATTTCAAGAAAATCATAACCCACTTGAAATCTTAAAAAAAAAAGTTCCGATTTATATATCAAGATTTATACCAAATTAAAGAGAATCGAATTTTAAAAATTATGGTGAAATCGGTTTTTCGTAAAAGTTTGTCGTTTGAAAGTTATTTGCGTTTGAAATTTGAGGTGAAATTAAAAAAACGGGTCAAATGACCAATATACCCTCTAACCGAAATATTAAATTAGAAAGAGAAGAAGTGGATGGGGGACACATGGCGCTACTTTATTGGCTTTCTACACTTTTTATTTTGTTCCCCTTTTCAAATGATCGCACCTCATTAGCTTACAGGGTAGCACCTGATTCATTAGATGAGTATTTACAAATAGGTGAACACTGTGCATGCGACTGCCTAGATGTTTTTACTATGTGCATAATCCATCTATATATTAAGGAGTTTTAAGAAAACCGGATGAGGATGACATTCGTCACTTATACCATGCACATAACACTGCTCATAGGCTTCCGGAATGTTGGGAGCATCGATTGTATGCACCGAATGGAAAAGCGTCCGAAAGAATGGCAAGGCCAATTTCACGCAGGTGATAAAAAATATCCAACTATAAGGCTTGAAGCCGTTGTTTCATCGATTTGTGGATTTGGCATGCATTTTTGGGGTAGC
The DNA here is from genome assembly GCA_022545495.1 of Chrysanthemum lavandulifolium. Taxonomy (NCBI): domain Eukaryota; kingdom Viridiplantae; phylum Streptophyta; class Magnoliopsida; order Asterales; family Asteraceae; genus Chrysanthemum; species Chrysanthemum lavandulifolium. The sequence goes on along the minus strand of CM040242.1, from coordinate 41,502,557 downwards.
GGGTGCGAATAACGATCTAACGGTTTTAAATAATTCTCCGTTATTCGACGACCGCTGATGACATCGCCCGAGGTTGAGTTTGAAGTATACGGGTCTAAATTTAAGCAAAGGTATTATCTAGTCGACGGAATTTACCGGAGTGGGCATCTTTCAAGTCATTTACGATTGCAAGTAACCCAAAAATGCCGATTCAAAGCGAAACAAGAAAGTGCTCGAAAAGATATCGAAGAGCTTTTGGTGTCCTCCAAGGACGTTGGCATATCATTGCCCAACCGGCGCGTGCATTTACTATTGGCAAGTTACAGAGAATCATGTACTCGTGCATCATATTGCATAACATGATTTTGAAAGATCAACAATTTGCGATATCCGACATTGCTGAAACGTAATTTCTCCGACACCAAATTTACAACAGACATGGATTGAACATTGCGAATTGCAAAGGAAAAAAACCAAAGAACTACATGATAAACACAAACACGCAAAGCTTCAGCGATGTCTCATCGAGCATGTTTGGCAACATCTTCAATGAGAACAATTTCAACAACAGAATCCAAATAATTAGTTTCGTTATAATTTGATGTATTTCTTAAGTTGCGTATGTTTTTTAACCGTATCTTTATTCTACGTTTCGTATGTTTTTTATTTTGTTATGTATTGTATTTTTATTTTTAATGAAATGAATTTAGTTTATTTGGAAATTGAATTAAAAAAAATGAAGTGGTAGTGGTGGGCCCCAAATGAAGAGTTTGATGTTTGTTATGAGAGAGGGGTTTGTTGTGGTTAGTTGTGGAGGTTTGTTATCTTGATGTGGCGTTGACGTGACGATGATGAAGAGGTTGAGGCTTGTCACCACACCCACCCCTCTAACTCCATCCACCTACCTCACCACCTTACCACCATAACCACCACCATCATCACCGCTCATATGCTCGACCACCACCGTCAACCACAAAAATTATCTATACCGATCAAAACCGACATACAAAATTACTTATTTCATCACTCGGATCCACACATTCAATAAATCCATCTCAAGCATAACTTTATTTCATCACTCAAAAAACAAACACCCATATTATATACATAATAAACCAGTAATCAAACCCTTAATTAACAAATCCCGTACATAAAATGTTGACTAGTTTTAATTAGAGGTGGCAATTTGTGCCCAAAATCAAAAAAATGGGCTAAATGGGCAAACATTTAAAAGATTTGGGCACATTTGGACCCCCTCCTTTTTTTGAAATGGGCATGTATTACCCATTTAGAAGTTAAATGGGCATAATGGGCACATGTTTTTCTCGAACATTAGATTGTTTTTAAAGAAAAACTTATATTTAATTTTTTAAATATAAATGAGATGTTACGTTCGAGTAATTTATTTCGTCGTTTTGGGTCTTTTTAAAAGCGATTCGTATAATATGAGCCCGTTTGGCCCGTGCCCGTTTAGCCCGTGCCCGTTTAGCCACGCCCGTTTGGCCCATAGCCCGTTTGGCCCGTAGCCCGTGCCCGCCCGTTTTGCCACCTCTAGTTTTAATTAACCACAATTTTAAAAAAAAAAAAAAAAAACGATCGTAGATGATGTTGCAAGATCATTACATCATATTAGCAACATAGAAAAAGAAAAAAAGTCACGCATCACAAACGAAAACAGTTGGAAACATTATAAAAAAAGAAATGAAAACAATTGAATCATTATAAGAATCTGCTTTATATATATATATATATATATATCTTAGGCGAATACCGCGCTCAGCGGCATCGGTTTCTAGCGGCGGTTTCTAGCCGAGTGTCCGGCGTGGCGGCAACGGTATCAGCAAAGTAGCCATGTCTTGCGGCGGTGGTATCTAGGAGAGTACACACGCCTAGTGGCGGTGTTTAGTTTTCGACAAAATTCACATGGCGAATAATTTTTTTCAAAAATTGTATATTTATCGCCGGGAATCTTTTCGAAGAGCACTTTTTCTGAAGGCATAATTTCGAGAATTTGTACTTGCAACGTTACGGAATCACGGCAGCGGTGTCCAGTCTTCGACAAAACCTAAGCGGCGAATAATTTAATTTCGAGAATTTGTACTTGCAACGTTACGGATTTACGAAGAACTATTTTTCTGATGGTATGATTGATATAGTCTTCAACTAATTTGCTAGCTTGAAATGCTTTTTCTATAGCTTAGTTTTAAGTTGAAATATATTTCACCTTAAAGGGTCTTTGGGATATCCATCTCTTTTTAATGTTGCTTGTGTTATATATATTGTTTTGGAGTAATACATTTCATTTTTTCATAAATAAATAATAAATTAAATTGAAAAAATAGTCGACTATGATTAAAAAATTATAATGGATAGCTTACAACAAATTGTGAAAGTGCAAATCTGGTAGTATCTCAAATTTGTGATGGTTAAAAAATTTTAATGGATACTTTTTTTTATGTGGAAGACCGTTGGAGTATAGATGAATAATTCAATATTCATCATTCATCTTTTTCTTCTTTTTTCGGCATCCTCATTAAGAGCCTTGGGTACAAGGTGGCGTCATCCCTATATTTTCGCTATGCTAATTTTAAAAAACCCAGCTTTTATAAAATTAATTCAAAAAATAGAGCTACTATATTTAGCTATAATCTATCACTTCATTAAATAGTCTTGTTTTGAAAATACAAAAAGTCATAAATTTAATTTCTAAAACATTGAAACCTTTTGAAAAAACTACGAAACTTTAGAAAGGCAAACCTTTCGAAATTAATTTGACATGGTTTACTTTTGTTGAACTTATTGTTTTCGATATACAATATGTAGTTGTGACCAGTTTGTTGCTCACTCAAGAAAAAGAGACCAACTTTAACTTTTTCGAGATGCCCTTTCAACAACTTTAACTTATTGTTTTCGATATACAATGTCTATTTGTTATGTGTCCCACTTGTGTGTGTACATATGTATTGTGTCCTTCGTATGTCTATTAGATCGTAAGTTATCAAGTCCTCATGAGTAGTTGTAGTCCGATATATGTAACTAATTATATAAAGGTTTTTTTAACAAAATTTTTGAACTAATTATATAAAGGTTGAATAACTAAAAAGTCATATTAAGCAACATTTGGAACTCATGTCTTGAAATTGAGAAAGTATTTGGCAACTTTTAACAAAAGCTATAAATTCAAAAGATTTTGACTTGCCTCGAGCCCATCAAAGTTCACATGCAAATCTCTTTACAATATCTTTTTTCAAAATATTACCTAATAAAACAAAAAAAACATGAATAAAAATATATATTAATAAAAAGAATAAGAAAACATGAAAATAGATGCTTAAAAAATAGCCACACATTTCCGCAACTTCATAAGATTTTCAAGTGCCCATAAGCGAAAATAGTGATTCGGCAAGAATGGGGAACGTGGATCTAAATACAAATCACAAAGAAAAATACCTTTAAAAGTTGAAGAACATTAAAACAAACTCAAAATTGCATTACAATACAACATTACAAGAAACTCAAAATACATATATTTACATACAGTTACAACTTACCAACAAAGTTTATAGTAAACAATAAACTTTAAAATAATTTACTAACCTTATAACAAAACTTACCTTTACAAACTTTAAAAAGAACCAGCACATTTACGCAACAAATGCAAGTTCGGTGGCGGGGGCACATATTCCGGCAGCAAATTTTCCGGCAACACAAGCTCATCTGAAAGAAGGAAAAAAAAAAACTGTTAATATTAAATCTGAAAAAGTTATACAAAGAAAAACCATGTAATCTTAACAAATTTATAACAATAAATACATGATCAATTTTATACGTAACAATATTAACAATAAAACTAAAACATACCATTAAAGTTGTGGCAAGAATAGCAATTTTCCGCAACAAAACGGTGAAAGCAACATTAAGCTTTTCCGCGAGGATGCGGATGTAGTCATAGTTTCGGCGACGGTGGCACTAACAAGGCAAGCGGTCAGAAAAAGAGAACCAAAAACTTAAAGAAAATCATAGATCTACAAATAAATAATATAGATCTATAAAAAACCTTTAAAACATGATTAATAAACATAGATTCATGAAGAAAAAAACTCGAAAATACCTCGAAACTTGGTGTTTCGTTGAGGTGGCTCCTCCGGTTGTAGCCGCTATGTGGTGGTCCGATGATGGTTTGCTTTCGGGGTAGCGGGACGGTGGATCCGTGGTGTGACGTCCGTGGCGGTGGAGGGTTTGGTGGTGGTGGTCGAATAAGGTAGCAAGTATTTTGTGTGAGTTTTTTGTGAGTTGGGAGATGTGTTGTTTTGTGTGTTAAAGGTTTGGTCAGTGAGAAAGTAAGATGAAGGAGGGTGTGTGTATTTTTGTTTGAGTGTGAGTTGGGAGAGTATTTGAGTTTGGGTGTGAGTTGGGAGATTATAGTGTTTTGTGTGTGTGTTTTTTTAAAAGTAAATGGGATTGGAAGATGAGGATGAAGATGTGTGGGGTATTTGTTTGTAAGGTGGTTTATAAGGTTTTGTTGGTTTGGTAATTTTTTAGGATTGGATGTTGGTTTGGTGTGTGTAAATTTAGGCTCGACGAAGGGTCGGATGGTGAATCTTAAAGTTGTAGGATTGGAGTTAGGAGGGATATGCATGCTTTATAAGTAGTATATAGATATATATATATATATATATATATATATATATATAGAGGTTGGATCAAATGAAAAGTGACTTAAGGTAAAAAGATAAAAGGGTTAAAACTTAAAAGTATAAAATTTGCTATTTGATTAATAAGGATATTCTAGACAATTAACCACTCATCTTTTAAATGCTCATTTAAACCTATTTAACATGTCATTTAAGTTTTATATCTCATTTAATAGAAATTTGTATATTTAACATGTCATCTATGAGGTATCAATTTAGTGTTGAAATAATATTTAACTTACTTACATACAAAGTATCTTTGATGGATTTGCTTATGATTTTCGTGAAGTTAATTAATCAATACTTTTTATTAATATTAATTGTATATCATTATCCTTAAAGTTAGAATATTTTACAATTTGTACATAACTTCTAGTATGATTGTATGTCAATAGTTTATTAATCGTTTATTACATGAATTAATTTTGTATCATGTACAAAAATCCGTGTGTCATTTTCAATCATGATATATCATTTACGGAGTTGAAATAAAAAATGTACCAAAGGTATAGAGGTGTTTCAAGTGTGTCAATAAACATAAATATGTGTCACTCTATTAAATAGATATTTCAATATGTGTAAGAATGTATGTATCAAGTGTGTAAATATTAATAGATATGTTTTAAGTGTGTCAATATGTATAAGAATGTGTCACTCTATTAAAAGGATGTGTCAATATGTATAAAGATGTGTCATTCTATTAATAAAGATGTGTCAGTATGTTAAAGGATGTGTCACTTTATTAAAATGATGTGTCAATATGTGCAAGAATGTGTGCACCAAGTGTGTAAATAATAATAGATGTGTTTTAAGTGTGTCAATATATATAAAAATGTACACTCAATTAAAAGGATATGTAAATACGTATAAAAATGTGTCATTCTATAAATAAAAATGTGCCACTATGTTAAAGAATGTGTCACATTAATAAAATGATGTACCAATATTTATAAGCAAGTATATCATGTGTGTCAATTTTAATAAAATATGTGCATGAAGAATCAAAGAAAAATGATACTACGCTGAAACATACGCAACCCACAATTTTTTTGTTGGTCATTAGAAAAAGAAATTAAAAAAATAGATAAATAAAGAAAACAAATAAGATGATCATGTGTCATGGCATAAAATAGGGCTGAGCATCGGGTCGGAACTCGACCCGACCCGAATATACCGACACCCGACTACACTCTAAAATCACTACCGATACCCGACCCGAATGTTAGTCGGTCGGGTTCGGGTAACCGTCGGGCTTAGCGGTCGAGCAGTCGGGCAAACGGGCCTAGCCCGAGTTCACATTATAATTTAAGCCCAGCCCAAGTTCACAAAACATTTCCAGCACTTCCAAAATACATTTCCAGGCTTTTTGCAAATGCTATTTCCTTAAAACTTAAAACTTATCAGTTCATAAATGTTACAGAAATAAATGTTCAACATCAGTTCATAAATGTTACAATTATTAAATTCGTATATTCATAAATGTTCAATTATCAGTTCATAAAACTTATCCTACCATGAGAAAAGTTCTATACGAAACACCATTTAGCTAAAACACAAACCAAAAGATCTCATCCATCCATTCCCCTTCCATCCAACGGTGTAGATTAATTACATTTTATAAAAAAAGCGGATGGGCATTTTAGTCTTATCACCTTCGACTAATAAATCCGTCAAACACACCCAAAACACACACACGCGTTTTCTCCCCAATTCCAACACACACACATTCGACTAACCGCCCTAAACCACAAACTATCACAAACCCCTTCAAACCACCGCGAAATCACCGCTCATTCCTTTAAAATGGACCTACAAGTTGAAATATCTCAATCTAAAGACCATTCATCGCGGAACCGATCAAAATAAGCTTCTAAATGTCGATTCGTATATTTTTGTTAAATCGTCTTTATTTTAAATTTTTGTGATCGATTAGCTTATTTTTTTTGAATGTATTAGTTTATTTTGTTGTTGTATTAGCTTATTTTGTTACTGAATCAGCGTTTGGATTAGGTTATATCAGCGAGTAGATTAGATTTCAGGATTAGTTTATTTTTTTTGATGTAATGAGTTTTTGGATTAGCTTATTTTTGTTATGGGAATCCGTCTGTTTGAATTAGCTTATTTTTCTGATGTAGTTAGTTGTTATGCTTTTCTCAAATTGAAATAAGTTTTATAGTTTTTGCTTATTTTTTGGATGTGATAGACATAAGAAGATAAGCAAATGGAATTGTCAGTTTGTGTAAGATTAATCCTATGGGATTATCACTGAATCCCATGGGATTCACATAGAATGAGTGTTTGTATTAGCTTTAGGAATCGATTTATAGTTGCGTATTTTCCGTATTGTTTGTTAGTGTTAGGACTTTGTGATTGATGAGATTGTGTTGTTGTTAGTTTCTTATATCTAATATTTGTCTCAAAACTAATATTACTTTTTTCGCCTTAAAATTGATATAGGTAAAATATTGAACCCAAAGCCGTTGTCTCGTTACAATCCTTTTGATATTAAGGCGAAGAAACAAGGAATGTTACGTTGGTCGGTGGAATCCTTATGATGATATTAAGGCGAATAAACAAGGAATAAGGTTGTTCGTGGAAAGGCGAGTAAAAGGCGAAGAAAACATCGATTGTTGATGTTGCTAAGTTGGCGTGTGTTGTTAAGGAGAATGAGATTGTGTCGGTGTTGTGGAAAGGCGAGTGTTGTTCGTGAGATGAAGAATGTGCCGGATGATTCTCGTAGTATTATTTCGCCGTTGTTTCGATTTGGCTAATGAGAATGTCCGCGTGTTGTATGTAAGAATGAGAAGGAGAAGGAGAAGGTGAAGGAGAAGGAGAAGCATAAACTTCCTCCGAAGAAAAGATGACTATTATTCTTGAAGCAATAAAGAATAGGGAAGCACGTGAGCGCATGTAATCATTGAAGAAGTTATGTCTTTTTGAATGCTAGAACAATTTGTCCGATTAGGTGTTAATGGTATGGTAGACGAGATCATGTGAATGGGAACTTGTGCATGGTAGAACAATTGTCCGCTTAGGCGTTAATGGTATGGTAGACGAGAACATGTGCATTATTTTGTCTTTTAAAACTTCAATGGTATAACGTAACGCTTATGGTAGAACTATTATTTGTCTTTTATCGCTAATTATGTGAATCCTGTGATTCATTCATAATCCCAAAGGATTCTTTATGATAGACTTTTTTCCACTTAATCTTTTGAAAATATGTGTATGGTAGAAGAGAATATGGAAATAATCCCATGGATTCATACACAATCCCATGGGTTTCATACACAATCCCATGGATTCCACTTAATCTTTCCACTTAATCTATTAACATATTTTTGTATCCCTTAGGATTCATATACAATCCCATGGGATTCATACATACAAGTAAGAAACAAGATATATTCAAAGTGAATCCCATGGGATTCATATACAATCCCATGGGATTCTTACGTAATATAAGTAAGAAACAAGATATATTCAAAGTAAAAAGAATTTTCTTTTCAAATCATCTAAATAATCAAGTAAAGAAGAAAAATAACTAACAAAACCGAAACCGTAATATAAATAATCAAGAAACTTTTAGTTTACGGCCGCCTTGCATTTGGCTTCTCCGGACAGTTGGTTTTGGCTTTCGCTATTCGGTTCCCCTATGAACATATTAACATCCCGATTTCATTCTTAAAATCAGAATCGTCCCATGAACATATTCATACCCACCCTTCATACTCGTTAGCAAGTTGTGAGCCCGTGTTGGACCAATCTTGTTCTTTGCGACTTTAACAACAAACATTTTTTTCGCCAGTGTCATTCTTCTTTGCTTTTGGTAAAATGTTTGTACTCTTTTGGTATGAGCATATGGTTGTGTTTTGCAATAAACCGAACTAGCTTGTATTTTCCGTAAATGACATCCAATTCTAACCTTATACGAGCTTTACAACTGTTATATAAAAAAAATATTTTAAAACATGTTATACAAAAAAATAAAATAAGAATCCCATGGATTTACATTGAATCCTATGGGATTTCATAAAGAATCCCATGGATTTACAATGAATCCTATGGGATTCAACATCATTCAAGTTATATATTACAAGTCTTTCAATGAATCCCATGGATTTACAATGAATCCCATGGATTCTTTATGAAATCCCATGGGACTCACAATGAACTCGGGATTTCATCTAATGTTTCATAGTATTTTACCTCACAGAATTCCTTCTTGTACATGAGGCTTCCAATATACCGATCCGCCGGTGTCTCAGCCGTGTTCATATAAAGTTGGTCTTGGTGATTTTATAGAATCAGATATAAAAAGCGGTTGGGATTAAGATAACTCAAGTATGAATCCTATGGATCAGATACATATCTATAGCTTCATGTATGAATCCTATGGATTTTTATGAAATCCCATGGGATTCTCGTGATTAATCCTATTGATTTCATAAAGAATCCCATGGGATTCTGCATGAATCCTATGGGATTTCATAAAGAATCCCATGGGATTCACTGTGAATCACATGGGGTTCATCCATGAATCCCATGGGATCTCAAATGAATTTAAGTATCTTTTTTAGTTTACCATTAAACAACAAAATCAGAATCAGAGGGATTCATCCATGAATCCCATGGGATTCATGATTCAATGAATATACATGAATCCCATGGGATTCATCTATGAATCCCATTAATCAACAAAATCAGATTCCCAAGGGATTTTACCATCATGTTCCTTCATATCAACTTCTGTGAGTACTTCATCTACATCATCATCTGTAACGACATCATCTACATCATATGTAACCACATCATCTATGTCAATCGGATTTGTTGATGAATCCGGCGGATTTGTTGACGATTCCAGCGGATTTGATGACGAATCCGGCGAGTTTGATGACGATTCGATGGTTTTGATGTCAATGCCGCGGATTTGATGAAGAATCCGTTGGTTTGATGATGAACCGTCGGATTCATTGTGATTCCGCGACGTTTGATGATTCCGACGGTTTTGATGTCGATGCGGTGGATTTGATGAAGAATCCGATTGTTTTGTTGATGAACCGCCGGATTCATGGTGATTCCGCGACGCTTGATGATTCCGACGAGATTAGATGCATAGATGTGGGTTTTGATTTTGATGAGAGAGAAAGTTAGGTAACAAATGAGATGGATATAGATTTTTTTATTGTTTTTATTGAGATAATTGATTTTACTATCTTGCCCTTCTTTATATTTTTTGGCTTCATCTATGCCATTAGATTCAAGGTGAATGGATGGTTGAGATCTTCTCATTTGTTCTTTGGATAACATTGGTTTTGCATATATCTCATCTCATCCTACCATTATTTACTCAACATCAGTTCATAAAAATTTAAACCATCAGTTCATAAAAAAAAAAAAAAAAAATTAAATTCGTATAATCATTAAATTCGTATATTCATCAATTAAATTCAACATTCTCATGATCATCCCAAAAAAAAAAAAAAAAAAAAAAAAAAAAAAGATTCAGAAACGAAATTAAATACTTACTTCCGTTGCATTGTTTTGTTGAGAAGCAAATGATTCATACGTAGGTAAAGAAGATGAGATTGATTCATGTGTGGGTTTTTAGATGAGCTTTATCCATTTGATTTGGTTCTTGATTTTGAGATGACATTGATTTGGTTCTTGTTATTAAGATGAAGGCTTGTTATTGATTTTGAGATGAGGTTGATTTGGAATGTATTCGATTTGGTTGATTGTGTTTCTTGTTCTTGATTTGGTATATTTTGGAGACCGAGAAAGGAATGAAAAGCCAAAAGGGGCGATATTTTGAGTTAACCTAACAAGTATTCGGGCAATCGGGTTTTCGGCTTCATTCGGGTTTTTCCCGACCGACCCGATCTCGATAACATTGATTTTCCAAACCGAGTCCCGCCCCGTATACTACTCGGTCGGGTCGGTGCTAATCGGGTCGGTCGGGCTTGTCGGGTTTCGGTCACCAAGCTCGATTCTAGCATAAAATGTGTCAAGTCACTAATAAGTAACCAAAATAACGGTTTAAAATTTGTAATTAAATGTGTCATTAAAACAAATGTTTGATGGCAATAATTAAAAGACCATGATATCCTTTTTCATTTCACGATAATACATAATGACCCAACAAAATTTATAAATTGTCATAAATTACCCAATTTAATCTCATCCATTAATTTATTTTACATTGATACATCATATGGCTACAAATCCTTCCTATCCTTTTACCACTAATGACTTCTTACAATAACCACACTATATATATATATATATATATATATATATATATATATATATATATATATATATATATATATATATATATATATATATATATATATATATATATATATTGTGTAAGATCTATAAAAGACTCATCATAGAAAAATTGAATCATTATAACAAAACCCATCATAGATCTTGAACAAGAAACGAAAACAATTGAATCATTATAATAAACTCGAAAAGCATAACAACACAAGACCTCGATTCGCTCAAAGATCTTAAGTGATTGAACAAAACCCATCATAGATCTTGAACAAGAAACGAAAACAAAATCAAATACCTTACCCGAGACCTTGTTTAAAGATCTTGAAGCCTTTTAATAAGAAAGAAACCAAAAGAGATTCGATACTTTAGTGATTGTGAGATTCGACTTTGGAAGAGGTTATTGTGGTGGTCGAGCGAGATCAAGTCGAAACAAAGGAATTAGAAACTTGTTCTCCTCAGTGGAATTAGAAACTTTTCGGTTGAGATCTAAAAAAGAAAAAATAGGAGATAAAGTTTTGTAAGAGATAAGATTTGTATGGATATATTTGAGTGGGTAAGAGAAAGAAGATAAAGGGTATTTTTGACTTTACAATAAGATAAAATATTAATTCTTACCTAACATGTGTACTTGTAAGTGACATGTGTTATAATATGAATGAAGTCGAGCAGTTGAGCAAGACAAAATGGGAAAGAGATGGTAAAAAAGTCTAGAAAATGGACCAACCTTGAATATTTGGCCTATTTTGATAATTTTCTTGAAAAAATAAACTTGAAAATAAGTACTACAATAAGCTTTTAAAACTACATAAAAAAATACAAGAGTTTGACTAGAAAAATAAAAAAAAAAGATGATTAAAATGATGATATTAAGGAGTTGAAGAAATTGCAATTTGGCCCTTCAATATTTATAATTTTTGTACCTATACTATTACAATATGAGAAAAATAATCCTTGAGTTTGAAAGTTGGCATAAATGATCCCTCTCTTGCACCTATACTATTACAATATGAGAAAAATATATAACTTGGACCGGCCTTTGAAGGTGAACCGGATGAGTTCTTGGGTGAGGCTAGGTCCGTTGGACTCGTTTTGTGCTCTTTCCAATGGTGTGCTCGGAGAATCTTTACGACTTCGTTTGAACCTCCAAAAACATTAAAACATTGTCGAAACTCATTCGAAAATCACCGTTTTTGCTTTATTTTCAAACCCTTGTACCTGCGAGTCATAATAACACATTACAAACATATTTGCAATATAATTTAACGTATTTAATGGTTGTTAGCCCGATTTAGCGTGTTTTTAGATATAAAAATGATGTGTGTTTAAGCACACATCAATTACTTGCAACAACAACCATTTTTATGCAAATAAGAGAAAGTCCTTGCATAAATGATGATTTTTCTTGGTAACGGAGTACTAAATTCATGGCTTTTACTATTTTTGGCATTGAACAACTAAAAATGAGCATTTAGATCATGAACTGATAACATGTCCCATATGTAAAAAGCTAAATTTAGCCAAGGCAAGTTAAAGTATCATAACAAATCATCATAAATAAAAAGGTAGCTATGATGATATTTAAACTTATAGCCTTTAACATTAGTTACGGATTCAAACTTTCACACAGTTGAGAGTTAAGCTTTAATGCTTTATATGTCGCAAGAAGCTAAATATAAAAATCATTTAAAATTGTACAAAACATTGTAACGACTTCACTTCAAAGTAAGATAATACATTGTTGCGTAATATTTCTTACTTTGTTACCTAAACATATGGAAGGGGGTGTTTGGCATTGCGGTCAAAGTCGTCAACAATCGGTTTGTAAATCCTAAGTCAGTAGTAAGATCTGAGCCTATGATCCAACCACATACCATGTCTGGTTGGCTCGCCATGACACAGTCAAAGTCGTCAATAATGAGGGTCAGGTATGCGAATCTATAAGCGATTCTAAAGACACGCCATGGCTGCAACCACAATCTGGTTATGGTTTCCATACCAAGATGTGTGACTCAGTTGATCACACACACAAAAAACAGAGGGTTATCTTCATTGCCTGTGAAAAGAAAAGTGATCTAATAACCCAATGAATCTATATTTTCGCTGACATGTTTTTGTCCATAAGAGTCATCTACTTCATCATTTTACATATTAAGCATCTATCAATATTGTATCAAATATGGTAAGACAATTAATGAGCAGACAACCAAATACGAACATAAGATGATTTTATGAAAATAACTTTAGTATACTTTTTTCAAAAAGTCGATCAAACATTGAATGAAAATGACATGCTCTACAACTGTAGTATACTTGTTTATGGTACACGAAAGGGTTGTAACCGAAACCCTAAAAGTGACTAAACCACGTCAAACATGACTATATCAAGTGATCATGTTATCTACCATACTGTATCATCATGATATAGTAAGAATCTTAAATTGAAAATCAAGGGACAATAAGAATATACAAACAACGATAATAAGGGGAAGTGTTATAAACTTACCACTTGGAATATCTTTAAGAGCGGTTCAGCGGCCGCAATTTTCCACAAACCTCTGTGTTAATACAAATATCGTCATTAAACGTTATTTATAATTTATGATCTTTACCTAAATTTTGTTAACGACAAAAGTAAATTCAATTTTTTATAAAGCTTAAAGCTTGTCAAGTTTAATAAATATTAAAACAAGCTTTTCAAATAATATATTCATCACTAAAGCATTTACATTTTGATTAATCATATTTTTTATATGACTCTAAACCATAATGTATGTTAATATTTTTAGATCAAGAATGTTTTAGTTTCTTAAAACAAAACCTTACATATGTATTTACATTTTAAACATATTTCTAAAAATAGAAAACAACACATGACATCATGTAATGCATCATTGAAATCCTTAGAAGATTTCACTAGATACTTTTTGTAGATTTAGACTCTACATATCTTACACAATCTTGGATAGATATGGTTGACTTCTGTAAGATTTTGGTGATCTTGTTGTCATACCCCGGCGGCACCAAAACTTAACATGGACGGAACCCTTTTGAGGGATCCGTGGTGCCTGCTGATCATTTTGGCTATAAATAGCAAAGCCAAACCAAGTTGCTTTTCATCCCTTTCTATCATATTCACATACATTCATTCTCTCTAACATTTCTAACTCAGTTTCATATCATAATAGTGATCTCTTTTGTAGCAAAGAAGATCAAGGCATATTCAAGCTTCAACAAGTTGTTGGAAGTCTTGTTTGTTTGTTGTTGTATGATCTTGTGTTGATTCATACATTAATTTTGTACCAAACCATCATAATATTATGAGTGTGAGTGGTTAGTATTTTAGTCCTTAAAATACATTGTGTGTGGGAGTGGTTGTACCCTTGAAAAGAACTCGACATCTAGCTTAGTGTCGTAAATAGTGTGTAAGCGAAGTGTAAAGGTTTCTCCGCCGGTGAGAGGAGCTTGTTGACTAGTGAAGTTAAACTCTCGAGTGTGAGACTCGGGGAGTGGAGTAGGGCAAGGAAAAAGAGTCCTTGTAGACCGAACCACTATAAACAACTTGTCGTGGTTTGATTGTTTCTTTCCTTATCTACTCTTTATATATATTGCTTGCATATTGATTATCATTCACTAATATATCTAAGATCAATATCAATTGATCTTTCAATAAGTTTCAAAACAAAGTTTTTTAATAGGTAAACTATTCAACCCCCCTTCTAGGTTTCCACAATTGGTACCAGAGCCTCGTTGCTCAAGAATTTCTAAAATATATTGTATTTTATAAACTTGAAACGATAAATGGATTCGGAAAACTTTAAAGAAGGGCAATATATGCAAAGACCACCACTTTTTGAAACCAATGGATTTATCTATTGGAAAAACCGTTTTGAAACATATGTAAAATCAAAAGATATAGATCTTTGGTTTGTTATAATTAAAGGAGACTTTAGTTCTGCAACAAAAGATATTTTTGTTGATGATCAAAAGAAATTAATAGCTAAAAATAATGAAGCTAAAATGATGTTTTATAATGCTTTACCTAGAAAAGAATATGAAATAATTTTTATGTGTGAAACCGCTAAAGACATTTGAGAATCTTTGATTATTACACATCAAGGAAATTCACAAGTCAAGGATAACAAAATTGATCTTCTTGTTCAACAATATGAACAATTTGTTATCCCTAAATATGAAACCATTGATTATGGTTTTGCTCGCTTTAATACTATTATTACATCTCTTAAAGCATTTAATGAATCTTTTCGTAGTAAGAACTTTGTCAGAAAATTTCTTAGAACACTCCATTCGAAGTGGAGAGCTAAAGTGACGGCTGTGGAAAACTAGAAGGGGGGGTTGAATAGTTTTGCCAATTAAAATTTCCTTTTAATCTATTTAGATTGACTTATGTCAATCTATTTGGATGTGTGTGTTGGATGTTGATAAACAAGCATATAAAGGTAAGTAATGAAAAGATAAGAGTAAGAAGCACAAAACCACAACGCGAGTATTTATAGTGGTTCGCTACAAGGATACCTTCCTTGCCCTACTCCACCCCCGAGTCACCTACTCGAGAGTTCGTAAACACTACACCAATCTCCTTATGGCGGAGAAGCCTTCACAACGCCGCCTACCTTTTTTTCGGTGCTAGGCTAACCACCGTGTTCTTTCACCCAAGGTGAACCACACCTACACAACGTCGCCTACCTTTTATAAGGTACTAGGCTAAGTACCTAGTTCTTTCACCCAAGGTGAACTACACCTTCACAACGCCGCCACCCTTTATTAGGTACTAGGCTAAGCACCTAGTTCCATTGCAATGGAGGAACTACTACCACACTACACCAACGACTAATACCAAAGGAGATCTACTCCTTTACAACATCATCAAGGATATCAATATCCTTGGATCTAATACTAGTCTATCTTGTACATCAAAACACACCATATCGAATGTACATCTAAGGCACCTTTCACTAATGCCTTTGACTAGATCTACAAGACACCTTCACTAATGTCTTGTGTCTTCACTCTAAGCACCTTTCACTAATGCTTCTTTGTCTTGACTTCTAAGCACCTACCACAAGTGCTTATCCTATGTACTATAGATACCCTTCACTAATATCTTCGCCTTGAAACTTGAGACATCTTTCACTAATGTCTTCAACACTACACTTCTTTGAAGAAAGAAATGAATCATCAACAAGAGGACTTCAAGAGTCTTGATGATTATGAAGCATGGCAACTCATGGACTTGAGCTTGCTCGACTTCAAAGGTGGTGATCTTGCCTTTAAGAGGAACCTAAAAGATCACACAAAACAAAACTACAAACATAGATCTCTTGGATCCGAGGTTAGTGAGTTTTAACTCGTGGAGAAAGTGTGTTAGAAAGGGGTAAGAAATAATGAAGAAATGGCTCACTATTTATGAGGAAAATCCCATCGCTCCTCGGATCCCACGGATCCTACCACAAGGATCCGCTAGCACAAAGCTAGGGATCCGTGGAACGCCCTCTTGCCCATGGGTATTTTGGTTATGGGTCTTAGGTCATGGGTTGAACCATGGATCTTTGGCTAGATACAATGTATCTTTGAGTGCAATGCACTTAGTCACTTAGGTATGGGTTGATCCATGGGTTATGGATATTATCCATGTATGATATAAGCATGATGTCATGCAATGGGTTATGGGTCAAGATCCATGGGTTATGGGCTTTGGGTTGTACCCAACTACATTCAATGTATTTGCCCAATGGGTTGTGATACTTAAGTTTCTACCCATTTATATTACCCAATACACTACATACTAGTTATGTGTATATTTTACCCAAGTATGTAAACACTAGTTGTTGTACATATGTATTACTAAATCATAAACTCACTTATACTTGTTTTAGTGTTTTATGTGAAAATATGAATATGTTAGAAACTATTAGTTCAAACCATTTACGTATTTTATTTGTTTTCGTTAATATGATTTTACGTTTGTTATCGACAAAACATTAGAAGATCGTAAAATATAAATAAACGCTTTTACGGCTTATTTGTATTAACAATCTCCCCTTTTGTTGATGACAAAACATAAAATTATTTTAAGGAAAAGCTAAAATTGTAAAAGTTTGAATTTGTAGTTTTACTTTTTCTCCCTTTTGTCGAAACAAAAGTGTTTGAAAGAAAGCAACACATCGCTTTTAAGAAAAACATGTGAAAGAAAGAAAAATAAGAAGAAATAGAGAGCAAGTAACGGAAAGAATCTCGTCTTTACTCCCCTTGACGAGTCCATCCCTATGTGTGGGCCAAGAAAGTGATCCTAATCTAGTTTGTTTGCAAGTAAGTTTGCAAAGATTTCGCCTAATGACGAATGTACCCCCTTGATGATTGCAATTTTGCAAGGGATGTCATGAAATGTAAACCTAGTATTGCAAGTAATTTACAATGTATTGCTTTGATATAAAGCTCCCCTAGCTTTAGGATGTCAAAGTATTCATGTGTAAATTGAATAACTACAAAACAAATGTTAGAAAGCAAGTATAATTCACAATTTCCGCAAATGCGTTCAAGTTAGTAGAAAGAAAGCTTTTTGTCTCACGGTTCCCTCGTAATAGGGATCCGTCTAGGCAATTCGAGGATCCAGATTAGTCGATTAATTTCAAAGAAAGGTGATATAACAAGTAATGTTATCACAAAATGAGATATGAATACAAAGTAATCATATGCTCAACAAAATAACAAGTAGCATGTAATTCCATTTAATAAAACTAGAGTTATGATATACATGACTCTAAAAAGTACGAAAATAAGAAAATACATGACTAGGAATTTCTAAACCAACTATCGCTGATGCTAGGACACCACTAAAATCTTCTAGCTCGAGTTTTGTTTAGTTTAATCTCCTCAAAACGCTTGAGGAGATGATAGAACATGAAACGTTGGTCTTCTCGTACTTCATGTATCAAACTTTGAACATGTTGACAATGATAGAAATCTTTGTCATGGCTAGGTAGTGGTGGTGGAAGAAATGAAATGGCTTGATGCGAAGGATCAAGTGAAGCGGCTTGTGGACCTCCAAACGATGGAGGGATTGGTGGAGGCGCATTTGAGAATGGCTTGACTAAGAATGATGGTGGTGGTAGAGAAGTGTCAACTTCCATATGGTCGGGTGCTTGACTTTGATGATTTCTCATAATCCAAATGGGATTATATGATGGAAACGGCGAAAAGGAAGCCGGAGCAAGTGTTGACTCAACACCTTGATTTTGTACCATTATTCCTCCTAATGAGGAGAATGTTGTCGGCAAAGCGGATGAGACGGCCTAGATGCAAGTCCTCTATATTGTAGAGATGTGGTGATGATGTAAATGAAATAGCTCTAGGAACTAATGGTGATGGTTTAGTGGAGATGATATTGTTTGGCCTAGAGGTATGGTGGTGTTTGGCATAGGTAGTTTTGTGGGTACTATCCTTTTAGGAATTGGTTTGGTTAGATGATGAAGGATCCTATCATTTGTTCGCTTGACCGGAGATGATTCGGTTGAAGAGATTTTGTGTCTAACACGAGCCCTTTTCATGGGTGGTTCTTTGGTGGATAAGTTACTACTTGGCGTTTTCCTCATGATGAGATGATTGTAAGGGTTTCTAAAGTGCTGAAAGTTAAGATGAGAGTGATGACTATGGAGGTCCTAACAAAGTGGTTTATAAAACAAGAGATTTGGCAAGTGCATTTAAGCCTTAAGCCACTAGGATTCATTGGAATGTGATGATTAACATGCATAAGAGTCAACTTCAGAGGTTGCACTGATCTAGGAACTCATTTAAGATGAGATGGAGTGTTTGAGTTAGGAAGATGAGTTGAAATGATTATTTTAGCAAGATTTGACATAACCGTCATCCGGATCCCACGGCCCTCCTCGAGGGATCCGCCTAGGCTAATCCTAGGATCCGGCCTCGCACTATGAAAGAGTGGAAATGATGTTTCTAAGATTTAAGACCTATAACATCTTGAGTGTTTCAGTCCTCCTAAGTGTCTTAAATGAAGGGTGCTTAAGTACTTGAAGGTAATGAGTGATGTAGCTAACGATTGTCTTTTATGGAAGGATTTGGAACTTTCAAGAGTACCAATGGATGAGCAAGGATGACACTAAAGATGAGAGTGTCAATTGAAGCTAAATGATCCTAGAGATCGTTGTGACTTAGGATAGTGTTTTGGAAAATATCCTAGAAGCTTTGAGATGGGAAAACTAGAATTTGATCAACTTTGATTAATTTTGAGGTGAGGATAATTTATGATCAATTTTGCCATAATTGAAAGATTTCTAAGACTATATGTGAGGATCAAGTGGAAAATGAAGTGTGAGTTTAAGAGCGAAAGATTAATGGATTAAAAATGAAACGATAGATCTACAAGCGCTTTAGAATGTGATCTAGGTGAGTTATGTGTGAGTAGGAAGGATCTACCTATCTTGATAAGGACTTAATTTGCCTTAAGACACTATGTTTAGCTTAGTGTGAGGTGTTCTAAGGATATGTTTGAAATATAATACTTGCAATTGCTTTTTCTCGCTTTTCGGATCCCACGGTTCCTTAAGTGTAGGGATCCGTCTAGCACAAACTTTGGGATCCGCCCATCCGCTTAGCAAAGACCTTTACTAAAGGTATGCAATGATCTTGACAATGCATTATATCCCAAGGTTAGTCTAAAAGAAGTTCTAATACTAAGATATCAAATGTAAGATGTTTTATTTCATGAAAGAAATTGGATTACATTGATAAAGCACGAGTACAAGAGAATTGATCCTATTTTGGAATACTACTAGGTTCCTTGAGTGTTTTCGCTAGAAGGATCATTATGTGACCGATGAGTGTTGGTGGAATCAAGAATGAAGAAAGTCTTCATGAGAGATATGTTTAGCGGTTCCATCATCTTGTTCACAAGCACGCATAACGGACTTTGAAATCGAGGATGGAAGTGCATAACATTATGATAGAGGCGTGTCAAGAACATTCCATAAGGGATGAGTTTATTCTTGAGCCTTAAAGATTTGCACCGCCTATGAAGAAGTAGGCTAGATTGTATGGTTGTTGTGTTAGCAAACAATACAACATGTGAGCACAACAAGCGGGAAGGATTTCTCGATTTCCCCTAAGGCTCCAAACATTTTCACGTAGGATGAGTGCAAGAGGCTTGTACTCTTCTCGGATATCCCTTGTAAAGATAATGTTTGGATCGGAGTAATATGGTCGAGGTTTGCATATTATGCGATTTAAATCTTCCGGAGAGGGTATGTGTGAACAATATGGACTATTTTCTTCACGAAAGTTAAAGAGAGAATCAAGAGACCAATCTTCGGTGAAGGCACATTGTCCATGATTTGAACCGGAGGATGTGAGCAAAATGCCCAAGGGTTAGAGTAAACTTTTGGTTTTGATATAAAACCAAAGAGATAGAGAGCGATCCTCGTTACGAACAAGTTCGACTTGACGGAAGAATTCCATTATGAACCTTGGACATATCTTTCGTTGATTTCAAGAAGACATTCTAGTCCTATGGCTCGGAAGGAGGTATTGATACCTTCTTCGAATTTTAGAGAGGTGTCTACAACACGCCCTTCGTGGAAGTGACGGTTTCGAGATTATTGAACCCACGGACATGATTGCCGTGTGTGTTGGGGTCAAGAGAGATGTTCGAGTGTAGACGCTAGTGAGAGAAAAATCAAACTCATATTCATGCGTCATAGTTGAACCTATAGAAATGATAAGTTAATAAAAAGATATGTTTTGGTCAACCTATGATTATCTAATGTTTTTACAAGATTTTTATTAACAATGGTGTTTAACACTCTAACTTACTCAAGGTTTTGACTTTCTAGTGGATTATTACATTTAGAAAGATAGTGGTTTTAATTTGCATGAAAACAAGCCAAGAGGGACGGATCCCACGGTTCCTTTTCAAAAGGGATCCGCTAGTATAACTTCCGGATCCGTAGATCCGTAATTACGTAACTGATTATATGAAACGCATAGGTTTTAGATCTCATAGTTTTATACCAAGATATATGTTTTAACCTACATTTTCTTTTAACATGCATATATGACTTTTAATGTATCACGAAAAAATATGAAACAAATAAATCAAAAGAAATGACAAACATATTATGATAACAATAACCTAGATAACTAGATTATTAGTAATATTGCATTTCAATACTAAGGATGATACAAAGGATTGGGTATATGATCCCAATGTAGATTAACAACACAAAGTAAATATCTCCATATGTGAACTTCATCATAGGGAACACAAGTGCAATGAGTGTTAAGGCGATGAGCATGAGTGCTGAAGTAAACCATGTTGATAACGAATCTTCTTGGTTTCGTTGAGATGGAATGAGGAGGAAGATGAAATTTTGAATGAGAGAAAATTTTGAAATTGGAAGATTTGAAAAGTGAGGGTTTGGTAGAGTGGTCGACGGTGGGGTTATTTATAGGGAAGGAGGAATTTTGAAATTGTGTTTTGTTTTATTATTGGATTAAAAGAAACAAAACATAAGTTTTATATACCACGACTTTAGACGAGAAACAAAACACGATGTGAGAAAAAAAAGACTTCCTAATGAAGCTTCATGTAAGACATGTATAAGCACAAAAGTTAATCATATAAATACCTAAATAGGCATACTTAATTATCAAGCAAAATAAAAGAGAATCATACCTCTAGCGACTTAGAAATGTCTTTACAAATGACACAACAGATGTCACTTAAACGATTCCCGCCTTTGCGATTAAGATACCTTCTTAAGGAAGGTATTCTTTTACCAAGCGATTCCTATAGCTTGGTGGGTATGAGCTTTGACTAATCATCATGACAAAGAGGATTAGTGCAATTAAATAAAACAAGTAAAAAAAATGTTGTTATCAAATCAACATCCAAACATATAGTTTTAAAAGACATGATGTTTGTTTTTATGAAAAACCTTCTTTGTAGTTTTCAATTAACCATGGATCATATCAAGTTTTTAAAGTACAATATACTTCAAGAGACTTGTTAACGAAGCTCTGATGCCAATTGTGGAAAACTAGAAGGGGGGGTTGAATAGTTTTGCCAATTAAAACTTCCTTTTAATCTATTTAGATTGACTTATGTCAATCTATTTGGATGTGTGTTGGATGTTGATAAACAAGCATATAAAGGTAAGTAATGAAAAGATAAGAGTAAGAAGCACAAAACCACAACGCGAGTATTTATAGTGGTTCGCCACAAGGACACCTTCCTTGCCCTACTCCACCCCCGAGTCACCTACTCGAGAGTTCAGAACACTACACCAATCTCCTTATGGCGGAGAAGCCTTCACAACGTCGCTTACCTTTTTTCGGTGCTAGGCTAACCACCGGTTCTTTCACCCAAGGTGAACCACACCTACACAACGTCGCCTACCTTTTATAAGGTACTAGGATAAGTACCTAGTTCTTTCACCCAAGGTGAAAACACCTTCACAACGTCGCTTACCCTTTATTAGGTACTAGGCTAAGCACCTAGTTCCATTGCAATGGAGGAACTGCTACCACACTACACCAACGACTAATCCCAAAGGAGATCTATTCCTTTACAACATCATCAAGGATATCAATATCCTTGGATCTAATACTAGTCTATCTTGTACATCAAAACACACCATATCGAATGTACATCTAAGGCACCTTTCACTAATGCCTTTGACTAGATCTACAAGACACCTTTCACTAATGTCTTGTGTCTTCACTTCTAAGCACCTTTCACTAATGCTTCTTTGTCTAGACTTCTAAGCACCTACCACAAGTGCTTATCCTATAGACGATAAATACCCTTCACTAATATCTTCGTCTTGACACTTGAGACATCTTTCACTAATGTCTTCAACACTACACTTCTTTGAAGAAATAAAGGAATCATCAACAAGAGGACTTCAGTAGCCTTGATGATGAGGAAGCATGGCAACTCATGGACTTGAGCTTGCTCGACTTCAAAGGTGGTGATCTTGCCTTTAAGAGGAACCTAAAATATCACACAAAACAAAACTACAAACATAGATCTCTTGGATCCGAGGTTAGTGAGTTTTAACCTCGTGGAGAAAGTGTGTTAGAAAGGGTAAGAAATAATGAAGAAATGACTCACTATTTATAGAGAAAAATCCCACTGCTCCCGGATCCCACGGATCCCTACCACAAGTGGATCCGCTAGCACAAAGCTAGGGATCCGTGGAACGCCTCTTTGTCCATGGGTATTTTGGTTATGGGCCATGAGTCATGGGTTGAACCATGGATCTTTGGCTAGATACAATGTATCTTTGAGTGCAATGCACTTAGTCACTTAGGTATGGGTTGATCTATGGGTTATGGATATTATCCATGTATGATATAAGCATGATGTCATGCAATGGGTTATGGGTCAAGATCCATGGGTTATGGGCTTTGGGTTGTACCCAACTACATTCAATGTATTTGCCCAATGGGTTGTGATACTTAAGTTTCTACCCATTTATATTACCCAATACACTACATACTAGTTATGTGTATATTTTACCCAAGTATGTAAACACTAGTTGTTGTACATATGTATTACTAAATCATAAAATCACTTATACTTGTTTTAGTGTTTTATGTGAAAATGTGAATATGTTAGAAACTATTAGTTCAAACCATTTACGTATTTTATTTGTTTCGTTAATATGATTTTACGTTTGTTATCGACAAAACATTAGAAGATCGTAAAATATAAATAAACGCTTTTAGGCTTATTTGTATTAACAACGGCTATTGAAGAATCAAAAGACCTCTCAAAAATGTCACTAGACGAGCTAATCGAAAACCTTAAAGTACACGAAATGGTGATGGATAAAGATTCGAAAATCATCAAAGGAAAAAGAGAGAAAGTCAAATCCGCTGCTCTAAAGGCAAGAACGGAATCAAGTGACGATGACGAATCTTGCTCCGGTAGTGAAGATGAGGAGTATGCCATGGCCGTTAGAGATTTTAAAAAGTTCTTTAGAAGAAGATGAAAGTTTGTAAGGCAACCCCGAGAAGAAAAGAAGCCATTCCGAAAAGACCGAGATGACAAAAAGGGTAAAAGCGAAAGAAAGTGTTTTAGATGCGGTGATGCAAGTCATCTAATAGGAGATTGTCCCAAGCCACCTAAAAGCAAAATTCAACGAGCTTTGTAAGTGGTGCTTGGAGTGATAGTGAGAATGATGAAGAATCAAGCAAGGTTGAGATCGCTCTAATGGCTCATGAATCAAACGAGGTACATTCCGACTCATCTTATTCTTCTATTGATGATGACACTTTGCAAAAACAATATAATCAATTGTGTGAGCTTAGTTTAAAAATCATAACTAAAAATAAGTTTTTAAAGACTAAAAAGGAATTTTTAGAAAATGAAGTCTATGAGTTAAAAGAAAAGGCAAAACGATTAGAAAAGGAAAAAGCAAATGACGATGGTTGCAAATCATGTCAAGAGCTTAATCTTGAAATAGAAAAACTAAAGCTCACACAAGAAGTTCTCATTGAACATAACTCTAAATTCAAACGTTTTAAGAAAAACATTTCTTGTGCCGATGAAATAGTTAGAATTCAAAAGGTACCAGAAACACAAGTGGTTTAGGTTTTAATGAAGTACAAATTCCAAATAGTCAAACCAAAATGGCCGAAAAAGACAGATAAACCGTGAAAACCGCTGCTGAAGACAACACGGACGTATGCACTCCAAACGAACGGTTCCGCCCATTGTAAAATTGGTGTCGTGGGACCGCAGCAGACGTAATGTTTACAATACGCACTATAGTGAATTTGGTAAAGTAACAAAGAAAACCAAGGATAATGTTAAACTAAAACTTGTTGTTACATTAGAGTAGGACTTGCTAGAAATGAATTTAGATCTAAAACTATTCAACAACGGTCTAAAACACCTATTGCCAAACGCCTTTCCTAGGAGCAACCACAACATACAACCCAACTATCAACATATCGGTTGAATCAAAACTTCGGCCTTATCAAACTCCAGATTACATGTCGTGGACCCCTTACCCATCATTTCCATATATGAACCAAGTAAATGGTATGTTTAACCCAAACGGACCCATGAGATATTGGGGACCAAACGCTTGAGTTATTTGTGTCTTAGGTATGCTTGAAAGTTGGATTGGAACCCGATGAATGGATAAAAGATAGTGGATGCTCACACACATGACGAGCAACAAAAGCCTCTTCTCCCTAACTATTGAAAATGTTGCTCATGCCGATAGATTAGATTTAATCTACTTAGTATTAGCCAATTATGTGATAAAAAGTATAAAGTACTATTTGAAGAAAATGGTAGTAAAATACTAAAAGATGGTATCACCATAGCTAAAGGAGTTAGGAAAAATAGCATGTACGCTATGAAAATAGATAAAACATCTAATGACAAACTTTGTCTAACAACCTTAGATGATAACTCAACTCTTTGGCATAGACGCTTAGGTCACGCTAATATGAGACTTATCCAAAACCTATCTTCAAAAGAGCTAGTTAGAATTTACCAAAACTTAAATATGACCAACATTTTATGACGCTTGCAAAATTGGTAAACAAACTCATAGTAACCATAAGGCTAAAAACATGGTGTCCACATCTAAGTGTCTAGAACTTTGCATATGGACTTGTTTGGTCCATCCGCTATAAGAAGCTATGGAGGCAACTTATACACTTTGTTCATAGTAGATTATTACTCAAGGTTTACTTGGACGTTATTTTGAAAACTAAAATGAAGCTTTTGATAAATTTGAAATTTTAGCAAGAAAATTCAAAATCAACTAGGTGTTAACATTGTGTCGATCCGAACGGATCATGGTCGTGAATTTGACAATGAAACACAATTTGGAAACTTTTGTGATACAAATGGTATAACACATAACTTTTGGCTCCTCGAACACCTCAATCTAATGGAGTTGTAGAACATAAAATAGAACCATTCAAGAAATAAGTAGAACAATGCTTAATGAACAAAACATACCTCAAAAGTTTTGGTGTAACGCTGACACTTCTACATATATTTTAAATAGAGTCTTAATCGTCATTTCCTAAACAAAACACCATATGAATTATATAAAGGTAAAAGCCAACTTTAGGATATTTTAAAGTGTTTGGATGTAAATGTTTCATTCTTAATACTAAAGATTATCTCACCAAGTTTGACCCAAAGTCTTATGAAGGTGTATTTCTTGGTTACTCACAAAGTAGTAAAGCTTACATTGTCTTAAACAAGGAAACAATGAGAGTCGAGAAATTGTTGAACATAACATTCGACGAAAGTCCACCTCCCTCTAAGACATCACCTTTGGTAGATGATGACTTAGTTGAAAGTCAACTTGTAGAAAGTCAAGAAATAATTGAAAATGACAAGGAAGATGAATCATTAAATAATAAAATTATAAACATCAAAGAATCCAAAAGTCATCCTTTAGAAAAGTGCATAGGACAACTAAATCAAAGAACGTTAAGATCACAAGCCCAAAATCAAAGTAATCATTTTGCTTTGTATCAACCATTGAACGGAAAAACATAAATGAAGCAATAAAAAATGAATCTTGGGTAATTGCTATGCAAGAAGAGTTAAACCAATTTTTTAGAAATGATGTTTGGAAGTTAGTTCCAAAACCTAAAGATCAAACTATAATTGGAACGAAATGGGTTTTTCGAAATAAAATGGACAAAAATTGTGTAGTGTCTAGAAACAAAGCTAGGCTTGTCGCACAAGGTTATAATCAACAAGAGGGGATTGATTATGATGAAACTTATGCACCGGTAGCTAGGCTCGAGTCTATTAGAATCTTACTTGCATATGCATGTGCTTATGACTTTAAATTATTTCAAATGGATGTTAAGAGTGCATTTCTTAATGGGTTTATTAACGAAGAAGTATATGTTGCTCAACCTCCCGGTTTTACCGACTTTGAGAAACCACATCATGTCTTCAAACTCAAGAAGGCATTATACGGTCTTAAGCAAGCACCAAAAGCTTGGTACGATCGACTTAAGACTTTTTGTTGAAAACAAATACACCATGGGATTAGTAGATAATACTCTTTTACCAAGAAAAGGAATCACACATTATCATAGTTCAAATATACGTTGATGACATCATATTCGGATCAACTTGTCAAGAGCTATGTGATGATTTCTCTAAAATCATGCACGATGAGTTTGAGATGAGTATGATGGGTGAGTTAAACTTCTTTCTAGGACTTCAAATTAAACAACTAGAAGATGGCATATTCTTTAACCAATCTAAATACATATAAGATATGCTTAAGAAATTTGGTCTTGAAGACTCAAAACCAACTAAGACACCCATGTCTTCGGACACTAAACTATTGTCCTACACATATTATTCATATCTTTGTGGTTTAACTCTTAAACCTACGAGCTCACCAAATTTATGTTGACGTTTTCGAGTAACCATTTCAGGTGTTAATAATGAAGTTCCACTAGGAGGTTGTGTATTGGCCTGGCTTAGCAGGACTTAAATCAAGACCCTCCCGGGTTGTATCCGTGGAGTTGTATTTGGATATTTTCTTATAAAATAGTTTCAGTTAGAAGTCTTATGTTTGGATTATCGGACTTAATACTTATTCCGGTTGTGGGAGTTTCATGACTATTACCTTTAATGTATTACATTCGGTACTTCTCTATTTGACACCTTGTGTTCTTTGCTATGAAGCCATACCCCGTAAATGCTATTCCGCTGCGCCATTTTTTGGGTGTGACAATGTTGTTATTGTTTCCGAGTGGAATAGGCAACAAATGAAAAATATTATTCGTGTGATGCAGGTTTTCTATCTTGCATCGGGCCTCAAGATCAGTATAAATAAATCAAATGTGTACGGGATTTGAGTTTCGTCGGAAGAAATCAAAGACATGGCACGTGTTACCGGTTGTGTTTCAGGTCCTTTGCCATTCATATATATTGGTTTGCTGATCGGACATGAACCTGATTGCAAATTGTCATTCTTTGATTGATCATTTTCGTCGCAAGTTGTCTACTTGGAAGGCGAACATGCTATCTACTTTAACTAAAGTAGTACTCGGGAGTCTTGGTATTTATTATTTTCGTTGTTTAAGTGCCCGAAATCCGTTATCAAAAAGCTAGAATCCCTTCAGGCTTTTTTTGGGGGTAGTGGCGACAATAAGAAGATGGCTTGGATAAAATGGGACAATATTTTGGTGTCTCATGATTAAGGCGGATTGGGTATAGGGAGTTTGAAAGCATTTAATCTCACCCTTCTTAAAAAATGGAGATGGAAGTTAGTTACCAACTCAGATTCTCTTTGGGGCCGTATGGTGAAAGCTATTCATGGGAATGATACTGGAATGGAGTTGAAAGGGTGTAAAGTTCATAGTACGTCGGCGAATATTGTAGATTCGTTCTCTTTGTTACATTCCAAAGAGATTATCCTGTTACATACATTACTTCATAAGCGCGGTAATGGTTCTTCTATCCGTTTTGGAAGGATAACCGGATAGGTAATGGGCCTTTGAGTATGAGATATAATCGATTTTCCATTTGGATGCAAACCAAATTGCATGTCGATGATCGGTTAGCTATCGATTCTTGGACATTGAATTGGAAAAGCGCAACTAGGAAGCATAAATGAAGAATCTTTGGAGTTATTGAAGACGAAAATTGGCCATGTTCACGTAAACGATTTTCCAAATTCTTGGCATTGGAATGGTGCTCATGATGGCGTGTTCTCGTGAACGGTGCATCGCTTGCATGTGGATAATTGTATTCTCCTTCTAAGTCCAAGCACAAGGTGGTCTAAAATCTTATCCCGTAAGGTAAATATTTTCATTTGGCGTCTTATCTTGGATAGATTACTGAATCGTTTAAATTTATCTATGCGGGGTTTAGAGATTCAGTCTATTACGTGCTCCTCTTGCAATGTGGATTTGGAGTTGAATGATCTCACTTTCTTTGGGTGTGATATGGCTTCTAGCATATGACGGCTTATTCGTGTTTGGATCGGTGTTTCTATGCATTCTTTTGTTTCATGCTTTGATTGGCTTCAATGGCTCGACGATTAGGTAGCTTCAAAGGATAATAAAGATCGTGTATACGTGATATTCGTGACGGCTTTATGGATATTGTGGTGGTATTGGAACATTATCACTTTTAACTCTTATCCTATGAGGAAAAGTGATTTGTTTGATTCTATTCGTATGATTTCTTTTTCTTGGCTTAAATGTAGAGGTCGTAAAGTTAAATGTTGGAACTCCTGGTTAATTAATCCTTTATAGTTCCTCTTCTAGCTCCTTGCTAAAGGTTTTTTTTTTTTTCTTTATTTTTTTTTTTTTTTTTTTTTTTTTTTTTTTTATATTCATCGTTCCAAAAAAAGGTTATACTAGTTAAACTTAATTGTTAGATTAAAACAACGCCAACATAAAGACCATGTCAGTTAACCACAGTCAAATCATTCGTAAACACAAATCTATACGAAATATTAATCGATATTAACAGATAAAGAAACTCTTATGTAAAATTTCACACATGCACAAGTATTTTAACTATATAAGTATAAAGTTTTAATATAATTTATAGAAAATTTTTAGAATTTACAAAACAATAAATTTATGAATTATCACATTATTTGACTTCAAAACAATTATTACAATATTGTTACCCATTAGAGCATCCATTATGTGAGGTAAAAGAATAGGTTTATAATTGTTGAAAAGGTTTATGATTCATTTCAACCATAGTGAATTTTTATTTCATGTCTATGTGACATGCAAAAGGTCCAAAAACTTACACCTCTTCATAGTTTTAAGATATTAAATGCATGTGTTATGTGAAAAAATTACAAAGCTTTAAAATGTTTGTACCATAGTAGATATAGGTTTATTAACACAAAAGGTTTATAAAACAATGATGTGGCATGAAATATTAAAATTTTAAAGCTTAATAATATTTAACCATAGTGGATGCCCTTATGTTATCTACCCGAAATTGAGTTATTAAAATATTATTACCCGTTATGCTATATGATTAAACCCGTGCATCCACTAATTTTAAAAATAGTGTAACATATGTGATGTAATAAATAAATTATGATTATATGCTAACATATTGAGTGCTACTTTAGTTTTTAAATAATTATCGTAATACGTTACTGGTATATAATAAGTAAATTACGGAGATTTGATAATGTATTAAAAGCTACTTTATCTTTTAAACAATTATCATTAATTGTATATGAACTGTAATATGTTACTCCATCCGTCTTTAAATAAATGTCCACTATTAATTTTTAAAATCTTTCTTTTTTAACTTTGACCTTAAATTATTTTATATATGTTATGTATTACTTGATGCAAAACATATTAATAGATTAGGCTTTAAATATACTTTCATTGGTATAATTTTCATCAAGTATTACATAACACAAATGAAATAATTTAAGGTCAAAATTGTATTATAAAAATACTTCAAAAGTCAATAGTGGACATTTATTTAGAGACGGAAGAAGTATATAATAAGTAAATTACGGAGATTTGATAATGTATTAAAAGCTACTTTATCTTTTAAACAATTATAATTAATTGCATATGAACTGTAATATGTTACTCCATCCGTCTCTAAATAAATGTCCACTGTTAATTTTTAAAGTCTTTCTTTTTTAACTTTGACTTTAAATTATTTTATTTATGTTATGTATTACTTGATGCAAAACATATGAATAGATTAGGGTTTACATATACTTTCATTGGTATAATTTTCATCAAGTATTACATAACACAAATGAAATAATTTAATGTCAAAATTGGGATAAAAATACTTCAAAAGTCAATAGTAGACATTTATTTAGGGACGGAGGGAGCACATAATAAGTAAATTACGGGAGATTTGATAATGTATTAAAAGCTACTTTATCTTTTAAGCAATTATCATTAACTGTATATAGTTCATATAGATGATATACGAGAATAAAACTTTTGTTTTTCAAACAATATACAATGCTTGTGCTCTTTGTCATTGGAGTTTTGTTCCTCAGCCCTACATGTTCATGTGCTGATTCAACTTTAGGAAAGTGCATAGGCATGCCTAAATGGCATATGTTCGTAACAAATGACATGCAGGAACATTTCGAAATGACTGTCCATCTAGAATCTGAGTGGGGTTTTGGTTGTACCAATTGTAACATGACTCCTGGGTTAGTATATGATTGGTACTTTTGTCAAAATTGGGAATGGTGGTATGGCGACTTCTATTGGGGTGCAAGGAACGCTAGTTTTTTGTTGTGGAGCAACCACATCTATAGAAAGTGCTTCACATATATATTTCCATTTGGTACGGTACATTGTTATTGGTCAGTTAGACCAGATGGATTTTATGTATCTAAACATAACTCTTCGTTTCCGGGACCGGATTGGCATTTCGAAATTCCTTGGTCGGAGCCGAGTATTATGTAAACATATTAATTAGACTTTATATATGTTTGCAAGCAATATCAAATAAACATATATGACATGTTTCCTTGATTTCGTCTTTAGTTTCTTAATTTATATCCTTGATTTCATATATTTAAAGCATATTTTTCCTTTATATATTTTTTTGACGTTGTCTCGACATATTTGCATCTTCAATTCCAATATGGCGGAAGACGTAACACTGTTTATAAGAAGCTTTGTAGTTTCTATCAATAGTTTTTTTTTTTGCATTGAATGAGAAAACTTTTGGTACCATTAACAAAGTAAACATGAAATCTTTACTACCAAGCTTTTATCAAGCAACTCAAGCTTGAGCTTTTATCGAGCCGTCATGTACATACTCATTTTTATTATATATTTTTATATAGACAACCTAAATGCTAATGTGAATATTAAAATGCACCGTAGAAAGATTTTTAAACCCTAATGATCTCGAACGTTTTATATAAGTTCATTGCGCATTTTCTTGACGCTATTAATGAGTTAGCTATTGAATACAATATTTATGTATGCATTTGAGCTTTTCGAGCCGAGCTCGAGCCTTATTCAAATATTACTTGAGCCGAGGTCAAGCTTGAATAATTAAAGCTCGTCGAGCTATCGAGCCGAGCTCGAGCCCACCTTATAATTTTCGATCTGAGGTCAAGCCCTGTCAAACTCGAGCTCGAGTTAGCTTGATTAATGACCTAATGTTTACCACCTCGGAAGATATTCAATAGATAACAAATATATTTATTATCAGTAAAATTATAGGCAAAAAATAAAGTTATAAGAAAATTGATTGGCAAAAATAAAAGTCTTTCGTAACTTTATTTCAGTAGATAAAATATATTTTATTATTAGTCAAATTATTTTATTTTATTAAATTTCTTTCTTTTTTTTGTTACTTTAATTTTGTTTCAGGTAACATAAATAATTAAATATATCAAATCGATGAAGCATAATTACTCTACTAAAAGAAAACTTAAATGCATTAGGCTAGTCCCAACAGAACCCAGGACGACCAGAACAACCCGCGCACGCCGCCTTTCTTTCTCCAAATGACCTTGACAACCCGGATGCCCCAATGACGACCCGAGGATTTTTTTTTTTTTTTTTTTATTTTTTTTTTATTTTTTTAATTCAAACATTTTTAACATTAAATTTAAATTTCATTCAAATTAAAAAACATTACATTACGCAATTAAAAAAAAAAAAACATTACACTACTTAATTTAAAAAAAAAAAATTACAATACGAAATTCAAATAAACACTAGAATACTTAAACCATAAATCTAATCTGAATGCTCCCGCATGCAGAGTCATACGAGGAGACGAGAACCAAGAAATCCTCGAACAGAGGTTCCCAGTGCTCGAAGTTGGTAGTCGGTTGATGCACCAACACCATCGCCTTTGTTCTCCGATAGCTCCAATTGATTTTGGTGCCGATGTTGTTCGTTATCATCGAAACGATTTTCCACAACTTGTCAAGAACCTCGCGATCTTTGGGCTTGATCTTTCAAAAATTTCGATCACGCTTTTCTTTCGGAGTAATGTCGTTGCAACTCCGTAGTTTTGTCTCATTTGTTCCTTCTCGGCTTCGCTGGTCAAACAATTCAATGACGCTTATAATAGCTTGTTTCCGAGCCTCATCGTCGATATTACATTGATTTTGAACGTACACTTGCATATCTTCAACAGAATGGGGGAGACGGCAAGCCATATTAAATCTTGTGTTAAGAAGTATTTTGAGGTTGAATTGTGTTTGAAATTGTGTGTTAAGAAATGTGTGTGAGGTGAAGTTGGTATTTATAGAGTGGTAAAGTTGGTTTGAAATTTTTTTTTTTTTTAAACAAACGGTCACATTTTGGTTTGAAATACAAACGCAACATCGGTCTAAAACTCACTCGATGTGCCCATTTTCCTTGCACAACCGATGTGCCAACCCAAACTCCACATTGGTGCCGCTCGATGTCAAGATCGGTCGAACATCAATTTTTGTGTTGCCCAACCGATGTTGCAAGCCCCACTGCGACAAGCCTTAAAGGTGAATCTCATACATTAAGGTGGATGTTTTTGAGGTTCATTAAAGGTTATTAAAGTGAACCGTAACCTTTAATGTTTACTAAATTATCAGATTCACATTTAACTCATTAAACTGTATATTTTTACACCATTAAATAACCTTTAAACTTATTAAACTCTATTATTTTACTTTTTTTTGTTTTTTTAGTAACATAGCAAATTCACCCTAATCCATTAAACTTTATGCTTTTACGCCTTTTAAGTTTACTAATATAGCATACTAATCTCTAAAACCATTCAACTTAATATTTCGACTCCTTTTACATTATCTATACTATTGATAACACATTTTTTTTAAAGAATATGTTATTATGAAAACTTTAATTCGTAGATAAAAAATTAATGTTATTGTATCTGTTGAAATGTGTAGGAAAATAGTTGACGTTATAAACATGTGTAATTAATGTAATATTTAGGTAATAAACTCGTTGTAGATATTGGCCCCTTTTTTAGACCTCCCCCCTTTTGGTCTAAAAGACCGGTTGGGTAACCGGTCTAAAAGCCCTTTTAAACCTCCCCCCTTTTGGTCCTTTGTAAGCAACTTATTGTGAATCGTTCCATGGGTGCCTATGCATTTAGTAGTCTCTCAGCATGCAATCCTTGTCTTCTTGAAAAGTAGTGGTAGAGGTTTCACACTAAACCGAATGCTCTTTGGCGTCAAGTTATCTTCTCCGTCCATGGTATTTTTAAAACTTAAGCCGTGTATTTTTATGCCTCTTTGTTTCATAAAAATAAAAATTTAAAATGAGTAATGTTTAATCTCTAAAATATCTTTAAAACTTAAATTCTCACATACAAATTCAAACAATGTTGACTTAATAAAAATAGCTTTGACAACGTTTAAAATAAAATAAAAATGCATAACAAAGTTTTTTTGAATGAGTTTCTAAAAAAGGAGCTTTTTTTTTAGGGGGGATTTCATATATACCCAAAGAAACTTCAAAAATTACATATTTCTTCAAAACAAAATTTTTTAATGCATAATATACAATGCTATTAAAGCATGCTTTGAGAAAATATGTAACTATTGAAGTTTGGTTGGGGATATATGTAAATGCCCATTTTTTATTTTCTCTCAACTTGAGTAATTTATAAAAATTTATCCCTAAACTCAACTATATAAGACATCATATTACATTTTTTATTATTATTTTGTAGTTAATGAAAATGAATAACCACAATACCGCAACGATAATTGTTTGTCGTTATAAAATCACGTTATCTGTGCACAAGATGTAGTAAACAATAATTTTAAACGGAATAACTAAAAAAACAAAAAGAAATGCTACATCCACATATATTTTACAAAATAAACTTGCACATGCACATATATCATATGAGTTGCACCAATCACATTGTGTTAAATTTTTTGTTTCTTTTTTTTCACTATCCATATTTATCTAAAAGAGTAAAGTTTAAAATACATCTATGTGGTTTGTCCATTGTCTTGCAATACTTCTATGTGGTTTTTTTTTGCCACAGAAACATCCCTCCACTAGTAAAGTTAGCCACCATACATCCCTTCGTTAGTAAAGTAAGTCAATGAGGACTAATGGTGCAAATTTTATATATATATATATATTTGCATCGTTAGTCCTTAAGACTAACGGTACAATTTTTTTTTGGAAATAGATTAAAAAGGGGCACAGTAGGTTCGAACTCGAGTCTGTTCGCCCAAAAATCAACGCCCCAACCAGTGGACTAAGCATCTAGTGGTGTAATTATACCAAAATAAATTTTATTTAACCTATTTTTGTATGAATTTATAGTATATTAACCGATTTATACGCTTTCATCCGTTTTTACGTTTTCGTCCATTATTATAGGTTTTCGTTTGTTTTTATACGTTCACATCGGTTTTTAGACGGTCTCATCCGTTTTTATACGTTTTCGTCCGTTTTTATACGTTTTCATCTGTTTTTATACATTTTTCA
Source organism: Chrysanthemum lavandulifolium (assembly GCA_022545495.1). Lineage (NCBI taxonomy): Eukaryota > Viridiplantae > Streptophyta > Magnoliopsida > Asterales > Asteraceae > Chrysanthemum > Chrysanthemum lavandulifolium. The sequence continues at coordinate 41,467,104 of CM040242.1, read as the reverse complement.
TCCATTTTTCTTACGTTTTTATATGTTTTGTACGTTCGATATGTTTTTGTACGTTTTTATACGTTTTAGTACCCTTTTATACGTTTTTATGCGTTTTATAAGTTTTCTTACGTTTTTATCCATTATTAATCATTTTCATCCGTTTTCTCTTACGTTTTCATACTTTTTATCTGTTTTTATACATTTTTGTCCATTTTTATACGTTTTCATATACTTTCGTCCACTTTTTTTTTACGTTTATGTCATTTTTCGTCCATTTTTATACGTTTTCATAGGTTTTTATCTATAAAAAAACGTATCAGAACGTACAAAAACAAATAAAATCTAAGAAAAATTGATAAAAACGGATGAAAATATATAAAAACGGACGCAAACTTATAGAAACGAATGATAACGTAAGAAAACGGACGAAAACGTATAAAAATAGACGAAAACGTAAAAAAATGGACGAAAACGTATAAAATTGGACGAAAACGTATAAAACAGATGAAAACGTATGCAAACGGACGAAAACGTACAAAAACGGATGAGCGTATAAATCGGTTAATATACTATAAATTAGAACACAAAAAAAAAGTTAAATGAATTTACTTTGGTATAGTTACACCATTGGATGATTAGTCACCTACGTGAAGGCTGATTTGGGCGAATTAGACCGACTCGATCCCATCGCTCTCTTTTAATTTATTTCCTAATTTTTTTTGCACCGTTAGTCTTGAAAACTAACGATGCAAATATTTTCTTTTGCGTTAGGAGATAACGGAGAAATAATTGCAGCATTAGTTATCCTCATTGACTGACTTTACAAACAGAGGGATGTATGGTGGCTAACTATACTAACGAAGGGATGTTTGTGTGCCAGAAAAAACGACAGTGATGTATTGCGGGACAATAGACAAACAACAGGAATGTATTTTGGACTTTACTCTATCTGAAATTTAACAAACACAAACTGATTATTTCAATTTACCCCCTAATAAATTGGAAAATAACAACTAGACCCCTCAATTTCAACAAAACCAAAATCTTTTTTCACAGACCCCAAATCAATAGTATCAAAACAACAACAATGGCAGAAACCATACCATTCAAAAACCTTCACAGCAGAGAATACCAAGGCCACAAGAAGAAGGTACCAAATCTAACCCATAAACCTTAACTTCATATCGTAAACCCTAATTTTTATAAAAAATTATTGAATAGGTACACTCAGTAGCATGGAACTGTGTTGGAACAAAGCTTGCTTCTGGCTCTGTTGATCAAACTGCACGTGTTTGGCATATTGAGCCTCATGGTCATGTGAGTTTTTATGTTTGCATGCCAGGTGTTTGATGAAATGTCTCAGTGAGTTTAATGTTGTTTTTTGGGTGATTTAATTTGTGGGTTTTGTGTTTTGAAGGGTTTTAGGTAATGGGTTTTGTTTGTTTTTAGTGGAAGTGAAAGTTAGGCTTTTTTGGGTCTGATCTTTGCGGCGTAACTGGTATTCCTGTGGCTGTTTTTGGAGTTTTCCGTGAGGTTTGAACCTGACTGAGACGTTCACGCCACCTTACCACTAGGCCACCTTGAGATTTGTAGCGTATTTCAGAGGGTGTTTTAGATTGATTATTTATTGTGTTTTCGAGCTGTAGATAATCAGGTTCTAGCGTTTGGGTATAGTGAGATTGATTCTGGTTGTATAATTAGTTAGGGGTTAAACATTTAGTTTTTGATGATCGATTTTAGTGGTCTTTAGGATTGCTTACTAAAACTGCGTATTCGTTTTGATCCATAGATAAACAGTTTTCAGGGTGTTTGGGATTGCTTCTCCAGATTGATTAATCTAAACATTTGTGAATGATATAAGCTGTTTAAAATAAGCAGCTTGACACCACTTATTCCAATCAGCTTATATCAAGAAGCAATAGTAGAGAAGCAGTTTTATAATAAGCAATCCCAAGCACCCAATTAGGACTAACTTCAGCAAAACTGATTCAGATGATCTGATTAGTTATGGGTCATTTTACATGTAAATCCTTAATTCTCATAATCTGCAGAAGACCAAAAATAAGTGAAATCCGATCATCACGACTTCAAGCAGTATAAACACAATTACACATTCAAACACTATCTCCTGCAGCGCTTTCTGTTGCATCTAATTATCCGATTCGGAGTTTTCCGTGGCCATTTGAAGATGTTCTCCCTGTGAGGTTTGAACCGAGTCTTCTGAGACCTTCGGCCACCTTGAGATTTGTAGGTTATTTTTGGGGTGTTTTAGATTGATTATTTGATACTTGTGTTTTCGAGCTTTAGATAATCAGTCTGTAGTGTTTGAGTATATCGAGATCTATTCTGGTTATGAGGTTAGTGAGGGGTTAGATGTTTAGGTTTGGACGATCAGTTTTAGGGTGTGCTTTGGATTGCTTACTAAAACTGCCTATTTATTTAGATAGTTGGGATTGCTTATCCAGATTGATTATCTGATCATCTGTGAGTTAAATAAGCTGCTTTGAATAAGTAGTGAAGCAGTTATTACAAGCAATCCCAAACACCCAATTGGGACTAACTGTAGCAAAACTGATTCGGATTATCTGATTAGTTATGGGCCATTTTACTTGTAAATCCTTAATTATCAAAATCTGCAAAAGACTGAATATCTAATTATGACAACTTCAAGCAGCAGAAACACATCCACACACTATCTCCAATAGCCTGTTTTGTTACACCTAGTTAACCAACTCTGATTATTCTATATTACATAATCACTTTTAAAATGCATTTCCAAACACCCCCTTACTCCATCTGACCTGGATATCGTGTGGCGTATGGGGTCTTTGTTGCAGAGCAAGGTTAAAGATCTTGAGCTAAAGGGGCATACAGATAGCGTAGATCAGCTGTGTTGGGATCCTAAACATTCTGATTTGATTGCCACTGCGTCAGGTGACAAGACTGTTCGTCTATGGGATGTTCGCAGTAAGTGATGCTTTATTTGCAAATACCAAATATGTTTGATGGTTACTGAACTTGCTTTGCTTTATTTATTGATAATATCTTGAAGGATTTTTTTAGTAATCTTTATTGATAAGTTTTTATCTCATAGGTGGAAAATGTTCACAACAAGCAGAACTTAGTGGGGAGAACATTAATATCACTTATAAACCAGACGGGACTCATGTAGCTGTTGGGAACAGGGTACGTTTTTTACTTTCTATTTTCAGCTCTTTCAGTGACCTACGTTTTCATATGTTCAGTTCCTGCCATCTTATGAAGTATCAGGAGTGGCAATTGCTTAATTTTACTGTATGTTATAGGACGATGAACTGACAATACTGGATGTTCGGAAATTCAAGCCCATTCATAAACGCAAATTCAACTATGAGGTAACATTACGTTTAAGCAAGTACACCAACAACAATACCCAATCCCGCCCTAACGGGTATGGGATCATATTTAAGCAAAACAATTAGTACAGTGCCATGTATGCATATATTTTAATGTTCTCGCTGCTTTGTTTGGTTAGGTGAATGAGATTGCATGGAACATGAAGGGGGATATGTTCTTCCTAACTACTGGAAATGGTAAGAATACTTGAATTTTGAATTTTGAGTAGACGGTTTTATATCGTTTAGTCAAGATCATGTTGTTGTTTACCACATGTCACACATGATAACTTTGTTTCTTGATATATTTCTTTAGGTACTGTTGAAGTACTGGCATACCCATCTCTTCGAGCAGTTGACACCTTGACAGCTCATACTGCTGGTTGTTATTGCATAGCAATTGAACCTTTAGGAAGGTATGTTCAACCTACCTCACTGTTTCTGTTAAAAATTCTATACCTAAAAGGATCTTTTAACTTATGGCGTCCCATCTTTTGTCGTGACAGATATTTTGCTGTCGGAAGTGCTGATTCATTAGTCAGCCTTTGGGATATCTCAGAGATGCTCTGTGTGCGTACATTTACAAAGCTCGAGTAAGTCATTTAATACCATCTTTTACATGGTTTTATATAGTGTTGGCATTTAATATATAAATGAAATTGTTATGTGCTGTCAGATGGCCAGTGAGGACCATAAGCTTCAATCACACGGGTGAATATATTGCTTCCGCTAGTGAAGACTTGTTCATTGACATAGTATGTTCCATATTAACTTGACCAGTACTTATTGTGTTTACTGATACTTAATATTAAGTAAAGTAATGTGTATTGACAGTCAAATGTACAAACTGGACGATCGATCCACCAAATCCCATGTCGGGCAGCCATGAACAGTGTGGAGTGGAATCCAAAATACAATTTGCTTGCATATGCTGGAGATGACAAAAACAAGTATTCTGCTGATGAAGGTAAACGTTACAACTGGCAATTTTGATCCATTTACTTACTCCTAACCGGTTTATGTTTTTATTTCTGATGGCTCAAACAAGTACACTTTTTTACAAAAAGAAAATGTGTCAAATGGGTCTCTAGTCAACTAAGGTGTTATCTATAAGCATAGAAGAAATAAAATGTTTACAAAATGTTGCTTTTGTTATGCAGGTGTTTTCAGGATATTTGGCTTTGACAGTGCATAGCCGGGAACATCTAGGTGTACTATTGTACTTTATCGGTTATTAACATTATGGAAATCTTTCTCGTCATCTTTTTCTTAATTTTGTAAACTAATTTTATCGGGTTGAGCGGCACATCAATTTTGTAAAAACTATGACATGTTCCTCATCATATCCGTTTCAACTTCGTTGGAAAAGTAGCATTAGCTTACACAATTAATGTAACGAACGGTTAACTTCATTTGCCACAACTGAGCTTGGCCTGTGACATGTGTCAGTTCGATCTTCATTTGCCACAACTTCTTGTTCGTAACGAGGAGAAACTGAATTCAGAGGTTTGAGCAATTAAAGCATGTGTAATGCTTTTTAGCTGCAAATGATGTATTTTTTTTCTAGCTAATTCAAATTTACCCATCCGATCTTGGATACACATTCAAATTTGTAAAAAAGATCATAATACCAAAATGATTAAAAAGAACACATAAAGTATATGTTATAAATTATTCAATAGACAAAATAATTAATTTAAGATCATAATACCAAATGATAAAAAAGAACAAAATGAAGTAGATGTTATAAATGATTAAAGACTGTTAAAGTAACTGATTTTACATAAAGAATTACGAACACAAGCTGTGTTACACAGGGCTGATCTTCATCAAGCTCATTGTGAACCTTATTCAACAGCCTTTACAACAAATTAAAAAATCGGACCCAAATGCTTCATCCCCAACTTGATGTACATCGATCAAACGCCTTTCCAAAGTGTCGAGTTTCCCCAAAAGCTCTACTTTTTCTGAACCACAATGCGTCTGCAAGCAAAAACAGCCTTTTCAAAGGTGAAATTTCCCCCAAAGGCTTTTCCTTTTCCTGAACCACAAACATAAAAAACCCAAAATCAGCCTCAAAATTTACCGCACGAAAAATAAAACAATAAAAACTAAAAATTTAATCGAATCAACTGTTATCTCATACCTAAGCACAAGTCATGAATCTGCAAGCAACAGCAGCCAAGCCCATAACACCAACAAGCCAAACAGTAACCAAATACCGCGAACACAAACTCAAAACATTCCACTTAATCTCAACGCTCGAACTCTTCATCCTCTTCCCATTCGCCCACTCTTTCGACAAATCAAAACTCGCCCCTTTCATCCTCAGCTCTTGAACACATCTAGTCAACGCGCGGCTCTCATTTCTCTCCCTTTGCATATCTCCATACACTTTCCAATACCTACAAAGTTTCACATGAACCAAGAAAACCGTCATACAAGAAGTACATAAATTCACAATCATCGGCACCCACCATTTCTTACGACACGAAAAATTATCACTAGTACTATTTTCAAAAGAGGTGAACAAAATCGTAAAGAAAAACCCGTGAAAAGCTAAGAAAAATAAACAAAGGTGGAAAATTTCGCTTCGGATGGTATCAAGCCGTGTTTCTCTTTGAGATATCCGACGCCCGAATAAATCTTCTTCTCTTTGCCAAAGTTTGAGAAGAAGTAAATGTCCGGGTGACTCGGATATTTCCATTAGAGGGTGGTCTTGGATTGCTTCGAGAGCCGACATTATTTGCTTTTGGTGATCCATGGTTACTGGGATCTCGACTATGTGGTGTTGGACATCTTTCGTTTCGGCCATTATAAACTTATGATAAACAAAAAAAAGTTTTTAAAAAAAATGTACAAAGAGTTGCTGGATTTGATGATGAAATGAAATGAGAAATGTATGAGAATTGTTGGATTTGCAGACAGAATATGTTGTGAGATTTAAGATTTGAATGTGTGAGATATTTAAAGTGTTGTGGATAAATGTAACGTTTTGATAAAGTCATGATATCTAACGGTCGATTTTTTGCAACGGTCGGATTTGTATAAGTAAGATTGGTTCGGATTTGGGCCGAAGACTGAACATAAAAAGCCCAAAGAGCCAAAATTCAGTCACCCAAATATATGCTTGAATTAAGACTTACGAGATGATCATAGGTAAGGGCCTAAGGGGTTTAAAAAAACTCAACCCGACCTGGACCGAATAAGCTTATTTGGGTCGGATTACTTGGATCAATATTTTTATTCGGGTTATTCATGTCAACTTGAGTAACCCACCCAAATACTAAATAAGGTCGGGTATCGGATTGAAAATATTTGTATAACTCAGGTTCTGGTAGACCCGATTGACCCGAATAAGGGTTTTAATATTTTTTTGATATATCTTTTTGTTAAAATGATCAAGAGCACACAAACAATCCACAAGTACACCCAGTCAACCACCCCTTGGTATATTTTATTATAACAATGTCAAGAAGATAAGTCCCCAACTGGATGCTTACCAATACAGATACAAAGACAAGAACTTATCTCTACTAGGTAGACACCAGTAATCCTCACTACAAGAACTCTCAACACACAAACTACAAGATCAAATAAAGAGATTGATCTTGATACAAAGAACAACAAGATATCAAGACTGATATCAAGATGATATCAAAGAAGGAAGATGACGACTATGTGAGACTTTTTTAGAGAGAGAAACTAATAACAGATAATAAGATGATAATGAAACCCTAAGCTGAATGCGAGATTAAATACTCAGCAATGTTTAGCTTTGGCCCTTGTACTTCTCTTTTCTTCTCTTTTAGCCACAACTTCTTTAGACTTTCCAACTTGACATAACTGACCCTTCATATTATTCAACACCCCTCCTTAAGTTGATAAGTCTTCACCTTGTAAACTGCTTCCATCAACATTTTGGCTGCTACTTTTTCCACAGTTATTACTACCTGCAAACAAGTCAAACATACCAAGGTTCTTGCAAAATAAAGTATGTTGTCTTTGACCAAGACATTTAGTAAAAATGTCTGCCACCTGAACATCTGTGTGAATCTTAACAGTTTTTATAACTCCAGCATAAACTTTTTCTCTAACCAAATGTACATCTAATTCAAAGTGTTTAGTTCTTTCATGAAAAACAGGATTGACTGCAATCTGAATTGCAGCACTATTATCACATAATATATCCACAGGCAACAATCCTTTAAGACCAAAACTATGCAACAAGTTACTCAACCATATTACTTCACAGGTAGTAGAAGCCATGCTTCTATACTCAGCTTCATCTGAACTTCTGGATAAAGTAGCATGCTTTTTACTTTTCCAAGATATAAGAGAATTTCCCAAGAAAACACAAAAACCAGTTAGAGATTTCCTAGTTAGAGGACATTTAGCCCAATCGAGTTTTAAACTTGTGGAAAACTAGAAGGGGTTGAATAGTTTTACCAATTAAAACTTCCTTTTAAACTATTTAGATCGACTTATGTCAATCTATTTGGTTGTGTGTGTTGGATGTTGATAAACAAGCATATAAAGATATGTAATGAAAAGATAAGAGTAAGAAGCACAAAACCACAACGCGAGTATTTATAGTGGTTCGCCACAAGGACACCTTCCTTGCCCTACTCCACCCCCGAGTCACCTACTCGAGAGTTCGTAAACACTACACCAATCTCCTTATGGCGGAGAAGCCTTCACAACGTCGCCACCCTTTTTCCGTGCTAGGCTAACCACCGGTTCTTTCACCCAAGGTGAACCAAACCTACACAACGTCGCCTACCCTTTATAAGGTACTAGGCTAAGTACCTAGTTCTTTCACACCAAGGTGAACTACACCTTCACAACGCCGCCTACCCTTTATTAGGTACTAGGCTAAGCACCTAGTTCCATTGCAATGGAGGAACTACTACCACACTACACCAACGACTAATCCCAAAGGAGATCTACTCCTTTACAACATCATCAAGGACATCAATATCCTTGGATCTAATGCTAGTCTATCTAGTACATCGAAACACACCATATCGAATGTACATCTAAGGCACCTTTCACTAATGCCTTTGACTAGATCTACAAGACACCTTTCACTAATGTCTTGTGTCTTCACTTCTAAGCACCTTTCACTAATGCTTCAAGTCTTGACTTCTAAGCACCTTTCACTAATGCTTCTTGTCTTGACTTCTAAGCACCTACCACAAGTGCTTATGCTATAGACGATAGATACCCTTCACTAATATCTTCGCCTTGACACTTGAGACATCTTTCACTAATGTCTTCAACACTACACTTCTTTGAAGAAAGAAAGGAATCATCAACAAGAAGACTTCAAGAGCCTTGATGATGAGGAAGCTTGGCAACTCATGGACTTGAGCTTGCTCGACTTCAAAGGTGGTGATCTTGCCTTTAAGAGGAACCTAAAAGATCACACAAAACAAAACTACAAACATAGATCTCTTGGATCTAAGGTTAGTGAGATTTAACTCGGGGAGAAAGTGTGTTAGAAAGGGTGAGATCTAATGAAGAAATGGCTCACTATTTATAGAGAAAAATCCCACTGCTCCCGGATCCCACGGATCCCTTCCACTGGGATCCGCTAGCACAAAGCCAGGGATCCGTGGAACGCTCCTCTTGCCCATGGGTATTTTAGTTATGGGTCATGGGTCATGGGTTGAACCATAGATCTTTGGCTAGATACAATGTATCTTTGAGTGCAATGCACTTAGTCACTTGGGTATGGGTTGATCCATGGGTCTATGGATATTATCCATGTAAGATATAAGCATGATGTCATGCAATGGGTTATGGGTCAAGATCCATGGGTTATGGGCTTTGGGTTGTACCCAACTACATTCAATGTATTTGCCCAATGGGTTGTGATACTTAAGTTTCTACCCATTTATAATACCCAATATACTACATAATAGTTATGTGTATATTTTACCCAAATATGTAAACACTAGTTGTTGTACATATGTATTACTAAATCATAAAATCACTTATACTTGTTTTAGTGTTTTATGTGAAAATGTGAATATGTTAGAAACTATTAGTTCAAACCATTTACGTATTTTATTTGTTTCGTTAATATGATTTTATGTTTGTTATCGACAAAACATTAGAAGATCGTAAAATATAAATAAACGTATTTACGGCTTATTTGTATTAACAATCTCCCCCTTTTTGTTGATGACAAAACATAAAATTATTTTAAGGAAAAGCTAAAATTGTAAAAGTTTGAATTTGTAGTTTTACTTTTTCTCCCCTTTTGTCGAAACAAAAGTGTTTGAAGGAAAGCAACACATCGCTTTTAAGAAAAACATGTGAAAGAAAAAAAATAAAAATAGAGAGCAAGTAACTGAACGGATCTCGCCTTTACTCCCTTGACGAGTCCATCCCTATGTAAGGGCGCCAAGAAAGTGATACTAATCTAGTTTCTTTGCAAGTAAGTTTGCAAAAGATTTCGCCTAAGTGGCGAATGTGCTCCCCTTGATGATTGCAATTATGCACGGGATGTCACGAAATATAAACCTAGTATTGCAAGTAATTTGCAATGTATTGCTTTGACATAAAGCTCCCCTAGCTTTAGGATGTCAAAGTCTTCATGTAAATTGAATAACTACAAAACAAAGGTTAGAAAGCAAGTATAATTCACAATTTCGCAAATGTGATTCAAGTTAGTAGAAAGAAAACTTTCGTCTCACGGATCCCATCCCTCCTAGTAGGGATCCGTCTAGGCAATTCGAGGATCCGTAGTAGCCGATTAATTTCAAAGAACGGTGATAAAACAAGTAATGTTATCACATAAATGAGATATGAATACAAAGTAATCATATGCTCAACAAAATAACAAGTAGCATGTAATTCCATTTAATAAAACAAGAGTTATGATATACATGACTCTAAAAATAAGAAAATAGACAATACATGACTAGGAATTTCTAGACCAACTAACGCTGATGCTAGGACACCACTAAAATTCTTCTAGCTCAAGTTTTGTTTAGGTTTGATCTCGTCGAAACGCTCGAGGAGATGATAGAACATGAAACGTTGGTCTTCTCGCACTTCATGTATCAAACTTTCAACATGTTGACAATGATAGCAATCTTTGTCATGGCTAGGTAGTGGTGGTGGATGAAATGAAATGGCTTGATGCGAAGGATCAAGTGAAGCGGCTTGTGGAGCTTCAAACGATGAAGGATTGGTGGAGGTGCATTTGAGAATGCCTCGACCAAGAATGATGGTGGTGGTAAAGAAGTGTCAACTTCCATATGGTCGGGTGGTTGACTTTGATGATTTCTCATAATCCAAATAGGATTATATGATGGAGACGGCGAAAAGGAAGCCGGAGCAAGTGTTGACTCAACACCTTGATTTTGAACCATTATTCCTCCTAATGAGGAGAATGTTGTCGGTGAAGCGGATGAGACGGCCTAGAGGCAAGTCCTCTAAATTGTAGAGGTGTGGTGATGATAGTGGTGAAGTAAATGAAATAGCTCTAGGAACCAATGGTGATGGTTTAGTGGAGATGATATTGTTTGGCCTAGGAGGTATGGTGGTGTTTGGCATAGGTAGTTTTGTGGGTACTATCCTTTTAGGAATTGGTTTGATTGGATGATGAAGGATTCTATCATTTGTTGGTTTGACCGAGATGATTCGGTTGAAGAGATTTCGTGTACAACACGAGCCTTTTTCATGGGTGGTTCTTTGGTGGATAAGTTACTACTTGGGGTTTTCCTCATGATGAGATGATTTCAAGAGGTTGCAAGAGCTGAAAGTTAGGATGAGAGTGATGACTATGGAGGTCCTAACAAGGTGGTTTATAAAGCAAGAAAATTGGCAAGTGCATTCAAGCCTTAAGCCACTAGGATTCATTGAATGTGATGATTAACATGCACAAGAGTCAACTTCGAGTTTACATCGATCTAGGAACTCATTTAAGATGAGATGGAGTGTTTGAGTTAGGAAGATGAGTTGAAGTGATTGTTTTAGCAAGATTTGACCTAAATCGTCATCCGGATCCCACGGTTCCTCCTCGGAGGATCCGTCTAGGCTAATCCTAGGGATCCGACTTTCAAAGAATTATGAAAAGTGGAAATGATGTTTCTAAGATCTAAGACCTATAACATCTTGAGTGTTTCAGTCCTCCTAAGTGTTTTAAATGAAGGGTGCTTAAGTACTTGAGGGTAATGAATGATGTAGCTAATGATTGTCTTTTATGGAAGGATTTGGAACTTTCAAAGAGCACCAATGAATGAGTAAGGATGACACTAGAGATGAGAGTGTCAATTGAAGCTAAATGATCCTAGAGATCGATTGTGACTTAGGATAGTGTTTTGAAAATATCCTAGAAGCTTTGAGATGAGAAAATTAGAATTTGATCAACTTTGATCAATTTTGAGGTGAGGATGATTTATGATCAATTTTGCCATAATTGAAAGATTTCAAAGACTAAATAGAAAATGAAGTGTGAGTTTGAGAGCGGAAGAGTAATGGATTAAAATGAAACGGTAGATCTACAAGCGCTTTAGAGTGTGATCTAGGTGTGTGAGTAGGAAGGATCAACCTATCTTGATAAGGACTTAATTTGCCTTAAGACACTATGTTTGACTTAGTGTGAGGTGTTCTAAGGATATGTTTGAAATATAATGCTTGCAATTGCATTTTTTCGTTTGCCGGATCCCACGGTTCCCTAAAGATAGGGATCCATCTAGTACAACATTTGGGATCCGTCCATCGCTAGGCGTAACCTTTACTAAAGGTATGCAATGATCTTGACAATGCATTATATTCCAAGATTAGTTAAAGGAGTTCTAAAACTAAGATATCAAATGTAAGATGTTTTATTTCATGAAGGAAATAGGATTACATTGATAAAGCACGAGTAGAGTAGAATTGATCCTATTTGAATACTACTAGGTTCCTTGAGTGTTTTCGCTAGAGGATCATTATGTGATTGATGGGTGTTGGTGGAATCAAGAATGAAGAAAGTCTTCATGAGAGATATGTTTAGCGGTTCCATCATCTTGTTCACAAGCACGCATAACGGACTTTGAAATTGAGGATGGAAGTGCATAACATTATGATAGAGGCGTGTCAAGAACATTCCATAAGGGATGAGTTTATTCTTGGAGCCTTGAAGATTTGCACCGCCTTTATGAAGAAGTAGGCGAGATTGTATGGTTGTTGTGTTAGCAAACAAGACAACATGTGAGCACAAGAAGCGGGAAGAATTTCTCGATTTCCCCTAAGACTCCAAAAATTTTCACGTAGGATGAGTGCAAAGGGCTTGTACTCTTCTCGGATGTCCCGTGTGAAGATAATGTTTGGATCGGAGTAATATGGTCGAGGTTTGCATATTATGCGATTTAAATCTTCCAGAGAGGGTATGTGTGAACAATATGGACTATTTTCTTCACGAAAGTTGAAGAGAGAATCAAGAGACCAATCTTCAGTGAAGGCACATTGTCCATGATTTGGAATCCGGAGGATGTGAGCAAAATGCCCAAGGGTTAGAGTAAACTTTTGGTTTTTGATATAAAACCAAAGAGATAGAGAGCGATCCTCGTTACGAACGAGTTCGACTTGACGGAAGAATTCCATTATGAACCTTGGACATATCTTCTCGTTGATTTCAAGAAGACATTCTAGTCCTATTGCTCGGAAGGAGGTATTGATACCTTCTTCGAATTGTAGAGAGGTGTCTACAATACGTCCTTCATGGAAGTGACGGGTTTCGAGATTGTTGAACCCACGGACATGATTGCCAGGTGTGTTGGGCTCAAGAGAGATGTTAGGAGTGTAGACGCTAGTGAGTGAAAAATCAAACTCGTATTCATGCGTCATAGTTGAACCTATAGAAGTGATGGGTTAATAAGAGGTGATGTTTATGGTCAACCTATAATTATCTAACGTTTTTATTTAGATTTTATTAACAATGGTTTTAGACAAGAAAGACACTTGACTCACTTATGGTTTTGACATTATAGTGGAGTATACTTTTAGAAGAAAATGGTTTTAATTTGCATGAAAAACTGTTCTCCAAAGAGGGACGGATCCCACGGTTTCTTTTCAAAAGGGATCCGCTAGTATAACTTTCGGGATCCGTGGATCCGTAGTAATGTAAACAAATTTTGATAAAGCATAGGTTTTACAGTTTTTATACCACGAGAAGTGTTTTATCCTACATTTTCTTTTAGCATGCATTTATGACTTCTAATGTATCACGAAACACATAAATCACAAGAAAATAAATAATAACAAAGATAACAAGATTATTAGTAATATTGCATTTCAATGCTAAGGATGATACAAAGGATTGGGTATATGATCCCAATGTAGATTAACAACACAAAGTAAATGTCTCCATATGTGAACTTCATCATAGGGAACACAAGTGCGATGAGTGTTAGGGCGATGAGCACGAGTGCGATGTAAACCATGTTGATGACGGATCTTCTTGGTTTCGGTTGAGATGGGATGAGGAGGAAGATGAAGTTTTTGAGTGAGAGGAAATTTTTGAAATTGGAAGATTTGAAAAAAGTGAGGATTTGATAGATAGGTCGACGGTGGGAGTTTTTATAGGGAAGGAGGAATTTTTGAAATTCGTGTTTTTGTTTTATTGTTGGATTAAAAGAAAAACATAAGTTTTATATACCACGACTTTAGACGAGAGATAAGACACGTATGTAAGAAAAAGGCTTCCTAATGAAGCTTCATGTAAAACATGTAATTTGCACAAAAGATAATCATATAAATACCTAAATAGGTATACTTAATTATCAAGCAAAGTAAAAAAGAATCATACCTCTAGCGCACTTAGGAATGTCTTTACAAATGACACAAATCAAATGTCACTTAGACTATTCCCGCTCCTTTGCGCTTAAGATACCTTCTTAAGGAAGGTATTCTTGTTACCAAGCGACTCCTAAAGCTTGGTGGGTATGAGCTTTGACTAATCAACATGACAAAGAAGATTAGTGCAATTAAATGAAAAATAAATAAGAAAAATGTTGTTATCAAATCAACATCCAAACATATAGTTTTAAAAGACATGGTGTTTGTTTTATGAAAACCTTCTTTGTAGTTTTCAATTAACTATGGATCGTATCAAGTTTTTAAAGTACAATATACTTCAAGAAACTTGGTAACGAAGCTCGATGCCAATTGTGGAAAACTAGAAGGGGGTTGAATAGTTTTACCAATTAAAACTTCCTTTAAACTATTTAGATCGACTTATGTCAATCTATTTGGTTGTGTGTGTTGGATGTTGATAAACAAGCATATAAAGATATGTAATGAAAAGATAAGAGTAAGAAGCACAAAACCACAACGCGAGTATTTATAGTGGTTCGCTACAAGGACACCTTCCTTGCCCTACTCCACCCCGAGTCACCTACTCGAGAGTTCAGAACACTACACCAATCTCCTTATGGCGGAGAAGCCTTCACAACGCCGCCTACCCTTTTTCCGTGCTAGGCTAACCACCGGGTTCTTTCACCCAAGGTGAACCAAACCTACACAACGTCACCTACCCTTTATAAGGTACTAGGCTAAGTACCTAGTTCTTTCACACCAAGGTGAACTACACCTTCACAACGTCGCCTACCCTTTATTAGGTACTAGGCTAAGCACCTAGTTCCATTGCAATGGAGGAACTACTACCACACTACACCAACGACTAATCCCAAAGGAGATCTACCTTTACAACATCATCAAGGACATAAATATCCTTGGATCTAATGCTAGTCTATCTAGTACATCGAAACACACCATATCGAATGTACATCTAAGGCACCTTTCACTAATGCCTTTGACTAGATCTACAAGACACCTTTCACTAATGTCTTGTGTCTTCACTTCTAAGCACCTTTCACTAATGCTTCAAGTCTTGACTTCTAAGCACCTTTCACTAATGCTTCTTGTCTTGACTTCTAAGCACCTACCACAAGTGCTTATGCTATAGACGATAGACACCCTTCACTAATATCTTCGTCTTGACACTTGAGACATCTTTCAGTAATGTCTTCAACACTACACTTCTTTGAAGAAAGAAAGGAATCATCAACAAGAAGACTTCAGTAGCCTTGATGATGAGGAATCTTGGCAACTCATGGACTTGAGCTTGCTCGACTTCAAAAGGTGGTGATCTTGCCTTTAAGAGGAACCTAAAAGATCACACAAAAACAAAACTACAAACATAGATCTCTTGGATCTAAGGTTAGTGAGATTTAACTCGGGGAGAAAGTGTGTTAGAAAGGGTGAGATCTAATGAAGAAATGGCTCACTATTTATAGAGGAAAATCCCACTGTTCCCGGATCCCACGGATCCTTCCACTTGGGATCCGCTAGCACAAAGCCGTGGATCCGTGGAACGCCCTCTTGCCCATGGGTATTTTAGTTATGGGTCATGGGTTGAACCATGGATCTTTGGCTAGATACAATGTATCTTTGAGTGCAATGCACTTAGTCACTTGGGTATGGGTTGATCCATGGGTCTATGGATATTATCCATGTATGATATAAGCATGATGTCATGCAATGGGTTATGGGTCAAGATCCATGGGTTATGGGCTTTGGGTTGTACCCAACTACATTCAATGTATTTGCCCAATGGGTTGTGATACTTAAGTTTCTACCCATTTATAATACCCAATATACTACATACTAGTTATGTGTATATTTTACCCAAATATGTTGTACATATGTATTACTAAATCATAAATCACTTATAGTTGTTGTACATATGAATATTAGAAAATCAGTTAAAATTTCACTTATACTTGATTTTAGTGTTTTATTAGAAGATCGTAAAATATAAATAAACGTTTTGCTTATTTGAATATGTTAGAAACTATTTAGTTCAAACCATTTCAACATTAGAATTGTCCTATTTTATTTGCCTATTTCATAATGCATATAATATGATTTTACATTGTGATTATCCATCCTCAAAATCATTGGGACTTTGAAGATCGTCAAAACCTCATACACTATATCGATTGACGTTTTCATTTTAAGGAAACACATTTTCATAAAACTTTGTATCCAAACTAAGTTTTATCATGATTATTCAAAATGGTAGCAAAACACGGACATCCAAAAGACCTCAAATGGGAAAGATTAGGTTTAGTTTTATATAACAACTCATAGGGACATTTACAATTTAGAACAGAAGATGGCAGCCTGTTTATAAGATATACAACAGTTAGAACACAATCAGACCAAAAACTTAAAGGAATCCCCCCTTGAAACATAAGACTCCTAGCTACATTTAGTAGGTGTCTATGTTTCCTTTCAGCAATCCCATTTTGCTGAGGTGTATGAGTACAAGATGTTTGATGTATTATACCAAGATCAGAAAACATTCCACTCATTTTCTTATTTACAAATTCAGTACCATTATCAGATCTAACAGTCTTAATTTTGATATTAAATTGATTAGAAATTAAGTGAATAAAAGAGCAAAATACATCAAACACCTCATCCTTAGTTTTAATCAAGTAAGTCCACACAGCTCTAGAATAATCATCAATAATAGTGAGAAAATACTTATATCCTTCTCTACTTGTTACTCTGTAAGGACCCCATAAGTCAAGATGAACAAGTTCACCAAGATTCTTAGACTTATGATCAGACAAAGGGAAAGGTTCCCTTGTCTGCTTAGCCCTATGACAGATCTCACAAACAGAAATAGAAGAATTCTTGGATATACTAAGATCCTTTTGAAGAACGGACAAGACTGGATCAGCAGGGTGACCCAATCTATTATGCCAAACAAGTTTAGACACATTATAAGACATGATCATATTACACTCACCCAAAGTATTATCAGACTGCATATCAAACAAATACAATCCATCAGACTGACTACCAGTCCCCAGAACTTTCTCCCTTTTCAAATCCTGAATATAACAAGTATCTTCATCAAAACCAACAAACATTTTGCTATCTCTAATCAATTTATTAACAGATAACAGACTCACACAGTAACCAGGAACCACAAAAACATCATAAAGAGTCACATTATTGGTTAATTTTAAGTTTCCAACATGACTTATAGTGGCAAGAGTACCATTGGGATGTCCAACAGTAATCTTAAGACTAGAAATATCCACAACATTAAACATACCAATAGTAGAAACAGTCAAGTGCTGATTAGCACCTGAGTCTATAATCCATCCCAATGATATGGTTTTAACAGTAAGATTAGAATTCCCAAAGAAATATTTAGAAAAATTAATATTAAACCAAACATTTCCATTAAAGAATGAAGCTCTACCTGCCATATTAGCATGCATGCTTCCAGAAGAATTATCATTGATCAAAGACAAGAGTTTCTTCATCTGCTCAGAAGTAAAACAAGAAGATAGATTTGCAGATGAAGTAGTAGATGATTTTTCAGACACCTTATTTTCAGCATTAGCATTATAGTTTTGTCTAAAACCATTTTGTTTAACTGGATTATTATTTTTAACAAAGCCAGGTGGAAAACCAATAAGTTCATAGCATCTTTCAATAGTATGTCCAATCTTACCACAATTTTTACATTTCAGATTAGGATTATGACCCCTATTAGCAGTATTAGTATTAGAATTGGTTCCTCTAGTGTTATTACTGTTATTATACATTCTTCTATTGTTATTAAATGACTTAGCAAAGAAAAGAAGATGCATTCATTTTAGACTCGAAACACTAGAGGACTCTGTATCCTCTCTGGACTCCTCTAGACACAACAAAGATAAGCATCTTTAACCTCGGGTAAAGGATCTCGTTAATAAAGCGCTTCTAACAGTTGATAACAATCATCAAGACCCATAAGAAATTGCATCGGTTTCATCAATCAACGATGCAAAACTAACTCAAGACTAGCCTCACAAGCACATTTATGTTCACAAACACATTTAGGCAACTTAGTAAGAGAATCAAATTCTCTCCATAAAGAATTTAGCCTATGATAGTAATCAAGAATGTAACTACCACCTTGCTTGATGAATTAATCTTTTGCAATAAATTGTATATATGTAACCATCAACTTTATCATATGTTTCTTGTAATTCTTGCCAAACAGAAGCAGCATTTTCAGAATAAACCAATCCCATATAAACATCATGAGACACAGAATTCATAATCCAAGTTAAAACAATGGCATTGCACCTATCCCATTGAGCAGACAAGACATTACTAGTAACAAATGATTCCTTAAGACAAGTACCATCAACAAAACTATACTTGTTCCTAGCTTGCAAAGCCAATTTCATAGCACCAAACCAAATTCTATAATTTTCAGTTCCAAGCAGTTTAAATGGAATAAGAGCAGTTCCACTATTATCATTAGTTTGAATATGAAGAGGATTACCAGCATCAAGACTACTAATTAACACTTGAGTATTACTACCACTAGGTTCATCTTCAATAGCCATAATAACCAATCAACAAGAACAAACAGCAAACTATCACAAGAAACAATAACAGCAAGAACAATCAACAAGAACAAACAGCAATAATAAATAGAAATAATCACAAGAAACAATAACAGCAAGACCAACAAATAACCAGAACTATTCAACACAATCAATTTCCAAGACTGCCCAAATCCTTAATACAAATATCGCCATTAAACGTTATTTATATTTTTGATCTTTGCCTAAGTTTTGTTAACGACAAAAGTAAATTTAATTTATAAAAGCTTAAAGCTTGTCAAGTTTAATAGATATTAAAACAAGCTTTTTCAAACAATATATTCATCATTCAAGCATTTACGTTTGTGATTAGTGACATCTTGATATGACTCTAATCATTATGTATGATAGTAGTTTTTAGAATGTGTTAGGTTCTTAAAACCAAACACTACTTAAGTATTTGCATATTTCTAAAAATAGAAATACAACATATGACATCATGTATTACATCATGGAAATAATTGGAAGATTCCATTAGATATTTTGTGTAGATTTGTACTCTTCATATCTTGCACAATCTCACTTAGATAGAGTTGACTTTGGCAAGATTTGATATCTTGGTCGTCCGATCCGGCGGTACCAAAATGGTACAGGCGGAACCCTTTAAGGGTCCGCCGTCCGTGGACGCCTCGTCCATTTTGGCTATAAATAGCAATGCCAAGCCAAGTAGTTTTTCATCCCTTTCTAACATACTCATACATATCTCTCTCTAACCTTTCTAACTCGTTTCATATCATATTAGTGATCTCTTTGTAGCAAAGAAGATCAAGTCATATTCAAGCTTCAACGAGAAGTTGGAAGTCTTGTTTGTTTAGTGTTGTATGATCTAGTGTTGATCCATACTTCATTGTTGTATCAAACCATCATAATCTTGTGAGTGTGAGTGGTTAGTATTTTAGTCCTCAAAATACATTGTGTGTGGGAGTAGTTGTACCCTTGGAAAGAACTCGACATCTAGCTTAGTGTCGGAAATAGTGTAAGTTAAGTGTAAAGGTTTTCTCCACGGTGAAAGGAGCTTGTTGACTAGTGAAGTTAAACTCTCGAGTGTGAGACTCGGGAGTGGAGTAGGCAAGGAAAAAGAGTCCTTGTAGGTCGAACCACTATAAACAACTTGTTGTGGTTTGATCATTTCTTTCCTTATTTACTTATTACACATTGCTTGCATATTTCATTAACATACTCAAGATCAATATCAATTGATCTTTCAATAAGTTTCAAAACAAAGTTTTAATTGGTAAACTATTCAACCCCTTCTAGTTTTCTACAATTGGTACCAGAGCCTCGTTGCTCAAGAATTTCTAAAATAACTTGTATTTTATAAACTTGAAACGATCCATGGATTCTCAAAACTTTAAAGAAGGGCAATCTATGCAAAGACCACCACTCTTTGAAACCAATGGATTTATCTATTGAAAACCGCTTTGAAACATATGTAAAATCAAAAGATATAGATCTTTGGTTTATTATTGTTAAAGGAGATTTTAGTTCTACAACAAAGGATATTTCCGTTGATGAACAAAAGAAATTAGTTGCTAAAAATAATGAAGCTAAAATGATGCTTTATAATGCTTTACCTAGAAAAGAATATGAAAGAATTTTTATGTGTGAAACCGCCAAAGATATTTGGGAATCTTTAATTGTTACACATCAAGGTAATTCACAAGTCAAGGATAACAAAATTGATCTTCTTGTTCAACAATATGAACAATTTGTTATCCCCAAGATGAAACCATTGATTGTGGCTTTGCTCGCTTCAACACTATCATTACATCACTTAAAGCACTTGATGAATCTTTTCGTAGTAAGAACTTTGTCGAAATTTCTTAGAGCACTCCATCCCAAATGGAGAGCTAAAGTGACCGCTATTGAAGAATCAAAAGATCTCTCAATAATGTCACTAGACGAGCTAATTGGCAACCTTAAAGTTCACGAAATGGTAATGGAGAAAGATTCGAGATCATCAAAGGAAGAAAGGAGAAGATCAAACCGTTGCTCTAAAAGCAAAGGCGGAATCAAGCGATGATGATGAATCTTGTTCCGTAGTGAAGATGAGGAGTATGCCATGGCCGTTAGAGATTTCAAGAAGTTCTTTAGAAGAAGAGGAAAGTTTGTAAGACAACCTCGAGAAGAAAAGAAGCCATTCGAAAAGATCGGGATGATAAGAAGAGTAAAGGTGAAAGAAAGTGTTTTAGATGTGGTGATGCAAGTCATCTCATAGAGAATGTCCCAAGCCACCTAAAAGCAAAACTCAACGAGCTTTTGTAAGTGGTGCTTGGAGTGATAGTGAAGACGATGAAGAATCAAGCAAGGAAGAGATCGCCTAATGGCACATGAGTCAAATGAGGTACTTTCCGACTCTTCTTATTCTTCTATAGATGATGACACCTTGCAAAAACAATATAATCAATTGTGTGAGCTAAGTCTAAAAATCATAACTAAAAATAAATTTCTAAAACCAAAAGGAATTTTGGAAAATGAAGTATATGAGTTGAAAGAAAAGCAAAACGACTTGAAAAGGAAAAGCAAATGACGATGATTGTAAATCATGTCAAGAGCTTAATCTTGAAATAGAAAACTAAAGCTCACACAAGAAGTTCTAATAGAAAATAATTCTAAGTTTAAAAGGTTTAACAAAACATCGCTCTTGCCGATGAAATAGTTAAAATCCATAAAACACCGTGGAGACATGAATGGGCTAGGTTTTAATGAAGTATTAATTCCAAAGAGTCAAAACAAAACGGCCGAAAAGGACTAACATTCTCGTCAAAATTGTCAGAAGATAAAGACGGACCGACGGAACCAAAATAAGGGTTCCGTCTCACAGCAAAATGGTACCATGGTACTTCAAATAGTAATGTAATGTTCGCAATACGGACCGCATCAATTTGTTAAAGTAACAAAGAAAACCAATGATAATGTTAAACTAAAACCAGCTATTACATCGTGAGTAGGACTTGTTAAAATGAATTTAGATCAAAACTACTCAACAACGATATAAAACTTCTTTTGCCAAACGCCTTTCCTAAGAGCAACCACAACGTTCAACCTAACTACCAACACAACGGTTGGAATCAAAGTTTTCCTAGACCATATCAAACTCCAGATTACATGCCATGGAACTCTTACCCATCATTTCCATACATGAATCAAATAAATGGTATGTTTAACCCAAACGGACCCATGAGATATTGGGGACCAAATGCTTGAGTTATTTGCTTTTAGGTATGCTTGAAAGTTGGATTGGAACCCGATGAATGGATAAAAGATAGTGGATGCTCACGACACATGACGGCAACAAAGTCTCTTCTCATCATACCAAGAGTATGACGGAGGTAATGTCACTTTCGGTAGCAATCTCAAAAGCAAAATCATTGGCAAAGGTACGATTGCTCATAACTCCCTAACTATTGAAAATGTTGCTCATGTGGATAGGTTAGGATTTAATCTACTTAGTATTAGCCAACTATGTGATAAAAAGTATAAAGTACTATTTGATGAAAATGGTAGTAAAATACTAAAAGATGGTATCACCATAGCTAAAGGAGTTAGGAAAAATAACATATACGCCATGAAAATAGATAAAACATATAATGACAAACTTTGCTTAACAACATTAGACGATAGCTCATCTCTTTGGCATAGACGCTTAGGTCACGCTAATATGAGACTTATACAAAACCTATCTTCAAAAGAGTTGGTTAGAATTTACCAAAACTAAAATATGACCAACACTTTTATGACGCTTGCAAAATTGGTAAACAAACACATAGTAGTCACAAATCTAAAAATATGGTGTCCACATCTAAGTGTCTAGAATTATTACATATGGACTTGTTTGGACCATCCGCTATAAGAAGCTATGGAGGCAACTTATACACTTTAGTTATAGTAGATGATTACTCAAGGTTTACTTGGACGTTATTTTGAAAACCAAAATGAAGCTTTTGATAAATTTGAAATACTTAGCAAGAAAATTCAAAACCTTCTAGGTGTCAAATTGTGTCGATCCGAACGGATCATGGTCGTGAATTTGACAACGAAACTCAATTTGGAAACTTTTGTGATACAAATGGTATAACACATAACTTTTCCGCCCACTAACACCTCAATCAAATGGAGTAGTAGAACGAAAATAGAACAATTCAAGAAATGAGTAGAACAATGCTTAATGAACAAAACATTCCTCAAAAGTTTTGGTGTAACGCCGCTGACACTTCTACATATATTTTAAATAGAGTCTTAATACGTCCTTTCCTAAACAAAACACCATATGAACTTTATAAAGGTAAAAGCCAACGTTAGGATATTTTAGAGTCTTTGGTTGTAAATGCTTTATTCTTAATACTAAGGATTATCTCACCAAGTTTGACCCAAAGTCTTATGAAGGTGTATTTCTTGGTTACTCTCAAACTAGTAAAGCTTACATTGTCTTAAATAAAGAAACAATGATAGTCGAGGAATCGTTGAACATAACATTTGACGAAAGTCCACCTCCCTCTAAGACATCACCTTTGGTAGATGATGACTTAGTTGAAAGTCAAATAATAGAAAGTCAAATTAATAATAACAAGGAAGATGAACCATTAAATAAGGAAATTATCAACATCAAAGAATCTAAAAGTCATCCTTTAGAAAAGGTCATAGGACAACTTAATCAAAGAACCTTAAGGTCACAAGCCCAAAATCAAAGTAATCATTTTTGTTTTGTATCCACCATTGAACCGAAAACCATAAATGAAGCAATAAAAGATGAATCATGGGTAATGGCCATGCAAGAAGAATTAAACCAATTCGTTAGAAATGATGTTTGAAACTAGTTCCAAAACCCAAAGATCAAACTATAATTGGAACAAAATGGGTCTTTCAAATAAAATGGACGAAAATGGTGTAGTATCTAGAAACAAAGCTAGGCTTGTCGCACAAGGTTATAATCAACAAGAAGGAATTGACTATGATGAAACTTATGCACCGGTAGCTAGACTTGAATCTATTAGAATATTACTTGCTTATGCATGTGCTTATGACTTTAAATTATTTCAAATGGATGTTAAAAGTGCTTTCCTTAATGGGTTTATTAACGAAGAAGTGTATGTTGCTCAACCTCCCGGTTTTACCGACTTTGAGAAACCACATCATGTCTTCAAACTCAAGAAAGCATTATACGGCCTTAAACAAGCACCTAAAGCTTGGTACGACCGCCTTAAGACTTTTCTTATTGATAACAAATATACTATGGGATTAGTAGATAATACTCTTTTACCAAGAAAAGGAATCACAAATTATTATTGTTCAAATATACGTTGATGACATTATATTCGGATCAACTTGTCAAGAACTATGTGATGATTTCTCTAAAATCATGCATGACGAGTTTGAAATGAGTATGATGGGTGAGTTAAACTTCTTTCTAGGACTTCAAATTAAACAACTAGAAGATGGTATTTTCTTTAACCAATCTAAATATATAAAAGACATGCTTAAGAAATTTGGTCTTGAAGATTCCAAACCAACTAAAACACCCATGTCCTCGGACACTAAACTCACCAAGGACTAAGAAGGTGAATCCGTAGATAACACTAAATATAGAGGAATGATTGGTAGCCTACTCTATCTTACGGCTAGTAGACCCGACATTATGTTTAGTGTTTGTCTATGTGCTCGCTTTCAAGAAAACCCAAAGGCATCACACTTAGAAGCCTTAAAAGGATTTTAGATATATTAAGGGAACAACGTGTTTAGGATTATGGTATCCCAAAGGAACGGGTATAGAAACCATAGTGTATGCCGACTCGGATCATGCCGGTGATTATGTCGATAGAAAAGTACAAGTGGTATTTGCACTTTTGTTGGACATTGTCTCACCTCATGGTTTGCAAAGAAGCAAACGGCTTTAGCCATCTCAACCATCAAGCCGAGTACGCCTCACCGGAAAAGCATGTCAACAAGCTCTTTGGATGAAGCAAGCTCTGAGACTACGGAATTCATCTCAACGACATTGTGATACTTTATGACAACAAAGGAGCCATCGATCTCAAGAAGAATCCTGCTCAACATGCTCGCATAAAGCACATTGAAATCCATCATCACTTTCTTCGCGACAATGTTCAAAAGGAAACATTTCAATCGAGAAAGTATCCTCCAAGACAACATTGCCGACATCTTAACTAAACCTCTTAAACGAGAACCTTTAATCTTCTTAGACTTGGTTTAGGATTAATGGAACCAAACATGTAGGATAAACATAGCCCAAAACATTAGAATAATCAAAACAAAACAATTTTGTCTTGTACTGCCATCGTAGCCACGGCACCAACGACAACAAAGACGGAACCAAATTTTGGTACCGTCTCGTCCGTGGTGTCATGTACAAAACCGCTATATACAAATCATCCTCTTCCTCAAAACCCACTTTACCAAAACGTAAAACTTAAACCAAGCTCATTATTGTCATCTTCCCACTCACTAATCATCAAGATAACATCATTGTAAGTATCCTAACTACATTTCATCTCTTAATTCGAGTCTAGGATTCTTATTTATGCACAAAACTATCACAAATCATTACATGGGGTTTTATGTATGCTTTTATACCAAATATGAATTCAATTGGCAAATTGCATAACTAGTCATTGAAATTAGGTACTACATTATCATATTGCATAAACAAATCATGTTTCCCACTAATTGATAGATAATGAATATAAGGCCTTATTCAAACAACCAAACACCCCATGTCAAAAGTTTTGAAAAGCTTCTCACTTGTAGGAAAACAATTTTTTTCATTGCTAATACAAATAGAAACGTTAAATTTTCATCACTTGCATGCTCTTGAATACTAAAGGTATTGCATAACTAATATGCATTCCGGTATATTCAAATGAAGCCACATTGAATTAGGAGCATTTGGGTTATCTCATGGTATTTACCAAACACCCCACTAAAACCATTTTGTGCATAAAATGAGTCGAGATAACCGCAACTCCAAATTGTTTTCATGTAGGCACACACTAGAACCAAAAACGTTAAAATTTATTCTAATTTTTAACATATTAATTCTTGTCCTTAGGAATAACCATGGTAGCCGCAAGATTCTATGATCACAAAGACACCCTTAACTACATTCCCAAACACCACAAAACCAAAGGACTTACCAAGGAACAAGTAGAAATATTTAGGGTCTAGAATCAAGGTATTTCCATGAGGTAGAACCATTCACTCATCCTTCCTTGAACATACCAATCTTCGTGAAGAACTAGCCGCCATTCAATTCGATTGTCTTCTTGACATCGATAAACCAATTTGTCCTAGGTTTGTGTTAGAATTCTATGCTAGTGTAACCGGCTTTAGTGATGAAGACGATGATGAATTTTGTCTTAGCTTTAGAATCAACCAAAATGACTACACCATCACCTTAAGCGAATTTGCTAAAGTACTAGGAATTCCCAACCGAGGAACTTGTGTCTACACGGATAAGTGGTCACTCACCGCTCTTGATGCAATCAATGACCGCACTTCTCCCTATCTAACCCGTTTGGCCGATAAGGATGTCATCCGTGAACACCTTTTTAACCCAAAAGGTGATACAACCCGAGTTACCCGAAAGGGAAAAGAGGTAGACCGAGATCCATATGGAATGGAGCTAAATGAACTTAAGCCCGAATTTAAGAAATGGGAGGAGTTACTTAGAGCCAACGTCATTAGCACCATAGGAAATAGGGATCACATAAACGCTTGTCTTTATCACATGCTTTACAACTTGTCCACCCGCCAACCATTCAATTTAGCCTACTACATTGCTAGGAGAATGATTGATATTCCAACTCAAGGATCGGTTGCTCTTCCATACGGGATGCTTCTCACCCGTCTCTATAGAAACTTCGCACCAATTCCACCAACCCCAAAAGGGATGCACCTTCACTATGAACTCATCCCTCACATCTTTGTACCTTTGAGTGATGCTCGAGTTGCTAAGACTAAAGGCAAGAGAGCTAAACCTCCAACTCCTTCATCATCATCATCAAATAGCTCCGAGGATGGTCTTCCAAGCTCTCGTCTTCCACCTCATGAGTATTACGCATCTCTTCCCGAGATCGAGAATGAATCAGCAGAGTTCAAACAAACTAAGGGAATGTTCAAGTGCCTTGGTAGGATGATGAACAAGATTTACAAGAAGTTGGACAAATGAGGATACTTTAAGGAGTGTTTGGAACAATGCATTATCTCTAATGTTTGATACTATTTAGTTGTTTTTATTATGTAGGATGATAATATAACTTGAAACAATGTCGTATGCTAACAATCTTATGCAGGAGGATAGCACAAGTATGCTATCAAATTTTACCCATTTTCACTATATTGTGGAAATCAAAAAGCCTTGCTCAAAATTTATGCTCCACTATGTTTATACATGTGTTATTTGCTTTTCCTAACTAGAAATGTTTAGTATAACATCTTTTGAGAAAAATTTCGTGTTTCGAAATGTCCCCGACACCTAAAAACGCATCATCCATATTTTCAGACTCCACGGATCGACGGCACCATAATTTTGGTACCGTCCTTTATGTATTTTGGTACCGCTGCACTGACAAAGGACCTGACGGCACCCTTTTTAGGGTACCGTGCATGTATGATTTTGGTGCCGTGGATCCTCCAGGTAATTTTCTGAATTTCGACTCTTTCGTGATTCCAAATTATCTTCCATCACTTATAAATCAATCTTAACTAGTTTATACTGTTATTAGAATTAGTATAATTCACTAAGGTATATAAGAAATCCATTTCCCACCAAAATTCAAAAATTTGAAAAATCCACCCAAGGAGCCCTTTGGCATAAAGGAAGGAACCAAATTTTTGGTACCTTCAAATCCGTGGGTGATCTGATTGTTAGGAAATTCCACTCATTAGCACACATTTATTGCAAATCTTTTCTTCTTCACTCCATCTCTCTTGTATGGATTGACTTGGGTGATATGACTAGCATTCAACCCACTTCCAAATCATTAGGAACCTCATCTCTTCAATGGTTCAACATCTAATCAAACACATTTCTCAACAATTTTTCACTTCTATAAATTGAGAGGTTTTACCATGATCATCCTCACACCTTCTTCATTCTTACTATTATCTAGCAAAGTAAAACCCAAATCAAAATGACAAAATCCTCTCCAAAACTTGCAAGAAAACCGCTAGAATTAGCGTTAGGCCTTGTTGCTTCGTTAACATTAGCTCCTCATCCGAGTCTTCCACTCACAATCTCATCTCCCATCCGAGATGATACAAGCCTCACCTGGCTACACCAAATCAATCACACATT
The DNA here is from genome assembly GCA_022545495.1 of Chrysanthemum lavandulifolium. NCBI lineage: Eukaryota > Viridiplantae > Streptophyta > Magnoliopsida > Asterales > Asteraceae > Chrysanthemum > Chrysanthemum lavandulifolium. The sequence continues at coordinate 41,438,974 of CM040242.1, read as the reverse complement.
GTGATCACCACTCCACCACCTACAAAAACACCAACTTCACCTCCTCCCGCACCCATCCAAACATCCAAAACACCTCACCACCTTCACCACCAAGGTCTCCAACTCTCATTCCTATGGAGTTATTTTCAACTCCACCAACATCACCAAATCCTTTCCTAGAGGACTTGGAAGACTTGCCTCCTAGGCCAAGTCATCCACCACCATTGCCATCCTTTGGCACAATTGAGCTTAATCGCTCATGAATCACCTCGGTCATCCTTGACCCAAACGCCCATTAGGGCCAAGACTCTTCTTTTCCACCCCATTCACAAGGACATTCATGGTCCTTTATATGGGGATCATCCACTTCCCCATCAATGTCCCTCATCTTGAGGACATTGAGGAGTGCAGTATGGGATGCCAATCCCACTAGAGAGGAGATTCAAGCGAACTCCACAACCTCCACCAATTCAAAGGCATGGTGGATTCTCACTTAAGTGAGACAATGCAAATGCAAAATGCTTTGCTTGCATCCATCATGACCACTCCAAACATCCCCAACACCACCAACACATCCACCATTCCACCACCACAACCTCCCCAAACATTCTACCCTCCAAGGCATGGTTGCTCAACTTGTGAGCAAACGGGCTAAACCGTGGAACGGACCCGGGTTATGGTCCATGACTTCCAAGAAGAAATGAGGTTCATCCTCAACCACATCCTCGAGCTGCCTCAACGCTCTTTTCCCATCCACCATCACTTTAGGATGGTTTTAGACTAGTCTTTCTAGTTTTTACTTTCTTAGGATAATTTTTATTTCTTGTACTAAAACACATCATTGTGTTCTCTTTTCATGATCTTTACTCATGAAAATTTTAACTAATGAATGTTGTTTATTATATTATTGGTGTCATTACATAGTGTTTGGAAATGCTTGTGAATGATCATTATTACTAACAATTTTTTTTTGTAGCTTTATTTTCACAATCCATGAATCTTCCCATTAAAGCACCCAATTTAGGGGAGCTTTGAACAAGGGGAGATAATAGCTCGGCTCATTACATTCCAAGATAGCCTCTTCTTTTGTTGAGACAAAAGGGGAGAAAATATAGAACTTTGAAATTATTTATATTTGACTTTTCCAAAAGTCAAATCGCATACATTTGACTTTCTAAAGTCAAACAGAACCCTCATTGATAATACTTGACTTTTCTTAAAAAGTCAAACCGCATACTTTGACTCTCGAAAAGTCAAACATCATGCATCAACTAGTGAATACTTTGACTTTCATAAAAGTCAAACATCATACACTTGCATTATCATTTCCTTTTCAAGTTCTAAAACTAATATTTTATAACTCTTGTACAAACTTTGTATCTTTTATAAAATAAAATTTATATTTTGTCCTCAACAAAAAGGGGAGATTGTTAATACAAATATCGTCATTAAACGTTATTTATATTTTGATCTTTGCCTAAGTTTTGTTAACGACAAAAGTAAATTTAATTTATAAAAGCTTAAAGCTTGTCAAGTTTAATAGATATTAAAACAAGCTTTTTCAAACAATATATTCATCATTCAAGCATTTACATTTATGATTAGTAACATCTTGATATGACTCTAATCATTATGTATGATAGTAGTTTTAGAATGTGTTAGGTTCTTAAACCAAACACTACTTAAGCATTTGCATATTTCTAAAAATAGAAATACAACATATGACATCATGTATTACATCATGGAAATCATTGGAAGATTCCATTAGATATTTTGTGTAGATTTGTACTCTTCATATCTTGCACAATCTCACTTAGATAGAGTTGACTTTGGCAAGATTTGATATCTTGGTCGTCGACCGGCGGTACCAAAATGGTACACGGCGGAACCCTTTTAAGGGTCCGCCGTCCGCGGACGCCCCGTCCATTTTGGCTATAAATAGCAATGCCAAGCCAAGTAGTTTTTCATCCCTTTCTAACATACTCATACATATCTTCTCTAACCTTTCTAACTCGTTTCATATCATATTAGTGATCTCTTTGTAGCAAAGAAGATCAAGTCATATTCAAGCTTCAACGAGAAGTTGGAAGTCTTGTTTGTTTAGTGTTGTATGATCTAGTGTTGATCCATACTTCATTGTTGTATCAAACCATCATAATCTTGTGAGTGTGAGTGGTTAGTATTTTAGTCCTCAAAATACATTGTGTGTGGGAGTAGTTGTACCCTTGGAAAGAACTCGACATCTAGCTTAGTGTCGGAAATAGTGTGTTTAAGTGTAAAGGTTTTCTCCACGGTGAAAGGAGCTTGTTGACTAGTGAAGTTAAACTCTCGAGTGTGAGACTCGGGAGTGGAGTAGGCAAGGAAAAAGAGTCCTTGTAGGTCGAACCACTATAAACAACTTGTTGTGGTTTGATCATTTCTTTCCTTATTTACTTATTACACATTGCTTGCATATTTCATTAACATACTCAAGATCAATATCAATTGATCTTTCAATAAGTTTCAAAACAAAGTTTTTAATTGGTAAACTATTCAACCCCTTCTAGTTTTCTACAAACAATTTTTCTTTTGAAAAAGCTCTCTTTGAATATTTTCGTGTTAAAAGTTTGTCTCTGTACAAAAATGTGAAATTGTTTATGATTGACAAATGAATCTTGACTAACGAATTGTTTAAGTTGTTCTTAGTATATGACTAACAGATAAACTCAAATCAAATGCATTTAGAAACTCATCTTTTTGGATGACCGGATATTACCTTCCAAAGCTAGTTTTTGAACTTCTTATTTATCGAAAAGTTTTAGTATGTGATCACAAACTCAACTTGTCGATATCTTATATACAATGAGTATCAAAAGTGGTTAAAACTTAAAATGTTCAGGTTACCTTAGATTGAGGAAGTAGTAGAGGAACTTCAAGTTGTTAATATATTAAACAACAATGCAAAAGATACTACAATTATTTTGGAGTGCTCACTATAAGATGATCTTTTTGTTTAACATTATGCTAAGAACATCATATCACTAGATTTATTTTTTTGATCTATATTTAGTTAAACATCTTATTTATACTAAAGGGTTCATGAGATCATTAGATGGTAGATCCCACAAGTCACAATCCGGGCTAAACATACTTGAAACATGTCTTTGATCTTTTTCGCCTTCAGACTCATCACCATTCTCATCTCCCATTTTCGAGTGAAACTGACCTTGTTGATCACCTGCCGTGCATGTGCTCCCCGTACACATGCTTTGGTTCCAAGGAGATCCTTCGCCTTCATGACCAAAAGACGGTAACACATAATGAAATCCGGGAAAGTTTCCTGATGGTGATGTCCCGTTATTGTCCCATGGTTTGTTTGATGGTGTCATTGTTTCTTGATCATGTATAATCGCCCTTGATAATCCAATCTTGATCTTTTCAATAGTATCATCATCAGTTTCTTCGTGTTTAGAAGTCATGTTATAAGAAGGCGACATGTGTCCATTACTATTATTAACCATCGTTGGCGTGGTACCAGGGGATTGGAACTGAATGTCAATGTGTTTCTTGGTGAGTAGATGAAGCATTTCATCTTTTAGGCATCCGAGAGTTGCTTCAGCGAGATTAGCCACTTGTGGTGGCGCTAGAGTGTTAGCTATTTCTGCCATGAGGTGGGAGTATGGCTTGTGTGTAACGGGATCAATTCCCATACCAGATAGCTTCTTTTTGAGTTTCGTGTTCCAGTGGTTCTTCACGTCATTATCTGTCCGTCCTGGCAATTGTGCTGCTATCACAGACCACCTGTGGTTTCATTTTTTAAGTACCGTCTCTTAGTTTTTGCTCATGATAATACATTATACATATGCACTACTTAATGCGGCGCATCTATGATTTTTTACTAGGATATGTACTACTACCACACAGATTATGAGTACCTATGTGTTATATAGCACCTCAAAGTTTAAATACCTGCGAGTTAAAACGATGACATGGCAGCTGATATGCTGGTAACTTTTACCTTGTCGACTTTTTTTTTACATATAGCTGATGTAAAACTGACTTACTGCGTGAATATCACAAAAAGTTTTTATGCAACATGCTTTTATCTGTTACACTAAAAAAACAGTTTTTTCAAGGTACGCACGTGTCGTTTGTTTCATGTAGGTCCACCTCATGATATGCATGAATAGATTGTTTAAGCGTACCTGTTTCCTAAGACAGAATGCAGCCTCACAATGATTTGTTCTTCAGCATCAGAAAACTGTCCATGTTTTAGATCAGGACGTAAGTAGTTAGTCCATCGCAACCTACAACTCTTCCCACATCTTTGGAGGCCTGCATTTTTGGGAATCAAGCGCCAGTTACGCGTCCCATGTTGAGCAATGTAAGAAGATAGCTTATGATCTTCTTCTGGTGTCCACTGACCTTTCTTCACACTCTCCTTTTCACAGCACGGGATTCGACCCATTGCTTCTCCTCTTTTTAAAATTTCCACGGTTTTAAATTTTAAAAATCGGAAAGAAGAAGAAAACAAGGGCGATTTGGTGCTGAAATAGAGAGGAAATGTGAAAATATTTTTTCTGAAGTTTAAATGTTTATTTTTCTTCAAGAAAATGAATGCTTAAATATATTAATTTTGTGGTTGATTGAGGTATTTAAGTAATAGAAATGGAGGGCATTGCATGATTATAAGCATAACAGGTGCATGACTGTATGATTTGTGATTAAAGAATTCAACGCCGTTGAGCGTGTGAGACGTTGGCAGGTAGCTCACTCATAAAACACTTGGTCAACTCCTCTCTCTCGTGTGCATAAGCGTACGTGCGTCTAAGGTTGACTGCTAAAGAGTTGGGTGGCTTACCAATCTAGTCATACAAAAGTACTTATGAAAGGTAAGGTTTTATCCGCACGTGTGGGTGCACATACACTAGTACATGAATTTCGTGTCTTGTTTTTTGGTAGAACATGAATATTTTGTCTAAGAATTAATGTTCTTGTTCTTTGCATTGCAAAGCTTTCCTGCAAGAGTTGCTGGTTGTTGTGGTACTAAGTCTGTGTGCACCTTGTGGTCTGTTTTCTCGGACTTGTTTAACTCACCATAATTACTGATTTACCCTTAAACCGAAATCAATAAAACAAACAAAAAACCCTGTAGATGTAGGTTACTGAGTCCAAATAATTTTCTTAAAGAAAACATTGTTAATTACTTGAGTTAAGCTTATAGCATACAAGTCATTTTTGTAGATTTTTAAATTCTACTGTAATTTTTTAGATCATGCAATACACCAGGTAAATTCTACTGTAGTTTTTTTTTTCTTCAAACAAATGCAACATTTTTTTTCTTCAGATGGTCTCGATAAATTTATTTTAACAAATGAAAATGACAAACTGCTGGAATATCAGTTGGTGATCGATACACCCATTTTTTATTAACATACAATCATACAACATCATACTTGCTATACAAATTTATAACAGCTTGAAAAAAAATGTACTAGCCAAATCTTTTGGCAATCAGTCCTTCAATTGAGCCAACCAAAGTAAAAGTAGTTACAATCAGGCAAAAGGTGCTATAAACACGAAGAAGAATCCACTTGCCGGACCAAGGCACAATCTTCTTCTGCACAAAGTACATCTCAACCGGGAAATATATGGTCAAGGGCCAGAAGATTATTGATCCTGCAAACGCCAAGACTTCATTGAAGTAAGGGAATAACATTGCTACTCCCATGGTGAAAATCACGTATGTTGTTCGGAAACATATCCTAAGAGGATTTATTCTAAACTCGGGAAATAATGACACTTTCAAACTCTGAATATCCCTTGCAAATTCACTTTCTGGGAATTTTTCTGCATACCATCTTTCCACGATTGCAAATAACGTTTGAGTATATATCTGACAACACATTCAAAACACAATGAAATTAATGTGTTTGTTACAAAGACGCTATGCGATTAATGGGTGTCTGGCATTATGCTTTTAAAGTGATTATGTGATCAGATAATTAGTTGTTACAAAACGGTGATGGTGAGGTCATTAGTTGTTTGAGTTTTTAGCAAATTGTAGTTACTTAAGAATTTACATGTAAGAGAAACACCTAACAACTAAACAATCCGAATGAGTTTCGCTGCAACTAATAAACTGATTATTTGACCTTAACTTTTGATCAGTTTTACTATTCGCAAACTCAGTTGAAAATGCAATAATCAGATAATTACTTTCAAAACTTATTACCAAACACCCCATAAGATTGCTGGACTAGTATATGCCAAGTTCATGAAAGATACCTGATACCCTCCAACTAAGTGGAGAACAATGCACGCATTACCAAAGTCAACGAGCCAATACGGTTCATAAAATCCAAACCCGGTCAAAAGATTCCCAGGAGTCGAATCTCCAAATGCAGCATAGCCGAAACCACCACAAAATAGGTAGAACATAGTAGTTGTCGAGATTGCAATTGTCGAAGCCTTCTTCATGGTCACTTCTTGAGACGGAGGTGACTTCAAGGTGCTCTACATATCTCAAACATAACAGAAGTGATCAATGTAACTTGTTAGGATAGAATAAAGATTTATTATAAAGGAGGATATGTTATACCTGAATTTCGAGAAGGATTATCGAAAAGTTAAACGCAAATGCAATATCTCCAAGAGCTTGAGCAACCAACCATACTTTTTGTGTCGAATTAGCAGTTGAAATTCCACTAATGCTACCTTCAACATTTCCTTGTACTGTATACCAATATTCAACAAGCATCGTGATCTGAAGCTACATTTTCATTATTTTAACATTTTCTATACAGAGATTCGTACCTATTACTTGGGCTAATCCAAGTCCCATTCCGATAAAAGAATACGTGAAAGACATGACTGCAGCAATAATTGAGAGCCATTTTGTATGAAAAATGTTGGGTATTTGAGAAACTACTATTTGCACAATTCCAAACATAAGCATGTAATATTTATCCTCGAATTCACAAGCAGCCGCATGCCCTTCTTCGTGGTAACAATTTGATTGCAAAATTGCTCTGTCATCCAGTCAAAAGGAGTCAATTATTATGGTAGTGTTAGTTATATAATAGCAATGTACGTATTTTGGAGTTCCATGTTGATCATTGTACAAAACTACAAATTGTCATGATAAAATGTCCATTTTCATCAATATCAGTGTTCAAGAATAAGAGTGTACTTTCTCAAATGTTCCACATGGGTCATAATACAAATTCATCAAAACGATGAAAAAATGGAGCATTTTACCAAGTTTAGTGACTAGTTTGCTATGACAAATTGCACAATGATCAATACATGATATTATTACGACAATTGGCCTCTAATATAATTGCAAAGATTATAAAGCAATGTATAGCATACCTCATGCTGGTTGCACATGTGAGTGTATAAACAACGCCTGTTTTAAAAATACTAAAATACACCAAACATCCGCATACCAACCCGTACTTGGATCCTGAAATCCAAAATACAAACAAAGATATAAGCAAAGCGGCAAACGCGTATGAGCCTGACGTAAAATACTACAATCTCACCTAAAATGGTGCGAACAGCCTGCAAGTAGGATCGGTTCATGGTGGTGGTACCATTGTTAGGTTTCGTATACACATGAACATCACTAAGAATTGATGCAGATACAAGGTTGAAGGATGCAAAGAGTAAAAGAGATAGCGGGCCAGCTATCCATCCGAGCTGAGCCATGCTCCAGGCGAGTGATAAAACACCGGAGCCTATTACTCCGGTTATAATATGTGCTAGGGCTGTCCATAAGGTTCCTACAAACAATTACACAAATTGAACTGATTAAACACCCAAAATCCTAATCATCGAGTTGAATAACATAAATGAATATGTTTAGGCAAAATGCAAGAAAATAAAGAAATCAATAAAACAAGAACACAATGAACTGATATGGTTCAGGCGACGAATGTGATTGAGGCAGGTACGGATATCTCTTAGGAGGTGTTTGACAACTAACGTTTAGTTATACAAAACAGTTTTTTTAGCTTATGTTGATCAAAACACAATGCAGTAAATAGTGTTTACATTTTCTGATGAACTTATTTCAAATAGTGGGAGTTTGGGTTGCATATTTAAGTGCTTATCAACTTGTGTTTTTATAAGCAGTTGAGTGTCTAGATGAAAGTGCTTATTTAGTGTAAAAAAGTACCCAAATAATAAGTGGGTTGGTACATCATACATGCTTATATATAAAGCAATAGGCACTTTGAACTAAGCAATCCCAAACAAATACTCCCTATAAGTTGTTTGGTTCTATCCAAATACTCCCTATAAGTTGTTTTGGGTAACCCTTTATCCCCAAAAAAAAAGGAAAAAACTGATAAGCTCTTTACCCAAACACCCCCTTATTTTGTATTATAGTATAAGGCTGCTATCAACATTTATTTCCTAGGAGGTTCAAATATACTAATGGCTCGTCTAAACGCATTTTCAATCCCAAATCAAGTCGGGTCAAAATGATCCATCAACAATTTCAATTCACATTTCTCCAACAGGTTTAAATCGGGCGGGAAACCCTGCCCCGTGCACCCCTTTTGGGTCCCAAAGGACCTAGCCCCAAACAATGAGCACATGTTCTAGTGACCACCCCCTACCCCCCAACTGGCTGAGCAACGGGTCAAACCCGAACCGAACCAACCAAACTCGACCGGAACCGAAAACCGAAAACCGAACCAAAGTTAACGAACCGGTTTAGATAGTTTAGGTGTATTTTGGTTTTGACCCGAACCGAACCGAGTAAAACTGAAACCGAAACCATAACTATATAAAACCATAAAGTCGGTTCGGTTTTCCCCAAACAACACCCCTCCACCCTCTCTTCTTGTGATGAATGGGAGTTCCAAGAGACACTTAACAAAGTCCAAATGAACTAAACGCAAGAAAAATATATCTCTAATAACAGCATTGACATTGCATATCTAAAAAGTCAACGCAAGAAAACCATATCAAATACATATTCATTATTGGTTCATTATATAGTCAAAATATATGATGATAAATTCATGCATATATATGATCAAGCAAGAAACAAAGAAAGAAACGAACCAGTGTATTTATGAGGAGAGTTCTGTAACAATGGTGTCTCATGTTGTTCTTCTTCTTCCTCATTAAACTCTTCTCCAGCCATTTTTGATATTTTCAGTTGGAGTGTTGGATTTGATGATATGAAAGCAAAATATCTTGTTGTTGTTGCTTGTTGGGTCTATTTCGTGGTCATATCTGACTTTTATAACTTTATGCCCTGTTGTATTTTGACTAAACAAAAGTAAATAACTTTTTTTTTTTTTCTTTTTTTTTTTCAGTCATTTTCTTTTTATTTAATCCCCTGATACCCTACTTGAAAACAAAAAAAAAAAAAAAATTATTTCTCTTTATGAGAATATTATATTTCAAAATCATATAAATCGCTTATACTTTTCAGTTATCTTTTTTTTTTGGAATGTCTAACTAAATCTCTAAGATTGGCTAAGATTTCTCTTGTGGCTTTTACATATACGAATGGTCCTTATAATGACACATAATTACGTATTTAGGCGTGACCCACATAAATAGTTAATATACACCACAAAACGACAATCTTAATATCGCTTCAACCAACGCTCTTAGCAAGCGTTGGTTAAACATTCCCTTTTTCTTTTCCTTCTTAAAAGATACTTGAGAGCCCAACATTTTTATTTAGCTTTTTTTTCTTTTTAAGTGATACTAAATAAAATAACATAATGTAAATAGGTAAGCTTAAAATATTAAAGCTATAGTAGAGATAGCGGTTTGTGAAATAAATTCGTAAATGAAAAAGGGGTAAATAACAAAAGTTGTTTTTGCATTTCACTATATTTTGTTTTTCTACTTTAATACACACAAAAGTAGGGCTGAACAAAATCACCCGAAAATCGATCTAAATCAACAAACAAAACGAAATCGGGCCGAACCGAACCGAACCGAACCGACATTATTCGGTTCGATTTCGGTTTTACTCGGTTCGGTTTGATTCGGGTCAAAACACAATTTTTCGGTTCGAAATAGCTTTTTCTCGATACTGGTTTCAATAGTTTTTCTCGGTTCGGTTCTCGGTTCACGTTTTATCCTGATTTAGTTTTCGTGCCGGATCGGTTTTTATCGTTTTTGGTCAGGTTTGACCTGTTGCTCAGCCCTACACGAAAGTATTGCGTTATATTGAATGAAAAGTTTGCCCTTTGTGTTAGCTTAAGCAACCTGTAAATCTATAACGCTAATTTCCCTCACGCTTAAGGCCTATGTGGCCTTAATCTACCATGCGTGAGGCGTGATACACCCTCACTCTCACCTGGTTGTTGATCGAGCATAAATCTGGTCACTTGCGTGAGGTTGTATGTGTGGTTGTGTTGTGTATGTGATGCGTTTTTGTTATTAAAAAATTTTGTGGTACAATTAAGTAGGCTTGACAGAATATACTATGGGTGTTTGAATAGTTAACAAGTGAAAGAGAAAAAGAATGTTGTGAAGTTGATTTAAAATTGGGAGGTGATACTCATACTACATTTTTTTATGCTTGCTTCACAATTTGTGCATATCAAAAAATGTGGTGTGAGTATCAATTCCCTTTAAAATTGAGTAGTGAGTAAAATAAGGCACCAGACACAAATATCTCTGCTTTACACATTTGGTACTCTGCAGTTTTCTCCTTCTTTCAAAAAACACAAAGGACCAGTCAAAGTGTCGAACTATATATATCACAAATATTTTGTATACTTGACACAAAAGTAAGTTGATTGACCACTTGAAAGGTATCTTACGCCTAAAAAAAAAGGAGAAAATCATGAAATAGTAACTAACTTTGAATTTTGTTTTAATTTAATCACTCAAACTTTCTTTTGATCATAAAATAGTAATCATGAACTTTGTTCCAATTCAGGGGTGGGTATTTATTATAAAAGTACAACAAAATAATGCATATATGAATATCTTAAATATAGTTTTATTAAACATTTACATAACAATAAAACAAAACCACCACCAAATAATCTAGTGGTAATGTACATAAGTCCCAAATGGCGACAAACAAAAACCCCAAATCACAAACCCTAACCTCAATTTCAACTTCAATTCATCAAAAATAATTCAATCCAATCAGGTATAATTCACGATCCTAACCCCAATTCCAATTTCAATCCTTCAATCTTAACTCAATCCTAGCCCCGTCATTTCAAGATCAGCGGATCTACAGTGTCACCGGAGTCTTTAATACTGGAAAACAATCATGGTCTCTAGATGGGGATGGATGGAAGTGGATTTTTCATGATAAGAAACATCAAATGGAGAAAAGTATTGAGAATCCATATAACAAAGATTTGGAGAAAATCGCCTCGTCTTTCTATATCACAAATTTCCCATATTCTATTGATGCTAGAGGACTCTGGAAGGTATGTGCCTCGTACGGACGTACTGTTGATTCATACATTGCGAAAAAACGTTCAAAGATGGGGAAACGTTTGCTAAATCCCTTGCGAATATTTGGATTGGTAATCACCATATTTATGCAGCTGTTGCTCGTTTTCAAAGATCTCAACATCAGAAGTTTGCTGCAAAACAGGTACCTGAGGTTAAAAAGTTTGTCCAGAATAACAATGGACCATCCTTGCCCCATCCTATTCTACCGAATGCTCATGTTAATTTGCCTAGTTCGTATGCATCCGTTATACATGGTGATATCTCCTCTAAAAAAACACGTAGTGATTCTAATGGGAAGAAAACAGTGAAGTTGAATGATACGGAGTTGATTTCAGTTGATGATACTACGAAAACTGTAACAATTCGCATTTTCGGGTTTTAACTATTCATCCTCGGATTTCGCTATTCACTATTACTATTCATCAAAATATCTAAACACTATTCATCAAAATATCTAAATACTATTCATCAAAATATCTAGATATTTTCAGATATTTTCCCTATAAATAGAAAGAAAACTAGTTTATTATTTACACAGAAAAACACACAAACCCCCCTCCTCCTTGATGCCGCCACCCTCAACCCTCCATACACCCTCCATACTTGATTTTCAGGCTCCGAGTTATACACATAAGTTGAAGGCATAAGTATTCTCTACGTAAAAATTAAGTTTATTTTGTATTTCCGCGGTTGGATTAAGAGCTACACAATGGTGGATAGGAGCTGTGGTTCTCAGAAATTTCTTGAAACTTTGGCAAGGATAGATCGGCTAATTCTAAAGATGGGTTTTTATTATAGGAGCAATTGGGATAGTTGTGGGGTAGATATGAGGTGATTTAGAGGTTTTTATAGTTTAGGAAATGGATTTTTGAATCTAGATGCTAAGTTACCGCCCAATTTTCTAGTATCATTTATCGGTTATTATCAGGTGAGTTCATGTCCCTCTTTTAATTGTTTTGAACTATCTTTGGGAGATACATGCTTTAACTACTTTTATAACAATCATGATTATCTCGTAAACTATATGTTGTATCTGAACTAAATGTTTATTTATACTAAGTAATGAGATTGTCATACTTAGAGTTTCGATATCATGGATCATTAAGCACTATGTGTAGTGAGCACGAATATTATCATTAGATTTATTGGGATTAATGTAACTATTAAGTTGACTCGGTTAGAGCAAACAAAAGCAACAAATATTTGAGGACACTAGGTATAAGAGCAGATTACCTACTAGACTATGATTGCAACAATTATTCCAATTTCTATTAGTATGAGATTTACATTTTGGTTTCATAAAGATAGTGCAACAAACGATTTTCAACGCTTTGGGTGTATAACAACGTAACCCAGACACAAAACGATTGGTGGCCCTCACCGGTAGATTGTCGAGGTTATCGAAATCTACAAAATGGGATGATTTCATGTACGTGGTACAAGTTATGTGATCTAATGGATTTAGTGAAAATCTCAAGCTAATAGAATTGGTATAATATCAAACCAACGGACTTGGTACAATTGTGAACAAACCAAGAATGTAAATTTAAGGTTTCAATGTCAAGAAATAAGAGCAACAAAAACAGTACCTACATGTGATATTGTATTTAGTACAATAGTCATACACTTGGAATCCTAAAAAACTACAATTACTATTTATTGATACTAGTAACGATGATTTTTACAAGGTCTTCACATTATTTTTTATAAACTCTATGAATTTCACTCAACCTTTGTGTTGACACTTTTAAGCATGTATTTCAGGTCCATATTGTACGAGGGTGGCACGGAGGAGCACGGATACTCAAGAAGGCTATAAATTTTATTATCATTCGAAAACCCATTTAATGTATTTTGTAAACTTGGAACCATTTGGGACCTCATTTTTGTAAACTCTGATATTAATATAAATCGAATGATAAATCTTTTAAAACGACTCCATTAGAGTTCGTTTTCTATTGTTATGACTGTTGTGTCATGAAGTAACACCCAGTTTGAACTCCGCTGCGTATCACGAAATTGGGGGTGTTACAAAAACTATTTTGGTCAAGGTGAAAGACGTGGGCTCGATGATTAACATGCATCGTATTTGTCGCACTGAAGGATTTTATAATGTGAAAATCCATCATGTTTTTATGGACGTGGTTACAATTCAAAACTTCTGATGCATGCTTGGCGTTTAAATCTAATGATAGGATGAAAAGGTTATTCTCATATATTAAGGATATTCAAAAAAAACTTTGTTATAGATGAAAGAACGATTTGGATCGAGATTAATGGGTTACCTTTATGTGCTTGGGGATCGGCTGCTCTTAGGAAAGTAGCTAGTTTGTATGGCAAATTCATGTTTTTTGAGTTGGATCAAGCTTAAAATATGAGCATTGGAGGGTTATGTATCGCCACGAAATGCATGAAATTTATCGATGAAGATGTTTTGATGGAAATTAATAGTGAAATATTTGATGTCCATGTACGTGAGTTATCCAATTGGAGTGTAAAAATTGAGGAGGATAATGAGTCTGCAGATGGGTTAAGTGATAATGATCAAGTAGAACCCATGGCAGATTTAGATGATTTAAATGAGCAAGAGCAGGACAGTGTCAATAAATAGGTTGATGGGCATGAAGATGTCATGGTGAATGAGCATGCTATTTCCCCATTTCAACAACAGGAACATGATATTACTGATAATCAGAATGAGGCTTATGAGGCTGAAACTCAAAAACTTGAAGAGGCACATAGTGAAGCTAATCAATCTGATACTAGTTACCCAGCCGGATTTGAATTCCTCAAATCCCATCCAAATCATAAACATGAGGAACATGATATTAATGATGGTCAAAACGAGGTTGAAACTCACAAACTTGAAGAGGCAAATAGTGAAGCTAGTTGCCCACCCGGGTTTGAATTCCTTAAATCACATCCACAACAGAAACAGCATGTGCCTTCTTCTCCAAAAACTAGCAATTAGTCTACTTCTTTTGCTAGATATCGTAAGAAGGACTTCAGAGGAACATCATTACTCTAAGAAATTAATCGTTTAATTGAAGTTGGGGGGACATTGGGTTACGATGTTAGGGGTTGTCGAAAAACTCTTAAACATATGCTGAATGAATCAGGTGTTGCCATGTTTGATAGATGAATGTCTTATCTATTAATATTTGTGGCACCAAGAAACGAAGGAAACGAATGTGGATCAAAGAGTTGTGTTTTATGCATCATATTAATTTTCTCGGCGCGCAAGAGTCTAAGATGACACGTCTAGAGTTATTTCGTTTAAAAACTATGTGGGGGAATTTTTCCTTCGATTATGCATGTAGTATGGCTAGAGGCTTTTCGGGTGGTATTATATCAATTTGGGATCCTGTTGTGTTCATAAAACAAGATATATGGTGTGATAATAATTTCATTATTGTCCAAGGTAAGTGGTTAAATGCATCACATACATACTATATGGTCAACGTGTATGGTCCCCAAGATCCTTTAGAGAAAAACATGTTATGGAATAAATTACTAGATTTTTTCCCACATCATCGTGGAAGGTATGTTATTTTTGTTGATCTAAATGAAGTTAGGAATGAAGCTGAGCGCTATGGATCAGTTTTTTCTAGAACGAAAGCCCAAACATTTAACTCGTTCATTCACGATTCGGGTTTATTGGAAATGCCAATGGGTGGTCGGACATTTACATGGATGAATAAGAATGGCACAAAAATGAGTAAACTTGATCGGTTTTTATTATCAGAGGGTGTGTTAGACGACAACATCGATTTAATAGCACTTGTTCTTGATCGATTATGGTATGATCATAAACCGATCTTGTTACACTCAGTTAAGACAGATTATGGTCCAAGTCATTTTAAATTCTTCACATCTTGGCTTCAGAGAAAAGATATTGATGAGGTGATTAAAAAATCGTTTGATGATTGCATGCAAGATGACACAGGTCATAGAGCTCTTTTACATGATAAGTTAAAATTTATCAAATGTCGGCTTA
The DNA here is from genome assembly GCA_022545495.1 of Chrysanthemum lavandulifolium. Classification (NCBI taxonomy): domain Eukaryota; kingdom Viridiplantae; phylum Streptophyta; class Magnoliopsida; order Asterales; family Asteraceae; genus Chrysanthemum; species Chrysanthemum lavandulifolium. Next base: position 41,423,559 of record CM040242.1, on the reverse strand, counting down.
AAAAATGGAATGCTGAAAACAAGAAAAGTGATGCGGCTCGTAAACAGGAAATTAACAGCAAATTGATTGACATTGAGCTAAAAATGGATTCAACTTTAGCAACAGAAGATGAAAGAGTAGAACGAATTCAGTTATTACGAGATCTCAATGACATTGACCGTTTGGAATCTTTGGACCTTCTTCTAAAATCTCGCCTCAGGGCTATGGAAGGCGATGAGATTAGTAAATTTTTTCATGGATTGCTTAAACAGAATAGAAGTAGGCAATCCATCCAAGGAATCATGTTAGATGGTGACTGGATCTCAAATCCGATTTCTGTAAAAAAACGCTTTCCTTCAGTTTTACAAAGAGAAATTCCAATCGTATGTGCCTCATATCAATTATACGTCTCATTCTTCTTTTTCATCGTTAAGCATCACAGAAAGTACTAACCTAGAGAGAAATGTTTCTAGTCAGTGTTGCAAATATTGGCCGAGGCGAACGATTAATCAGCGATTAATCGCTAGGCGGGGATTAACCGCCTCGATTTTCACTAATCGACCTTATTAATCGGTTTGGTCAAAAATCGGTAAAAAAGAACGATTAATCAGCTAAAAATCGGCCAAATTGGGCGTAAATCGGACAAAAATTGGATAAATCTGCCAAATTGGTTACGTATAGAAATCGGAAAAATGAGGCATAAATCGGCCAAATCGGTAAAAAATCGGATAGATCGGCCAAATCGGGCATATAGTTTCAAAAATTTATAATTTTATATATAAAAAGTCCAATCCGATTAATCCCCGCCTAACCGATTAATCGCTAGGCGGTACTCGTCCGCCCAACAACCGCCTAGCGATTTTTGCAACCTTGTTTCTAATGAAGAAATAAAGAAGGCGGTTTGGGATTGTGGTAGCGACAAAGCCCCGGGTCCGGATGGTTTCTCCTTCCTTTTTCTAAAACAATATTGGGACATTTTTAAGGGTGATGTGGAGGTGTTTGTTTCAGATTTCTTCTCCTCAGCCAAAATGCCCCAAGGTACCAATTCTGCTTTCATAAGTCTTATCCCGAAGGTTTGTAATCCCACATTTGTCAAAGATTATCGTCCCATATCCTTAATTGGCTTGCAATACAAGATAATTGCAAAAATCCTTGCAAATCGTTTAGCCTCTGTGGTTGATAAAGTTGTAAGTATCGAACAATCGACGTTTATCTTAGGGCGACAAAATCTTGATGGTCCCTTGATGCTTAGTGAAACTATTGATTGGTTCAAATATCGTAAGAAGAAACTTATGATATTTAAAGTTGATTTTGAAAAGGCATACGACTCCGTAAATTGGAATTACTTGGATTATATTTTAGATCAATGTGGTTTTAGACAAAAGTGGCGTGGGTGGATTTCCGAGTGCTTAAAATCTGCACAGACATCCATTCTTGTTAATGGCAGCCCCACATCGGAATTTTCCATAAAAAAGGGGCTTCGACAAGGCGATCCCTTGTCTCTGTTCCTTTTTATTCTTATTATGGAGGGTCTCCATATTGCGATTAAAGATGCCATCCATTCTAATCTGATTAGTGGGGTAGATGTAGGTAATTCGAGTATGCGGATCTCTCACTTCTTATATGCTGATGACGTTGTATTGGTGACAGAGTGGAACCCGGTTCAAATGGACAATATTCTTCATGTTCTAAACGTCTTCTTCTTGGCATCGGGATTACGTATTAATATTAATAAATCAAATGTGTTTGGAATTGGGGTATCTTCTGAAGAAATTGAAGACATGGCTCGGCTTACTGGTTGCTTGCCGGGGTCCGTTCCGTTCACGTATCTTGGACTCCCCATTGGCTCAAATATGAATCATCGAGTTCATTGGAATGGCCTGATCGAGAAGTTTAAGTCCAAATTATCCAACTGGAAGGCCAAACTACTCTCCATTGGTGGTAGATCAACTCTTGTAAACGCGGTATTGGGGAGCATTTCCATATATTACATGTCAATATTCAAGGTTTCGGAAAGTATTTTATAAGATATTGAAAGTTTGCGTGCCAAGTTCTTTTGGGGAGGGGATACAGAATCCAGACACATGGTTTGGATAAAATGGGAAACGGTTTTAGCTTCCCATGCAAAGGGTGGTTTAGACATCGGTAGTTTGAAGGCTTTCAACCTAGCTCTTCTCCAGAAATGGCGATAGAGGTTGGCTAACAACCCGAACATGTTATGGGCTCAAGTCATCAATGCAATTCATGGTGATGATGCTAGTTTTGGCCATGATCGTTGTAATACAAATGGTTTGTGAAAAAAAATCGTTGATTCCATCAATAAGTTACATTCGAGTGGTACTGTTCCTCTAGAAACGTTGAGATATGAATTGGGTTGTGGGACGAAAGTTCGATTCTGGAAAGATACTTGGATTGGAGATGCACCTCTCATGCAACACTATAACAGATTATTTAGGCTGGACCCGGAACCAAATTATGTTGTTATTGATCGGTTCGTGGATTAGGAATGGAATCTGAAGTGGTCTAGACCAATTGTGTCTGGGCAGAACTTGGATCATCTCATTAGTTTGAATTTTGATCTGGAACAAATTTCAAGTTTTACTGGTCAAGACAATCTAAGGTGGAAACTTGGTGGAAATGACACTTTCACGGTAAAAGAAGCGAGAGAGCATATTGATGATAACATTCTTCCGACGCTTGATGCTCCTACCATTTGGTGTAAAAGTATCCCGAGAAAGGTGAACATATTCTTATGGAGATTTCGGTTGGATAGACTTCCTATTCGTCAAAACTCTTGAAACGGGGTTTGGATATTCAATCTATAATGTGCCCGTTATGTTCGAGCGGTATGGAATCAAACGACCATATCTTTTATGAATGCGAAGTGGCTGCAAGCATTTGGCGCCTAGTTAGTGTATGGTGTAATATGCACTCCCCAAATATGTTGTCGTACTCGGCATGGACATCATGGATGGATAGTTTGAGGGATTCAAATGATCACAAGAATTGAATTCAAGTGATTGTGGCGGTTACTTGGTGGACCATTTGGAAGTATCGAAATTCAGTTACATTCAACTCTCAAATAATGAGGAAATGTGACTTGTTTGATAATATTATACTTTTTTCTTTTACTTGGTTAGTTGGTAGAAGTTCTAAGTGTTTAGCTTGGCATGATTGACTTAAAAAACCGATGTAATTTTTCTCTAGCTTCTTGCTAGTGGTTTTTATCTATTATATTTTTGCCGTTAAAAAAAAACAATAAAACAATATTGCAACTTGAATGGTTTTTGTAGTTAATTTAAAGTTTGAGTGACTTAATTAAAACAGTTATCAAACTTCGTTACTGACAATATTTTTCCTCAAAAGAACAAAAAAACTTCAAGGCTAAAATTAACTATTCGCTTTGTCTCAAAATAATAAATGTTTAATTCGAAGTCACATACAACTTTAAAAATAGAGAAATGTTGTGTTTACAAAAAAGAATCAGCTTATACATGACACATGTAAATATACAAGAAAGATAAGAGCATAAGGTGTCGTGTGTCATGGCTTAAGTCATCTCTGAAAACGCAACTCGATAGCACCAGGAGCACACTACAAGTGGGGTTTTCGAGTGCTGAGCCATCATCACCAGCCGAGATGATCCTGGAAAACGCTACTTGATGACACTAAAGCCACACCACGGCTTGAGTTTTCGAGTAATTTTATGGAGGGAGGGGTGTTTGGTACTTGACGGCACCAGAAATGTGGTGTTCTGGAGGGAGAAGTGTTTTTGATGTTATGGGAAAAAGTGATGATGTAGCAACGCTTTTTTCATAACATCAACTTGATGGCTTGATGGGTACCTAATACTCTAATAAATGTTATTTTTAGACTAAAATACACCGTTGGTCCCTAAACTTGTCACTGCGCATCGCGATGGGACAAACCTGGGCATTATCATCGCAGGAGGTCCAAAACATGGGCTTTATATGCCAAACTCATCCCTTGACCATTAACGCCGATGTCAACGTTATGTTGGTGAGGGAAAAACCGTCTTTCACTGTAGCGTACTCAATACAAACCGTTATACAGTGTTTGCAGCTAGTGTATGTCTGTGTAACACGGTTTGGTCGTCATTTATCATCCATCCCTAAACTATCCTACAAAAACAGTCTTCTACAAAACGATAATCATTTCAAGATGGTACGTTCTTTGGTGTGGTAAGCAAGCTATTATTCGCACTGGGGACCTCTCGCCAACCAGGCGCCGATTCTTTGGTTGTCTGTTGAAGTAAGTACGCCTTAATATTTATTGTATTAGTTTGTTTTCAAGCAAAGAAAGTACATTGTAACAATGGTGGTTGTTTAATGACTTGTCATGATCATGAATAGGGTCTTCTTGTCGGTGGATACGATGGTATGATTCTCAAATCGTGCTCGCTCAAGAATGATCATACCAGCCTTTTGAGGGGAGAAATGAGCTTGAGGCAAGATTAGTAGCTTTTCAAGGTGATGTGTTGAAGTGGAAGATTTACCGGTGCTCGATTGGATATTGTTCTTGATTGTTTATGCATTGGGATAACTTTTTAGCTTTTATGTAATGAGGCGAGATGGTTAATGTTCAGTATCTTGAATTGTAGTAACGTTGTTATGAAGTATTCAGTTTGGTTTGTTTTTGATTTTCAATGCCTTATGGGTATGCAGATGGTTAGCAATTTGTTTATGTTTGACTTTTAAAAATACACATCTAGCTTAGTCATAAATGAGGTTCTGTTTAGCCATCTGCATACCCATAAATAAGGTTCTGTTTAGGTTTGGTTACTTTTGATGCAAATTATTCACACATCAAGCTTAGTCAATCTATAAAAATACACAATAATGACATGGTTCCATAGTTAATGCAAATGGATATAATTCCAAATGCATAAAATTGCATACTTTTCAAAGCATGAGAACTACAGTTAGACACACACACACACACATATGTTTTTAAAGTACATAACTTGTCCATAGGAAATAAACTAGATGAAACATTGTCTAGCTAATTAGCATAATGTAATTGACCTATGGTGAGGCCATCATTCTTTCCAGCGACTGTACGCCTAGTCATTCTTCAGATAGCAGTGGGTTGAAGCGTAATCGCTTGCACATCAATTGATCAGAATGAGAATCGACCGTGATTGATCCCGTTGTTGGGATTGACACCGGGATTGCTCATGCATCTTGGGATCGGTAATTGCTTCATCTTGATGTTCTTGAGATTGTCATAGGATGCATCATGTATGATGGGATCTTGATTCTTCGGATCTTGATTTTCGATTGAACAACACTTCCTTGAACTCGCACTAACTTGACTTTCAACAAAACCTGCACCTTGACTTCTTTATCTATCGCTACTTTGTTACCTTTAGGATGTGTCTTTTGTCTGCAGCTTTTGTAGGCACTTGTTTGACATTTCCTTATTGGCGATTCGACTACTTTCACCCACCATACCCTAGGCATGTTTTCCGGTTGTGTCCAAAGAATGCCACAAATACTACACTTAACACTCTTCCAAGCCCTTGACGACACCATTCTTCACAATCTCTTCACTTTCGTGAGCTATCCTAACTCTTTTCTACCTCTTGAGCTAGGCGGCTTTGTTTCAATTTCGTGGAACAATTGTTGTTGGCATGATTGATTTTTCCAAATGTTCTCTGCTAGTTATAAGTTGGACATGGTGATGGTAGGTTGCCTCCCAGTGAGAAGATAGTAACAAGGATGAGCCCATGTTTCTCTGAGGTCCTACTTGTTGCCCATTTAAAGCCATATTCTAATTGGTAGCAACAACATGTTTACATGGTAAACCTGTTATCTCCCATCTTCTGCAAGTACAAGACTTGTGTACAACATTAACTACACATTGGTCACCCCATGGTCCATTAACCTGAAACTTAGTTCCCCCATTTCATAAAACATTATACTTAACAGCCTCTTTCTTAATACCCTCTATCATGTGTTGTGCATTTGGTGTTAGTGGCCCATCACTCTTATCAATCACAAAAAAAACATGCATTATCCTCTTCATACAGTATTCCCTGATGTATTCTAAGGCTGTAATAATTTGTTTGTTTAAACCCTCAATTATTTTGTCATAAAACACTTGACACATGTTATTAAGTAACACATCAGAATTAGCTCTCCCTAAAGATAAACAGTAATAAACATGTATTAATTATAACTGTTTATACTGTGTTGGATCGATGTACTCTAACCAAACTAAATTAAATAGCTTGTTTAAGGTTTAATAACCTCGGATAAATCCTAAGTTATTAACAGTGAAACACTGAGTAATCTTTACTAAGTATGCGGAATTTACTTAATAAATCTAAGAAGAATAACTTTTATTATTTAACTCTAAATCTGCTTATTATGCAGATACTTCAACAACTCTAAATAATAACTTGTAAGCAATCATAAACTCTAAGACTCGTACGCAATCGTAAACTCTAAGACTCGTACATCTAATGCCAATCTAGGGGTCCTTTTATAGGCTCAAGGATAACCCTAGTCGGTTTACAAATTATATCCTTGTACGATAAGTAATCTAATATAGAATATTATAGAATTACAAGACTTTCTATAAACGAATAAAACAGTTCTTTGATCTTGCAGTACTTTGACTTCGTGTGCAGTACTTTGACTTTATCATTAGCAGTACTTTGACTCTTTAACTTTTTCCGTTCTTTGTCATTCGCAAGACTTTATTAATCTTGACACTTTAACTGCTCAACACTCTCATATCCCAACAATCCTCCCTAACTTGAATTCTACTTGTTTGACTTCAAGTTCCTTTGTAATTTATCTTTATCGACTTCATCTTTAAGGATGATTGTGTCTTTGTCTTTGGATTGTATCTTTGTAGTTTCGTGCTTAATCAAAGTATCTTTAGAAATATTCTTTACTGAGATCATCCAAAGAAGCTCCATCTTTTCAAAGAACACGGCAACATATGACAATTTGTACATTAATTCGGTTTAAGTTGCATACTATTCTCATCACTTCGTGTGTGTTAACTCTGTGAGAGGTGAATCATTGAAAATTTAATGGATTTGAATCTCTTTACCAAAGCCATTAACTTTGGAGTAGCCGAATGTTTTGGTGTGTAAGACCATGGTACATTGATAACCATATGATTTTAGCAAATCATCGACTATCAATGATTTGAGTTGTCTTTACCAAAAGTTGTACCTTACGGACTAGTTAGTTCTTTTATCTAATGGTGAACTAATTACCAATAATGGTTTTCCACGCCTTTACCACAAGCCATTTTCCCGTGGGCTAGCCAACTCTTCACATTAATCGATATGGTGAGTTGATTACCATCCAACTTATTAGCAAGTTGTCAACTAAAATGGATTTGAAATATCTTTACGAGCCGTTTGCTCATGGATTAGCCAATCCTTTTGTAACCATGGTGGATTGATAACCTATTGATGTTACCATCTCAAAACCATTTATTCAACATTTGTTTCAAAATATTTGTTACTTAACAAAAGGTTTCTTCTAAAATCATTTAAGCGGTTAAAAGTCGCAAGCGATACTTTGATTAAAGTATCGATTGATCGTGATACTTTGAATAAAGTCTTGTTTTATCGAAAATAATTTATTCAATGAAAATTCATACCGCTTATTCATCATCATCACCATATTAGTCCGGTTGATAAGCAGTTAATGACCATACAAGCAATTTCATTATCCTCTTCAACTTCCATTCCATGCTCTAACATCCTCCTCATAAGCTCAACTGAAAGAGGATATCTTCTATCTGCAAACATGTGAATCATTGTTCCATTTTCCAGCTCTAGAACATGTACACCAGATTCTTCAAAGAATCTCCAGCTAACAATTTCCGAGTTCTCTTGATTCTTCCAAACTTCATCACTGCTCTGTTCTTCAGTTTCCCATGCAGTTGTGAGATCTCCAAGTAAAACTAAACCAATTCCTTCTGATGGATTATGTTCAAAATAAGCTCGCACCACATGATATAAAAAAATAGATCCACTCTATCTATGATGTGCAATAAATCCCATAGCCTGTTGAACACTCTGAAGCTTTCATCTTCTCTATGAAACATCAGATAACTTCCATCTTTAGATTCCACAACTTCAAAAGCAATAATCGAGATCCATTCATCTTCATGTCAAGATCTTCTTTGGAATATTCAAAATCTACTATTCGAGATAATTTCTTAGTTCATCCCTAGTTTCATATCTTAACTCAACTTTTCTTTCTTTGAAAACTGTATATCTTCAACTTGCTTTTCCTTTTTCTTTTAAACTTTTCTATCTTTCCGCTTCACCAAGTAGCTTCATCTTTATAATCTTTGATGCTTGCAACATCCTTCTCATAAGCCTCTGTCTCAAGATCATATAATCTTTTCATATCAAGATAATTCAAACCGCAATCCTTTATATCCTCGACTTTTCAAATAAGCCATCATTGCATTCCTTTCTTTAGCAAGATTTGGTCTTCTAGGTATAAAAGAAACAGGAGTAGGTGGTGTAATGGTTCAACATCTTGAGATTCAATTCTTCTTGTAATTTTCATTCGCTTCTTCATTCATTGCCTCTTCATTAGTAACTTCAGTCACTACTTCAAAGATTAAGTTCTTCTTGTACTTTTCTAGTCGCACCTCATTCCTAGCAACTTCAATTGCTCTAAGATGCGCCAAAGTTAGCTTTTTCTTCTTAGTTTCTATCAACTTGCCTTTACCTTTATCCTTAGGATCTATTGCAGTTGAGAAGCTCTTGGTTGTTCCTCTGCAACTTCGTAAATAGTAACACCCTTTGGCTTTGATAAATCATGCAACATTTGAAGAATAGTTTCATCATCACTTGCGTTCTTACAGGTTTGGGTGTATCGACTTCTTACGGTATGGCGGTTGTTGAAGGACCGACTTGTTCTTCACGAATAACGATTGAAGGACCAGCTTCCTCTTCAAAATCTAATACTCTAGGAGTAATTAACTCTTGTCCGAAGGTTTCTTGAAAAGATGACTTTGTTGTTCAAGACCTTGATCTTCATCCTTTCTTCTTCAAGACTTTCAATGATAACATGCTCTTCAAGACCTTGAGGTTCTTTCTCCTTAACAACATCTTCTTTCAAATTCTTTTCTTCTAAATTCCTCCCAATTGGTCAAGATGATGTATGAACCTTTTGCCTTTGGTTTCTCGCTTAAATTCCCTAACAGTCGTCCTTGCTTCCTTTGAGATTTAACCCATAAACGATGATGTTGAACCAATGGCCGGACAAAATTTTGAGTCTTCTAAATTTAAGCTTCAATCTTTAATCAGAGTGCTTTGATCTTCAAACGATTTCTTCAACCTTGTCAATTCCCTTGTTAAAGCATAGTTGTTGAGAACTTGACCTCGTGCTCCATAGAGCGCATCTCCTTCGGATGGTGAGTGTGCTTTGATGAGAAATTACCCTCAATATTACCGTTGGAACAAGCTTTAATAAGACAAACAAGACTTTCCACGTGCAAGATTTTCCAAGCAAGACTTTCCAAGCAAAGATTTCATAAAAATAGTACTTTTCCAAATTCCTCTGTATAAGCTAAGTATACATAAATATCCTCCCTCAAACAATGCAGGACTATACTAATACTAAATAGTCCCCCTTAAATGTAGCTCAAGAGTTAATCATGCCAATGCTCACCACCAAGTGATTAAATCTTGAAACATCAAAGCCTTTGGTGAGTAAGTCACCTACATTATCATCCGTGTGAACTTTGACCACATTTATGAGTCGTGCTCATAACAATCTCGATAAAGTGATGCCTAATCAATGCAACTCTTCCTCCAATAATAGATCTAAAATCGCATGTAATATCCTTGTCTCTGTCATGCTTCCAGAGCAACCACTATCTACAATCAAATGATCTTTAAGCTCCTCTTCCGGGTTGCCCGCACAAAGATTTAGGAGTTAGTTTCTTTTAGGAACCCAAGCCATTCCGACTTGTGTTCCCTTTGGAGTTACAAACTCAAATTCTTTGAGTATGTAATTTCCACTATTTTTAAAACATGATCCAAGATTATCTTTTGATTTTTAGCATGTGGATTTTCAAAACTTTCGGATTTTCAACGAACTCTCTTTGCAAATTCATTCTCTTTTCTTGTATTATAAAACATCGATTCACTTTTTGTTGAAAGTCTTGTTTGTCCTCAAAGATGCTTTCCTCTTAATCCATTCGGTTTAACACTTGGTTCTCGTGATCTAGATCCCCTATGTGAATTGTAGTACCTTCTAGGTTGATAGTAATGAGATCTCCTAGGATATCTGTTCCAAGAGGTATTCAAGACCTTGGTTTGACCGTGGCAAGCTTTGAGAAGATCTGCGTGTGAAGGTACCGGTGGCTTTGAAAAGGTCTTCTTTGGTGAGGTACCTATGATCGGTGAGAAGTTCTGTGATTTACCCTATTAGAATTATTCCGATGGTTTGTTCTCTCTAGGTTTCGGTTGGCGGACTGTTCTTTTGAAATTTCCTAAGGTATTACGAGTGATGTTCACAATCCTTGATTAGATGAGTAGGACTATAACACACAAAACACGCTTTTCACCCATACTCCCAAAGTGACTTATTCTATGTCTATGACCAAAACTATTGTGCCTTCTAGGTGAATGATTAAACCTGTTTTGACCAAAATTATCCCAAAAGATTTAGCAAGACTATTTTGAAAAGGCTTTCTGAAGGTATCGCTTGTGGAGCAATACTTTGAGTAGAAGGTACCGCTTGACTTTGAAAATTTATTTCACAGTTTCTTTTGGGGTTTCGGACCTAGATTGACCAATAAGCTTCTTCCGAACTCTAAACTGTCTACACCAAAACGTGAAACATCGGGTCTTATGGGTTGATGACTACCAACGGATGTGGAATAAACATGATAACCTCTTTCTTTCTTATACTCAGGAGGTGGTTCACTAACTGAATCCTCATTACTAGATGTGTCTACATAATTAATGAGCTCATCATCACTAGTGGTTATATCCTCAAAATCAGGGTCATCCCTATCACTAGATTGATTTTCTTCTATGTTATCAAAGTTCATACCAAAACCTAAGCCGGTTCTAATATATGCTCTTCTCTGCTTTTGAACATAAGTAACATGTGATGCACTGATTCTTTCAGGGCATCAAACTTTGCTAATGATCATCTCTCTCCTTAGTTAGTTTCTCAATTTGACAATTTTACACTTTAGTTTCCATTCACTTAGTTTTAACTCGGTAATCCTGTTGTTCATATTTTCACCAAGCCATTTCATTATTTTCATGTGTTATAATTTTGGCTTCCATAGACTCTAAAGTAATTTGATAACCTGCTACCTCAGACCTAGCCTTGATACAGTTATCTCTTTCGTAAACATAAGCATTAAGTACTTTTTGATAAAAATCATGACACTTAGAACATACCTCTGTTATAGGAGTTGATGCAGCTTTAGTCGACATCTTCAGGGTTTGTTGAAATCGGTTTTCTTCTTAGTCAGAATTTTCACACAAGCTCTGATACCACTTGTTGGATCGATGTACTCTAACCAAACTAACTTAAATAGCTTGTTTAAGGTTTAATAACCTCGGATAAATCCTAAGTTATTAACGGTGAAACACCGAGTAATCTTTACTAAGTATGCGGAATTTACTTAATAAATCTAAGAAGAATAACTTTATTATTTAACTCTAAATCGCTTATTATGCGATACTTCAACAACTCTAAATAATAACTTGTAAGCAATCATAAACTCTAAGACTAAACGCAATCGTAAACTCTAAGACTCGTACATCTAATGCCAATCTAGGGTCCTTTATAGGCTCAAGGATAACCCTAGTCGGTTTACAAATTATATCCTTGTACAACAAGTAATCTAATATAGAATATTATAGAATTACAAGACTTTCTATAAACGAATAAAACAGTTCTTTGATCTTGCGGTGCTTTGACTTCATGTGCGAGACTTTGACTTTATCATTAGCGATACTTTGACTCTTTAACTTTTTCCAGTTCTTTGTCATTTTGCAAGTGCTTTATTAATCTTCAAGACTTTAACTGCTCAAAGACTTTCATATCCCAACATACCGCATTAACAAATACAAATTAATCAAACAGATAGACCACTTACATGAAAAATGTGACCTTGACCAATGGATCGGTGGTATCTTACTTAACCAATCATGGGGGTTGATTAAGTTTCTTGAAATCGACCATAGCTTTCGAAGCTGTACTGAGGTCATTGCACATCTCCACAAATGCTCTTTGTAGGCCCTACCTTTCTATTGCGCTTCATTTTCTCATGAATGCTTCTAATATGTGAATATGTGTTCGATCCGAAAAACATCTCCTAAAGCTCTACTTATATCCTGCATAAAATCAAATATTTTACCGTCTGTTTCAAAAGAGAGACTTAAATTCATGAACATATTAAGGAGTACCTTTTGCATGTCAAGAATAAAAGTGATGCTTGAGATTGGCTCAAGTGCTATGTCATCGGATAAACAATGAAGAAACCAAGTCCATGATCCTATGTTTTCGATTCAACAAAAGCATAAGCTAAAGGGTATATACCATTGTTGCTATCAATTCTCACAGTTGTCATCGATTGACCATTCAAAGGACCACGAATTGGAAAAGCACCCACCCCAACAACGATCTCCCACACGCTTTAAATCCTTCCTTGATGCACCTAAACAAACATACACTCTCTTGAATTCTCTCGTTGGAAGAGCCTCATCCGGAGGTCCTTCCACATTCATCACAACTGTTGTATTAGGTTTGTCTTCGCAACTCCCGAACATAATCTCTCAACATGGTAAATTGTAGCTTGAATTGACCCCGATGGTCATTATTGCTAAGTTTTTGGCCCTTAAAACCTTCTACGGGGACACTTGAAGCTCGTATTGGTTGGTAAGTTGATTATGCATGCACTTGACAGAACCAATGGATTGGTTTCAATTTGTCTTTGTAATTTTCGTGAGATATAACGAAGGTCAAAAGCTCGATCGCCTTGATTGCAAACAATTGTGTTGCTCATTATATGTTCGGACCGACCACGCACTGCCTCACCATTCCCGCCGACAAACAATAGCCATGGGCGAGTATTTTGAAGGTCATTTTGCGAAGCAATGCATTTATGCCCTTCGCTTAATGGACTTCTAGATGGGCCTATATCCATTCAGACCTTCACTGGGCCCGAAAGTGGAACACAACCCTTACATCGACCCTTATTCTTGTTTTGTCATTCTTCGAAAAACAACTCCTCCTAGTTTCTATTGAATGCTCTCTTACTTTAGTTTTGGCATCCACCGCAGAGCAAACTCCGACTGAATAGAAGAATGTGGTATAGACTCCATTTGCAAAGTCTCTGCTGGAAAGAAACATACTCACGCAAAGACATCATCAACCATCACGGGTAAATCATTTTCCAACCGCATGTCATCACTTATATTATCGCTTGTTCTCGCTTCACCTAAGTCATTACTCGACCTACTTGGACCATAGCAAGTTGTGCATCATTCTCTTGACAAGTATTCTCTTCATTTGCTTGAATTGAATCATCAACAGCATTGCCTAAGTCACTAGTGTCACTCACTTGTAACAGAGTAACATCAACAACAGGATCCTGTTCCATGTTATTGTCATAAACAGAAGCGCATCCTACAGGATGATTATCCTGAGTCAATTGAAACAGAGTTACATCCACATCAGACTCCTCAAACTTGTTATTGACATCAACTGGTGCTCTTCCTGCTTTGTCTAAGTGCTTCTCCTGAGTCAATTGAAACAGATTAACCTCAAAATTATCAGGCTCCTCAAACCTGTTATTGACATCAACTAGTGCTCTTCCTACTTTGTCTAAGTGCTTCCCCTGAGTCACTCGGAACAGATTAACCTTAAGATGATCAGGCTCCTTAATAGCATTTTCCTCATCAATAAGTACTAAAGCACGCTCACTGTCTAGGGTGGAAAATACAGGCTCAATGTTTGGCAAATTGTTAGATTCACCAATATCATTGACGTCCATAGGCACTTGTGTAAGTTGGATAAAAGGATCTAGGGCAGGTTCATTATCAAGATCATCTAACACCAATCGTCTACAACAAGATTGAATAGCAGCAGTAGCAACTTTTCTCCTATCTTCATCCATCTCCCAAAACACAGTCTTAATAGATTGTGGGGACATTTCAGAAAGTTCTAATCTTGTCTTACCAATTTCCACATAGACATCTATCAACTTATGGTCTATGACAACATCTTTCAACAACTCAACATTAGCAGCTTCACGCAAAGTAAACAAACCATCGTCCAATGTACAACCAAGCTTAAGAAAGTAGAAATAATTGGTTTGTTCAATCTCATAACCGATTTGGGTCATGAGAGCATCCATTTCATCAACGGACGCCTCTTTTATTTCCACATGATCAACAAGGAATTTCTTACCTCCTTGATATATTCTACCTGGAAAGTATTTGAATGTACCTTCATAATGAAACCTCATGCTAAAGGATCCTGATTGACCCGCTGTATAAAAAATGTACAAAAACAATGTTAAGATAAAGTTACCTAAGAGGGGAATAACTTAAACAGTCGTACTAACATATGATTGTAATAGACTATAACCAAAAAACACTTACAATATCACCTGATTGCAGCTTTTTCCTCAATTTCACGGTCATCAAAGAAAGGATATTCTCTTATTCGCCATAGAGTAAATCAAAGGTTGGTGTTTGTTATTTTCTTACTTAGATTATTTGATTTGATGATTGACATTGCATTAGAGTTTTTGGGTGAGGCCCAAAACAAGTTTGGGGATGAGAATGAGTACACGACTTTGTTATATCTACATAATGGCGAGAAATTGGACAAGACATCCGCTATAAGTACATCAAGGTAATAAGACTATTCTACCTCAACAAGTAGTTTTCTAGAGTATAACTAACGTTGACATCGGCGTTAGTGGTCAGGGACGTGTTTGGCATATAAAGCCCATGTTTTGGACCTCCTGCGATGATAACGCCTGGGTTTGTTCTATCGCGATCTTGTGATGTTTTTAGAGGCCAACCAGATTTTAGTCTTATTTTATTTAAATTCGTCTAAAATAATTGTTATATTTTACTAAATAAGAATTACTAATAAATGTTTTTCTTATACTACACTCAAGTAATTATTTAAAGTTTTGAAAGCCTTTTTCAAAAGCGAAACTAGCTTTAAATACAAGGCAAAAGAGACATTTCAATAACTACACCTATCATATACAATTTTTTGTTATAGGATAATAAAAGCGTGACGAAAACCAATAATTGGTTCAACTCACTTTCACTTGACATGTACAATTTTGCTAAACATAAACATTTCTCTAAAAAAATAAAATATGTGGTAATGGAATTCATAAAACCTCTTTCTCATGGAGAATTATAGAGATGTCACATGTTAAAAAAAAAAATTGAAAAATGAAAAAATCTAATAAAGTACATGTGCTGTAATAATCTATACTTTATATAAAGAAAAAATTAAAAAATAAAAAGTGAAAAATTAAAACTAAAAAAAAGAAAATATGTTTAAAAAAGAATTATTAATATAAATCGAAAACCGGGTTGACTCAGGACGCTTCAAACCTGACGGGTTAACCCGGTTTAAATTGACCCGTTTTTTCGACCAAAACGGTTTAACTGGTTGAATCACCCGTGTCGAATCGGGTTTGAAAACATTATGTTTAATCCCCAAATCCTCAAACTTTTATTTTCGTTTATATCCCATAAACTTTTCTTTATCACTAAAACTATCTGCCGCTATAAAATCTCGTTGCTATATACGAACACTCTGTATAATAGAAATATCAAATCCAGAAACTCCCAAATCTATGGTGGTCAAATATTGCACCCAATTCATGTTAAGCTATCGTCTATCACATTTTGTGTATCTGCGATAGAATTTAGATTTTGACACAACTATGGTCGTTGGTATTTTGCTTTTACCATTTGACTAAATTTATACCTTTTTGTTTTTACACACACTATTGAACTACCTACATTTTGCACACAACTGGTTCTGATGAGTGTTTGAAAGTCAAACCGAACCGCCGATTGAACCGGAAAAAAGTGTTCAAGCCAACACCCAAAAAAAGCGCCAGTTCGATGTTCGGTTTAGTTTTAAGAACCTTGGCCCTACTATACACTTAATTGAACATTTTGTACCCTTTTTAGTGGTAGCTCTAGATACATATGGCAAGTTTTGTTGTCATTCTCTTTGTTGTACCATTAATTGATTAAGTTGACAATATTTGACTCACTGTCATATATCAACATAACTCTCCGATATCTAAAAAGAAATCATTAATTTGCATACAAAGTTATATTTGCGCCGTCACAAAATAATTGTCCTTCGATAAAAGACACACAACTAAAGAAAAAACATGATTATTACAATTTTCAAAGAAACACATGATATCCTCTTCTACTTAAAAAATAAAATAAAGTAAAAGAAATAAAAAATACGATTTTCTCACTTATTTTTTTTATAATAATAATTTTACCTTTAACTAATTAGTTAATGTATTCTTTAAAGTTGTAATACTAATTTCAATCAAGGTTAATATGATAAGCTCAATCGAACTTACATGTCTTTTTTAAATAGAAGTGGCAAAGCAGTGCATGGCTTAAACCAAGCACAAGCCAAACATACGACGTTATACTGAATCGCTTTAAAACGATAAAAACGATTTAAATAAATTTCAGAACACCTCATTTATATTTAAAAAAAATTAAATATATAAGTTTTTATTTAAAAACAATTGTAATGTTTTCCAATTAAGAAAAAATATATGTCTGTTAATGCCCATTGAAATTTTAAACAGACATACATGCCCATTTAAAAAAAAAAAAAGAAAAAAAAGGGTAGAATGTGCCCAAATATTTTACAACTTGACCAATTTTTATTTTTGATTATTTTCAGCATATAAATTATTTTAAGACACATGTAAAGGAAATATGAAAGGATTGAAGGAATATCAAGAAAAGACATGTGCTCTAACACTTTAATATAAAAAGTAGTGTATAATTATTATATCCAGTTTTTATTAGACCCATAACTAATCTATAGTCACCATTTGATTATATTTGCAGATGGTAGTAGATGCAAGAAAAAGAAGTAAGTAACTTGGAACTTGCACACAAGATGACAAAAATGTCGGGAGTTGACATTGAAGATGAGGAAAAACATCCTCCCTTGTTGTTACAATCATCACTTCATACCCCTAAAGGTAAACTTTACTTTTACTTCACTCATGAAATATAAGATGTAACAATGTTTGGATTTGCTGAAATGAATATGAGGGTGTTTTGGGATTGCTTTTTTAAGTGCTTATTTAGTTTTCTTTTTTACAAGATGTTTGGGATTGCTTGTTTAAGTTTTTTTTTTTTTTTTTGTGAAAAGGGTGAAATATTATTAATCACAAAAGAGAACATAAGGATCCAAAACAAAACATGGACATATACCCCATGCTTGTACAAGAGACACTTATGACTTACAAATTAGCTTGACTAGAATACAAGCATTCTATGCTACATATACTCTCTTAGATTCAAGTTGCTTCTTTTTAGTTCTTCTTAACTGCACATTCCATAAGGCTTCAACTTCCGTGACATTATCAGTTTCCTTCACAATAAAACTCATGATTCTTCCTTTAATACTATCCATGATACTCTCTACAAGCCCTTCAACTGTTCTAGCATTGTTCATCAAGATTCTGGTGTTCCTTTCCTGCCATGTAAAATAAAGTGTAGCACCCAGAATCAGCCTCCTAATAATACTCCATATGCTTCTATTAGCTTTTAGCTTGGAGAATTCATCAATGATTGTTTGCCAAGTGAAAGAAAACTGTTTACCAGCAACCTTTTGCATCTCTGTCCAAACACTTTTAGTGTAGTTACATTGGAAAAATAGATGCTCATGAGATGGCTTACTTTTTTGCTTATATATAAGCACTTTAGGAAATAGTTTTTGGATTTGCAAGTTTTGTACCGAAAAAGCTACTAGACTGTTTAAAAAAATTGCATAGGTAGAACTCTTCAATCTAAGCGTTTAACAATGAGCATTACCAACCTGCGTACCGGAAACGGCTTATACCTCAAAAAAACAAGAAACAGTTTGTGTTGGGCATGTCGAGCTCAGTAGCGATTCCTAACAGTTTGGATGATCCAAACACTTCAAACTACTGATTTGCTTAAATTAGCCAGCTAAGCCGGAAAAAGAAGCAATTCCAACCACCCTCCTAAGCTGATAAATAATTTGAATGTTTGGATAATACTCTTTGATGCTTATCTTACTCTAAACGGATGCTTTAGAATAAACAACCCCTAATGAGATATATTATATTTGAGATTAGCTTATCCTAAAACAGCTTATTTGAAAGAAGATAAAGTAGATAAGCAGTTCTGAACTTCTGATAAACACCCTAAAATACACTTCGATTTCATTATTGCTGTTTGAACTTGATGATGAATTTAGAGGTCTTATGATGACGGTTTGTGTATTGATTGTAGGTACTGTATGGACAGCTCTATCACATTTTATAGCTGGAGTGATAGGATCAGGTGTTTTATCACTTGCTTGGAGTATGGCACAGCTCGGATGGATTGCTGGCCCGTTATGTATTATACTCGTTGCATTTTTTGCACTTGTGTCTGGACATCTTATCACCAACTTCCATGTTTATACCAACCCGGACGATGGCACCACCACCACAAACCACTCTTACTTGCAGGCGGTTCGCAACATTTTAGGTGAGATACTATTATTATTTAGGTCACAAAGGGGAACATATGTTGCATTTCGGGCCATTTTGGCGTATTATATAACTTGAGGCTTATAAGCATCCATGTACACCTGTAAATTTGATGCAGGATATAAAAACGGATTAGCATGTGGATGTTTGGTATATTTCAGTCTATTCAAAACCGGAGTTGTGTATGTAATCACATCCGCGACCTGCATAAGGTATTCCGACTTTACTTTCAATTTTCTTTATAAAACTAAATTTACATGATGTAATCTTGATTTTAACATTGACCCCTTTGAACTGTTTCACTTTGTGATAGAGCAATTAGGCAATCAAATTGTTACCATGAAAAGGGGCACGAGGCTGCTTGTGAATACGAGGATAAATATTATATGCTTATGTTTGGAATTCTACAGATATTTGCTTCTCAAATACCCAATATTTTTCATACAAAATGGCTCTCGATTATTGCTGCAATCATGTCATTCACTTATTCTCTTATCGGTATTGGACTTGGATTAGGCCAAGTAATAGGTAGGGATCGAGTCTTCAACATGTTAATAGTTGATTTTGCTGTACCGATACGATATAAATGTATTTTATATGGAATTGCAGAACAAGGGAAGATTGAAGGTAGCATAAATGGAATCACAACTACTACTTCGATACAAAAAGTATGGCTGGTTGCTCAAGCTATTGGAGATATTACATTTGCAATGAATTTTTCGTTAATCCTTCTTGAAATACAGGTATGACATATGCATCCAACCCGCTACAAAATATTATATGTCTAACCTCAAACTATTTTATCTAATCAATATTCTAATGTTTGTGGTTTCTAGAGTACTTTAAAACACCCCGTCTCAAAAACGACGATGAAGAAAACTTCAACAATTGCGGTCATAATAACTGCTTCTTTCTACCTCTTATGTGGTGGTTCCGGTTATGCCGCCTTTGGAGATTCAACTCCTGGGAATCTTTTGACTGGGTTTGGATTTTATGAACCGTATTGGCTTGTTGACTTTGGTAACGTGTATCGTACTCCACTTGGTTGGAGGGTATCAGATATATAGTCAAACATTGTATGCAAGTGTGGAAAGATGGTGCATGAAAAGTTCCCAGAAAGCCTGTTGATAAGAGATGTTCAGAATTTGAAGGTGTCGTTATTGCCTGAGTTTCGAGTGAATCCTCTTAGGCTATGTTTTAGAACAACCTATGTGATTTTCACCATGTCGGTAGCGATGTTATTCCCTTACTTCAATGAAGTCCTGGCGTTTGCAGGATCAATCACCTTCTGGCCCTTGACTATATATTTCCCTGTCGAAATGTACTTTGTGTTCAAGAAGATTAAGCGTTGGACTGGAAAATGGATTCTTCTTCGTATTTATAGCACATTTTGCTTGATTGTATCAGTTTTTAATCTGGTTGGTTCCCTTGAAGGATTGATTGCCAAAAGATTTGGCTAGTGCTTTTGCTTACAATCATTTAGAATCGTGTTCGTCTCGTCTTAATAATCAATGATCAATAATGATACTTATCTCACTGTTCCACGATAGTCATCAAGAAATTGTCGTTTACGTTGTTATTTTATGACATTTGACTCGGCATGATATTTGACTTAAATTCCACAATATAATCTGCTAGATATCAGATACAATAGTACAGATGTGCATAGTAGAATACATCCATTAAACATTCGAGACTTGTAAACTCGATCTAGGACTCTGACACATTTAGAAGCTTTTAGAGTTGCGATGACACTTAAACTAGTTCTTCACACTTCAATGATAATGTCCGACAAGTACATTTCTTTCTCATGAACACTCAATTCGATGCTAATCAATCCAGTTCCTCTTCATACCTAAATCCAGTTTCTTTCGAATCTATGGTCACTCTTACAGGTCTTTTACTTGCATATGCTCCAAATGTGCCACACCCTCGAGCTTTCAACTCCACAGTTCCTTGTTTCTCCCCGTTACAGTTCAGCTCAACAATAGCCCCTCCAGAATTAAACATTTTGGTCAAACCTATGGGAGCAAAACTAACCCCACTCGACAGTTTCTTGACAGGAACAACCGTAAAAACTTCATATTCTCTTGATTTCAATGTAACCGGGATAGATGCATTAATTTGAAGGTAAACTAATTATCCTGCAAAGTAAACAGTAGTTTATGTCGCAAGGAAAATAATTACTGTTTTTATATGATGTGCTTAAACGTTAAAGGTTGACATACCGCCAATGTGACTGTATACAACGGCATCTCCACTCCAAGTAGAGTCTGCAACTTTAGACAGGTAATTTACATCTTTAGCTTGGATGAAGCCAGGGATGGTCGGTGGTTGCTCATCGTGGGTGAGTATCGTCTTTCCATCTTTACACCACCCGGCTCCTTGACAGTTGAATACTCCTACCACTCCGGTGAAATTGTTTAGATTCCATATCTTCAAAAGACTGCAACAACCATCACTAGATAGTTTAAGCATCAACAAGTCCTTTGATGTGATAAAGAACCATCAAAGGTGACAATAAGTAGTATGATTTAGGAGGTTGTATAAACTAAAAATAGACTTTAACAGCTTTTAACCCGTTTGACCCGTTCCCCTTTTTAGCCAAAACATTTGATTCAATAAGTATATAGTTTGAAACTGCAACCTGTAGGAACCATCATAAAGTTGTAAGACAAGAGAAATAAGTTATAGACAACTAAAAACTACCTTTTTCCGTCGCTGGTAGGATCAGTAAACAAGCAATCTCTTGTTGGTCTACCGGAAGTTTGGCCCTTAATGTTGATCCATCAGGAAGCACAAGCTTCTTTAACAAATTAAAGTCGGACGTCCAGGCTTGTCACTGCATCGTATTATATACCATTTCATAAAAGAGCACTTATTAACTAATGTAAAACTTAAAAGAAAACTAATGATTACAAACGCACCTGACATAAATAGCACAGCCACCCACAGCACGAGCAGCACCATGGTATTCAGCCATGGGATGCAAGCTCTACAATGTAAGATCAATACATATTACTATAAGAATCATTATAGAATGATAATAAGTGAATATAACACATGCGTGGGGATGTAAGCTTACATGAAACATATCCCAATCGGGCTGCATGAACTCTCCAAGAAAGACAGTATTATAAGCAACAGAAGCAATATGGACAGTGTGTGAAGGTGTGACATGTGGCCAGAAATCGTCCGATGCCCTTATAACCGCTGTCCTCTTTATACTTTGTAAAACAACATTTAAACTTATGTTAGTCTTATAGGTTGCAAAATTTCATATAAAATGTAACGAAATTACGTCTGAATTTTTTGGTTTTGGTACTTGCATAATGGTTCTATCTTTCAAATAAGCTGTCGTATCAATATATGACCAGGTAACAATGTTGATTACCTTATGTCAAAAACATTGAGAGTTTAAGTTATCTTTTTTATATCTATTGTTCAATTAGATGTCACATCGGTGGCACATCACCCACGCTGCAAAATATCAACATGGTCAAAGTCACCGAGATGTCAGACCAAAATTGGTTACCCTTTTATGCAATTTAATAAGAAACGACGTTTTTTTGATTATATATACCTGTACAGACCATATGTGTTGTGACTCATGGAAGAAATGATCCCATTATCATGAAAATTCCTAGAAATAGAAGCTTCCAATGCCTGATGGTACTTCCTCGTAAGTTTGACTCGACCACCATGACCCGCTCTAAGTGTTTCAAGAATGTTTTGTGCATCAACCTTAACACCATCGATGCCAGCAGATGCAAGGTAAGAATGCAATTCGTTATAAAAGTTGAATACTTTCTCAGGGTCCACAAGACCAAGCCCATTTTGGTAATGGCCTTCACGGCATCACAGTTTTCATTATATTCAGCTCCTGGAGATGAAACCGGAATGACAGCTTGGAATTATAGTGGTCCATTTCAGCTACACCAGGTCTCACGCCGCCCCAGTAACCAGTTAGTGCGTGCCAAACATAAACATACCTATACATAAAAGTGGTCTTAGACATAATCAATATCAACAAAGTATGAGGGGGCGTTTGGATGGGCATTTCGTATATGAATATATGATTATGTGATGTTGAATCATCTGGAAAAAAGTATGTACTTGAGGTTATAATGGTCTTTAATGTCTGTAACAACATGACGAAGTCCCATGGCTGGATCCTCCACTCTGTGACCTTCTTTACCGTCTTTTTGGAATTTATGGTTCTCTTTTATATGAGTTAGCCTGCTTGTGTAACTATAGGAAACACGGTTCTTGTTAGTAACTGAAAAAATTACGATATTAATAGAAATATCTATACACGGTTTGGGTACTCACTTTGCTGTATTATCAGCTTTAGCTACAAAACTGTTTGGATCCATACCAACTGATTGCCATCCATCATCGATTATAACAAATTTTGGTGAAACTCCTCCTTTCTTAAAACTGATTTACCATATAATCACTGGTTACTAGCCATCCATAAAAAGTGATTTATTGTAATAATAAAGATACAAACTTTACCTCTCAAGGCCTTGTTTGACACCTTCAGAAGTAACCTCGGTGTAAAAAGCATCCCACGTGCACCAGCCGAACCAATTTAACATATCGGGCATCTAAACCAGTTATGATACATAAAAGATTATTAACTTAATATCCATCAATTAATTGCCTAGAAAATAGTCAATTTTAGTGACTCGATCAAGTTACCTTCTTTCTTTCACGATGAGCAAATGTCTGAAGATGTCTCTCACGCTCCTGTAAATTTAAACTCATCAACTCATAGTTCTAATTATAGTTATAGCTAATTATAATGAGCAAATGTGCATACTTGACAGCGTTGGTAATAGCATCAAAAGGGTCTGATCCAGCAGCCACAAAAACCAAATGACTCCCTTCGAAATCTTTCACATCAGGATCTCCTACAAGTTACCATAAATTTTTCATCTTTATCAGCTCATTTAAGTGCTTATAAGCTTATCTCCTTACTTCTAATGTAAATAAGCAGTTTTGAGAGTTCGAATAGAACTGCTTATCTACTTATAGTTTAGTATATAAGTACTTAAAATAAGTAGACTGTCACTTAATATTTGTTTGATATTACAAAACAAAAGAACATTTAAAAGATGAACACAAATCTTTTATTACCACTTTCCAAAACAATTTCCATTTCATTATTTGAATTTCCTTGTAGAACCGCTCTAAAATCGCCCTCAAGAATAGGCAAGAAGACGCTGTATAGTGCAGATTGGTGACATCCATCCTCAACTTCATTATCTTCACCAAGATGTGAACCTTCCCTTGCTTCGACTATAAGAAACTGAGTCTCGGTAGGTATATCTTGACCACATGTCCCCATTCTTTGTGTCATCCACCATAATTTGAACTTAAACACACACATAAACCTCAATCCCCTGCATGTGCATCAATTACTCTGATTATATTCTATGTTTGTAGCAATGTAACTCAGTTTATTCTCATAAGCATTCAGAATTTAACACACGTAAAATGCAAGAAAAGGGCAACTTATTCAAGTTTGCCGCATAAATGGTAACCTACTACAATAACATGCTAAAAGGTAATTTTGAACTCAAAATGGTGACTTGCTAACAATAAAGTTGCTCAAGTTTCATGTAATACTTATTTACATATTAGTCTAGTATGAGTCATTGTACTTTAATCCCCTGCAAAGGCTCATGGATTAAGATATATGACATTTCGTTGAATTTTACAGAGTTCAATGCATTGGAGATGCTCTTAATTAAATACAGCACCCCTATTATAAAACTATCTCCGTCCCACTTTTATCGGCCACAAACAAGATTTTTACAATTTATGACATCCTTAAAAAATGGATATTTTAGATTTTTAGTTAACAAAATGTCATATTTAGACTTGCATTTAGTACACCTATCAAATGCAAATGTCATGAATGAAGGATCTAAGGGTAAAACTGAAAACCTGTAAATTATTATTCTCACTTATCATTGAAAACAGACATTTATTCAGAACAAACAAACATAGTAATCTTGAGAATTATTATGCGACAAACAAAAATAGTAATCTTGAGAATTATTTCGAGACGGATGAAGTTTATTTTATCTAAAATAGTTATATTTGAGTTTATTTTAAAATAGTAGTAATTTCCACAATTCTTTTGAGCAAGAAAGTTCTTACCAAAGAGGTAAACTATGACAAACTTTAAAACTGTATTACAATCTTTTGCTACTGCCACTTACTATATTCGCTCATAACACACAATATATACTATCCGAGCGGGTATAGTAGGTGAGATGTAAACAGTCACAGTCATACCGAGCCCCTACCAAAGGTAGAGAGAAATAACAGCAACAAACTTACTCAAGTTTTCCAACAGGAAACACCATACGACTACCAGTCTGATCAGACCGAACACCAATAAACGCGCCATTAATCATCCCATGATCATCACTAGATGAAGTGACAACAACATTGTCATGCACATTTGTTAAGACAGGAGTTCCAAACACATTAAGATTCCTATCATCAGTCACAGATATCCCTGCTCCAATAGTCATCTTTTGAAACACAACAAGATACAAATGTTGTAAAAAAAATACTAGAATAGAATAGATAACAATGATATAAGGAATATGAGTGTATGATTGATAGTAGAATAAAAATATGATTATGGGTGGTGTTTATATATGGGTTAAGGGCATATTTGTCATATTTGTCAATTTATATTATAATGGACCAAGAAAAAAGTTAATGTAGTTGGTGCGTACATTTGTTAAATTTCTAATAGAGTTACGTGTATTTGTTAAAAGTAGAGTAGTTCATGAGAAGAAATTACAACTCACAATTCCTCACCTCATCGCTTTTTAGAAGCGTTGAAAAATGAACATTTTAAAAATATAGAAAGTTTCAACGCCCTTCGCTAAACGATTCTTAAAACTAAAATGGTCATTGTTCATTGCTCCAAAAAGCTCAACACCGCTCCGTGTCAAACATACATGCAGTCGAAGTCTATTCTGAGAAGTCATTTTCTTCTTAGGACATCAATGGGACCTTCTTTTTATTTTTGAGCCATTCATGGAATTAGCTCTTTATATGTATGTGGGAAAAAATGCAACGTGTCTAATCATATGATTGATGTGTTTTGTTTTGTTTAATAATTTGGTTTAAGGTTAGATCCGGGTCACTCACTCACTGCTAGATTTTAAAGTGAATCCTCTTAAGTTATGTTTTAGAACAACATATGTGATTCTCACCATGTCGATCAGTAGCGATGCTATTCCCTTACTTCAACGAAGTCCTGGTGTTTGCAGGATCAATCACCTTCTAGCCCTTGACTATATTTTTTCCCTGTCGAAATGTACTGTGTTCAAGAAGATTAAGCGTTGGACTGGAAAATGGATTCTTCTTCGTATTTATAGCACTTTTTGCTTGATTGTATTAGTTTTTAATCTGGTTGGATCCCTTGAAGGATTGATTGCCAAAATATTTGGCTAGTGCTTTTGCTTACAATCATAAAATATCGTGTTCGTCTCATCTTAATAATCAATGATCAACTTATCTCACTGTTCTTTGAGACAGCTAGATGAAAAAAGTACAATATACATAAGTAAGGTATTATATATTCAGTTTTAAGACTACTATAAAGAGCACATCTATCATTCCAAAAGGTTGATTTTCCGGCAACCTGGATATTTATAATTTATGATGACACTTCTTGATCTCTAAATGAAAATCTGTTACATGCTTATATCGATTTTTAACAAACACAATGTCTCAGCATGATATTTGAATCAAATTCCACAATTTAATCTGCTAAATATCAGATATAATAGTAAAGATGTGCTGATGTGCATACTAGAGTACATCCATTAAACATTCGAGACTTGTAAACTCTTGATCTGGGCCTCTTTGACACATTTAGAAGCTTTTGAAGTTGCAATGACACTAAAACTAGTTCTTCACACTTCAATCGTAATGTCCCATAAGTACATTTCTTTCTCGGGAACACTCAATTCGATGCTAATCAATCCAGTTCCCCCTTCATACCTAAATCCAGTTTCTTTTGAATCTATGTTCACTCTTACTGGTCTTTTACTTGAATATGCTCCAAACGTGCCAGCCCTTGAACTTTCAACTCCACAGTTCCTTGTTTCTCCATCTCATAGTTCAGTTCAACAATCGCACCTCCAGAGTTAAACATTTTAGTCAAACCTATGGGAGCAAAACTAACCCCACTCGACAGTTTCTTGACAGGAACTACCGTGAAAACTTCATATTCTCTTGATTTCAATGTTACCGGATAGATACATTCTTTTGAAGGTAAACTAATTCTCCTGCAAAAACAGTAGTTTATGCCGCAAGGAAAATAATTAGTGCTTAAACGTTAAAGGCTGACATACCGCCAATGTGACTGTATACAACGGCATCTCCACTCCAAGTAGAATCTGCAACTTTAGGCAAGTAATTGACATCTTTAGCTCGGATGAAGCCAGTGATGGTGGGTGGTTGCTCATCGTGGGTGAGCATTGTCTTTCCATCTTTACACCACCCGCCCTTGACAGTTAAATACTCCTACCACTCCGGTGTAATTGTTTAGATTCCATATCTTCAAAAGACTGCAACAACCATCACGAGATAGTTTAAGCATCAACAAGTCCTTGGATGCGATAAAGAGCCATCAAAGGTGACAACAATGTAACATGTGCGGGTTAGGTAACAGGACAAAATGAGTACAACTTTTTTATATGTTAAGTTGGGTTGGGTTGACCCACTAATACATTTTGATAAATACTTTGCTTATATTTATTATTAGTTTATTACAATAATCTAAATTTTGAATAAGTATGATTTAGGAGGTTGTATGCACTAAAATTGACTTTAACAGCCTTTAACCCGTTTTGACCCGTTCCCCTTTTAGACAAAACATTTTATCCAATAAGTATATAGTTTGAAACTGCCACCTATAGGAACCATCATAAAGTTGTAAGACATGAGAAATAAAGTTATAGACAACAATAAACTACCTTTTTCCGTCTCTTGTAGGATCAGTAAACAAGCAATCTCTTGTTGGCCTCCCGGGAAGTTTGGCCCTTAATATTGATCCATCAGGAAGCACAAGCTTCTTTAACAGATTAAAGTCATGATGTCCAGGCTTGTCACTGCATCGTATTCACATACCATTTCATAAACAAGGATTATTAACTAATGCCAAAACTTAAATAAAAAATGAATGATTATAAACGCACCTGACATAAATAGCACATCCACCCACAGAACGAGCGGCACCATGGTATTCAGCCATGGGATGCAAGCTCTACAATGTAAGATCAATACATATTACAATAAGAATCATTAGAGAATGATAATAAGTGAATATAACACATGCATGGGATGTAAGCTTACATGAAACATATCCCAATCGGGCTGCATGAACTCTCCAAGAAAGATAGTATTATACGCAACAGATGCAATATGGACAGTGTGTGAAGGTGTGACATGTGGCCAGAAATCGTCTGATGCCCTTATAACCGCTGTCCTCTTTGTACTTCATAAAATACCATTTAAACGTTTGTTAGTATTATCGGTTTTTATATATACAAGGGAAAATTGCATAAAAAGGTAACAAAAATTTCGTATGAATTTGGTTTAGGGTACTTACAAAATGGTTCAATCTTTCAAACATAGTCTAAGTTACTGATAAGTCAACTGTCGTATAAATATTTGATCAGGTAACAATGTTGATTACCTTATGTCAAAATCGTTGAGCGTTTAAGTTATATTTTTCTATATAAATTGTTCAATTAGGGTAAATTTTCTTCCAAGTAAAGCAGTCTTTAGATGCCACATCGGTGGCACATCAGTTCCACGTCGCAAAATATCAACACGGTCAAAGTCACCGAAATGTCAGACCAAAGTTTACCTGTACAGACCATTTGTGTTGTGACTCATGCAAGAAATGATCCGTTATCATGAAAATTCCTAGAAATAGAAGCTTCCAATGCCTGATGGTACTTCCTCGTAAGTTTGACCCGACCACCATGACCCGCTCCAAGTGTTTCAAGAATGTTTTGTACATCAACCTTAACACCATCGATACCAGCAGACGAAGGTAAGAATGCAATTCGTTATAAAATTGAATACTTTTTCCGGGTCCACAAGACCAAGCCGCTTTTGGTAATAACTTTCAAAGCAATACAGTTTTCATTAGATTCAGCTCCTGGAGATGAAACCGGAATGACAACTTGGAATTGTAATGGTCCATCTCAGCTACTCCAGGTCTCACGCCACCCCAGTAACCAGTTATCGCGTACAAACATAAACATACCTAAACATAAAAGTGGTCTTAGTAAAAATCAATATTAAAGAAATATTAGGGAGCGTTTGGATATGGGTTTGAATATAATTATTTGATAACGAATAACTAGAACCAGATTATCGGTTGTAACAAGACAGGTCGTAAAAGATAATGTTTGAAGTTGCGATAATCAGTTTTTTGCATCTGAATTTAACTGATTCTTTGACCATTAAATAGATGTCTATAATTTAAAGTAAAACCTTATTATCCAAAATGCAAAAGCTAACTCTATAACTCAAAAAATCAGATAATCAGTTCGTAAAAACAAATCTAAACACCCCTTGATAAGAAATAATTACAAAAATTATGTACTTGAGGTTATGATGGTCTTTAATGTCTGTAACAACATGACGAAGTCCCATGGCAGGATCCTCCACTCTGTGACCTTCTTTACCGTCTTTCTGGAACTTATGGTTCTCTTTTATATGAGTTAGCCTATTTGTAAAACTATACACAACACAGAGTTTTTCTTAGTAACTGGAAAAAAATCACGATATCAAAAAAAAAATTTATACAGAGTTTGAGTACTCACATTGCTGTATTATCAGCTTTAGCTTCAAAACTGGTCGGATCCATACCAACTGATTGCCACCCATCATCGATTATAACAAATTTTGGTGAAACTCCTCCTTTCTCGAAACTGATTTGTCAAATAATCACCCGGGTTACCATCAATTTATAGGAAAAAGTATTTAAACAGCAAAAGATACAAACTTTACCTCTCAAGGCCTTGTTTGACACCTTCAGAAGTAACCTCGGTGTAAAAAGCATCCCACGTGCACCAGCCGAACCAATTTAACATGTCGGGCATCTAAACCAATTATGATACATAAAAGATTATTAACTTAATATCCATTAATTAATTGCCTAGAAAATAGTAAATTTTAGAGACTCGGTCAAGTTACCTTCTTTCTTTCGCGATGAGCAAATGTCTGAAGATGTCTCTCCACGCTCCTGTAATTTAAACTCATCAACTCAAAATTCTAATTTTAGTTATAGCTAATTTTAATGAGTAAATTTGCGTACTTGACAGCGTTGGTGATAGCATCAAAAGGGTCTGATCCAGCAGCCACAAAAACCAAATGACTCCCTTCGAAATCTTTTACATCAGGATCTCCTACAAAAGTACCATAAATTCAGCATATTTATCAACTTATTTGAGTGCTTATAAGCTAATCTCCTTACTTCTAAAGTAAATAACCAATTTTGAGTGTTCGAATAGAACTGCTTATCTACTTATAGTTTAGTATATAAGTACTTAAAAATAAGTAGACTGTCACTTAATATTTTAAACTGTTACGCAGTTTGATGTTAACAATCCCAAACACCCCCTATTAACAGAACAAACAAATATATAAAGATGAACAGAAATCTTTTCATACCACTTTCCAAAACAATCTCCAATTCATTATTTGAATTTCCTTGTAGAACCGCTCTAAAATCGCCCTCAAGAATAGGCAAGAAGACTGTGTATAGAGCAGATTGGTGACATCCATCGTCAACTTCATTATCTTCACCAAAATGTGAACCATCCCTTGTTTCAACTATAAGAAACTGAGTCTCAGTAGGTATATCTTGACCACATGTCCCCATTCTTTGTGTCATCCACCATAATTTGAACCGAAACACACACATAAACCTCAATCCCCTGTAGATTGATCAACAACGCTAATTAGCAAAGTTCCGTTTTTCTAGCAATTTAACTCATTTTATTCTCAGGAACATTCAAGATTTAGAAGGGATAAGTGCTACTAACTACTAAGCTAATGTCATGATTGTCATCTTTTTTTTTACCAGATATACCGGTTTCTTTCAACTAAATTACCAATATGACCCATTTTGTGAGAGTATAACCATGAGGTTGGCACATCATAAAATACTATTGCCAAAATGGAACACCAACTCGAGTGCCTTGCTATTTCAGGACATTAGTAAATGATAAAAAAGGTAGCCTCCTATTAACGAACATTCACTATGGGCGTGTACTTCACTTCTGTCCGATAAAGAGTAGGCTACTTTAAAAAGTGGAACAAGGGTAATTTTGACAAAATGGTAAAGATTTTGTATAAAAGGATAGCCTTAACTTAATTTACCTCCAACAAATGTGAGGTAAATGTCAAAGTAAACATTGGGCATTAGTTCGGGAGGTGATTTGCATACACCATTTTCTGCTATAAATGTACGCTGTATTACATGCTGCTTATTCACAGGCGTATGCATATAAACGAATAAACATAAGGGTTAATTGCCAGAGAATGTATCTAACTTACCATTTTTTATAGTTCCATGTAGCGGACTTTTTTTTCTTATTAAAACACAAAACTTTTGAATTCCTTTTTTTTTATGCAATTTGCTCGTGAAAAATGACCATTTTACCCTTCGGCCTTCGGTATCAATATAGTTGTTAACAAATATATTGATACCGAGGGGTAAAATGGTCACATGATACACAGAAAAGCATAAATTCAAAAGTTTTGCGTTTTAACCCTAGGGAAGAGATCTACTGAGAAGAGAAATTGAAATAGGAAGAATAAGAAGAAATTTGAGCCACGCATTTTAAATAAGGAGGAGAAATTTAAGGGGAGATGCATCTATTTATTTAGGTAGATCTGAAATGTGCGGCAGTGGTTTCTTCTCACCCTTCTCATTTTAATTTTACTTCTCATTTGATCCTCACTCTTTAACCCTAAACATAAACATTCTTTAACTTTAAATTTTAAAACCAACAACCACTTGAAAGAACTGATCATGGTAACAATCTTACTCAAGTTTTCCAACAGGAAACACCATGCGACTACCCGTCTGATCAGACCGAACGCCAATAAAAGCGCCATTAATCATCCCATCATCACTAGATGAAGTGACAACAACATTGTCATGCACGTTTGTTAAAACAGGAGTTCCAAACACATTAAGCTTCCTATCAGTCACAGATATCCCTGCTCCAACAGTCATCTTTTGAAACACAACAAGATGCAAATGTTGTAAAAAATAGTATAGAATAGATAGCAATGATATAAGAAATATGAATGTATGAAAATGAAATTATGAATATGGGTGGTATTTATATATGTGGAGAAAATGTGACGTGTGTGAATAAATCAATATGATTGTTGTTTTTGTTTGAGTTTTGTTTTAAGATTGGATCCGGTCATTCACGGCTAACGTTTGCCATGTCATCTCTACGTGTAATCATATGATTGACGTGTTTTCGTTTTATTTATGAGTATATCATTCAATTAGAAATTTAAAATGAAGTTTCAATCCAAATACGAAGATATTTAAATTAAATTATCTTTAGTTTTAATAATGACATATATGTATCGTAAAATGCGTAAGTTATTTGTAACTATATATAGTTTAAAGATCTTAGCAGGGTATCCGTTGCGTTCTAAATAGAATGTAATACAATTAAAATATTCGGTCAGGAATTATTTTTAGATCTATATTTTACAATCTGATAGATATACTGACGATTGATAATTTTAGTTTTAATCATGTTATGCGATAACAAAATTTTCATATAAAATTGTAGATTATCCACGAATGTGGTGTGATAATAAGTTGGTAGTAGAGATATCAGTACGTGTATGAGATAAAAGAAGTTAATGATAAGCCGTAATTATAAGTTATCATTAAATAATAACAATAATGACTTTTAAAATCACTTACATTATACTAAGAAATTTTAGTTCTCAAAAATAATGTTTGTTAAATTTGTCCCACATGTATGGATGATCTGAGTAAAGATCGCTTATAAAAGATAAAGTAAAATAAATATTTAATAAATCATATTTGCTTCTCAAATACCCAATATTTTTCATACAAAATGGCTCTCGATTATTGCTGCAATCATGTCATTCACTTATTCTCTTATCGGTATTGGACTTGGATTAGGCCAAGTAATAGGTAGGGATCGAGTCTTCAACATGTTAATAGTTGATTTTGCTGTACCGATCTGATATAAATGTATTTTATATGGAATTGCAGAACAAGGGAAGATTGAAGGTAGCATAAATGGAATCACAACTACTACTTGATACAAAAGTATGGCTGGTTGCTCAAGCTATTGGAGATATTACATTTGCAATGAATTTTTCGTTAATCCTTCTTGAAATACAGGTATGACATATGCATCCAACCCGCTACAAAATATTATATGTCTAACCTCAAACTATTTTATCTAATCAATATTCTAATGTTTGTGGTTTCTAGAGTACTTTAAAAACACCCCCGTCTCAAAAAACGACGATGAAGAAAACTTCAACAATTGCGGTCATAATAACTGCTTCTTTCTACCTCTTATGTGGTGGTTCCGGTTATGCCGCCTTTGGAGATTCAACTCCTGGGAATCTTTTGACTGGGTTTGGATTTTATGAACCGTATTGGCTTGTTGACTTTGGTAACGCGTGTATCGTACTCCACTTGGTTGGAGGGTATCAGATATATAGTCAAACATTGTATGCAAGTGTGGAAAGATGGTACGCAGAAAAGTTCCCAGAAAGCCTGTTGATAAGAGATGTTCAGAATTTGAAGGTGTCGTTATTGCCTGAGTTTCGAGTGAATCCTCTTAGGCTATGTTTTAGAACAACCTATGTGATTTTCACCATGTCGGTAGCGATGTTATTCCCTTACTTCAATGAAGTCCTGGCGTTTGCAGGATCAATCACCTTCTGGCCCTTGACTATATATTTCCCTGTCGAAATGTACTTTGTGTTCAAGAAGATTAAGCGTTGGACTGGAAAATGGATTCTTCTTCAGATTTATAGCACATTTTGCTTGATTGTATCAGTTTTAATCTGGTTGGTTCCTTGAAGGATTGATTGCCAAAAGATTTGGCTAGTGCTTTGCTTACAATCATTTAGAATCGTGTTCGCTCTCGTCTTAATAATCAATGATCAATAATGATACTTATCTCACTGTTCCACGATAGTCATCAAGAAATTGTCGCTTTACGTTGTTATTTTATGACATTTGACTCGGCATGATATTTGACTTAAATTCCACAATATAATCTGCTAGATATCAGATACAATAGTACAGATGTGCATAGTAGAATACATCCATTAAACATTCGAGACTTGTAAACTCGATCTAGGACTCTGACACATTTAGAAGCTTTTAGAGTTGCGATGACACTTAAACTAGTTCTTCACACTTCAATGATAATGTCCGACAAGTACATTTCTTTCTCATGAACACTCAATTCGATGCTAATCAATCCAGTTCCCTCTTCATACCTAAATCCAGTTTCTTTCGAATCTATGGTCACTCTTACAGGTCTTTTACTTGCATATGCTCCAAATGTGCCACACCTCGAGCTTTCAACTCCACAGTTCCTTGTTTCTCCCGTTACAGTTCAGCTCAACAATAGCCCTCCAGAATTAAACATTTTGGTCAAACCTATGGGAGCAAAACTAACCCCACTCGACAGTTTCTTGACAGGAACAACCGTAAAAACTTCATATTCTCTTGATTTCAATGTAACCGGGATAGATGCATTCTTTTGAAGGTAAACTAATTCTCCTGCAAAGTAAACAGTAGTTTATGTCACAAGGAAATTAATTACTGTTTCTATATGATGTGCTTAAACGTTAAAGGTTGACATACCGCCAATGTGACTGTATACAATGGCATCTCCACTCCAAGTAGAGTCTGCAACTTTAGTCAGGTAATTTACATCTTTAGCTTGGATGAAGCCAGGGATGGTCGGTGGTTGCTCATCGTGGGTGAGTATCGTCTTTCCATCTTTACACCACCCGCTCCTTGACAGTTGAATACTCCTACCACTCCGGTGAAATTGTTTAGATTCCATATCTTCAAAGACTGCAACAACCATCACTAGATAGTTTAAGATCAACAAGTCCTTTGATGTGATAAAGAACCATCAAAGGTGACAATAAGTAGTATGATTTAGGAGGTTGTATAAACTAAAATAGACTTTAACAGCTTTTAACCCGTTTGACCTTTCCCTTTTAGCCAAAACATTTGATTCAATAAGTATAGTTTGAAACTGCAACCTGTAGGAACCATCATAAAGTTGTAAGACAAGAGAAATAAGTTATAGACAACTAAAACTACCTTTTTCCGTCGCTGGTAGGATCAGTAAACAAGCAATCTCTTGTTGGTCTACCGGGAAGTTTGGCCCTTAATGTTGATCCATCAGGAAGCACAAGCTTCTTTAACAAATTAAAGTCGTGACGTCCAGGCTTGTCACTGCATCGTATTATATACCATTTCATAAAAGAGCACTTATTAACTAATGTAAAAACTTAAAAAGAAAACTAATGATTACAAACGCACCTGACGTAAATAGCACAGCCACCCACAGCACGAGCGGCACCATGGTATTCAGCCATGGGATGCAAGCTCTACAATGTAAGATCAATACATATTAGTATAAGAATCATTATAGAATGATAATAAGTGAATATAACACATGCATTGGGATGTAAGCTTACATGAAACATATCCCAGTCGGGCTGCATGAACTCTCCAAGAAAGATAGTATTATACGCAACAGAAGCAATATGGACAGTGTGTGAAGGTGTGACATGTGGCCAGAAATCGTCCGATGCCCTTATAACCGCTGTCCTCTTTATACTTTGTAAAATAACATTTAAACTTATCTTAGTCTTATAGGTTGCAAGATTTCATATAAAATGTAACGAAATTACGTCTGAACTTTTTGGTTTTGGGTACTTGCATAATGGTTCAATCTTTCAAATAAGCTGTCGTATCAATATATGACCAGGTAACAATGTTGATTACCTTATGTCAAAAACATTGAGAGTTTAAGTTATCTTTTTTTATATCTATTGTTCAATTAGATGTCACATCGGTGGCACATCAGCTCCACGTTGCAAAATATCAACATGGTCAAAGTCACCGAGATGTCAGAAAAAAATTGGTTACCTTTTTATGCAATTTAATAAGAAACGACGTTTTTTTGGTTATATATACCTGTAAAGACCATCTGTGTTGTGACTCATGCAAGAAATGATCCCATTATCATGAAAATTCCTAGAAATAGAAGCTTCCAATGCCTGATGGTACTTCCTCGTAAGTTTGACTCGACCACCATGACCTGCTCCAAGTGTTTCAAGAATGTTTTGTGCATCAACCTTAACACCATCGATGCCAGCAGACGCAAGGTAAGAATGCAATTCGTCATAAAAGTTGAATACTTTCTCAGGGTCCACAAGACCAAGCCCATTTTTGGTAATGGCCTTCACGGCATCACAGTTTTCATTATATTCAGCTCCTGGAGATGAAACCGGAATGACAGCTTGGAATTATAGTGGTCCATTTCAGCTACACCAGGTCTCACGCCACCCCAGTAACCAGTTAGCGCGTGCCAAACATAAACATACCTATACATAAAAGTGGTCTTAGACATAATCAATATCAACAAAGTATTAGGGGGCGTTTGGATGGGCATTTCGATATGAATATATGATTATGTGATGTTGAATCATCTGGAAAAAGTATGTACTTGAGGTTATAATGGTCTTTAATGTCTGTAACAACATGACGAAGTCCCATGGCTGGATCCTCCACTCTGTGACCTTCTTTACCGCTTTTTGGAATTTATGGTTCTCTTTTATATGAGTTAGCCTGCTTGTGTAACTATAGGAAACACGGTTCTTGTTAGTAACTGAAAAATTACGATATTAATAGAAATATCTATACACGGTTTGGGTACTCACTTTGCTGTATTATCAGCTTTAGCTACAAAACTGTTTGGATCCATACCAACTGATTGCCATCCATCATCGATTATAACAAATTTGGTGAAACCTCCTTTCTTAAAACTGATTTACCATATAATCACTGGTTACTAGCCATCCATAAAAGTGATTTATTGTAATAATAAAGATACAAACTTTACCTCTCAAGGCCTTGTTTGACACCTTCAGAAGTAACCTCGTGTAAAAAGCATCCCACGTGCACCAGCCGAACCAATTTAACATATCGGGCATCTAAACCAGTTATGATACATAAAAGATTATTAACTTAATATCCATCAATTAATTGCCTAGAAAATAGTCAATTTTAGTGACTCGATCAAGTTACCTTCTTTCTTTCACGATGAGCAAATGTCTGAAGATGTCTCTCCACGCTCCTGTAAATTTAAACTCATCAACTCATAGTTCTAATTATAGTTATAGCTAATTATAATGAGCAAAT
Organism: Chrysanthemum lavandulifolium; assembly: GCA_022545495.1. Classification (NCBI taxonomy): domain Eukaryota; kingdom Viridiplantae; phylum Streptophyta; class Magnoliopsida; order Asterales; family Asteraceae; genus Chrysanthemum; species Chrysanthemum lavandulifolium. The sequence goes on along the minus strand of CM040242.1, from coordinate 41,386,250 downwards.
GTGCATACTTGACAGCGTTGGTAATAGCATCAAAAGGGTCTGATCCAGCAGCCACAAAAACCAAATGACTCCCTTCGAAATCTTTCACATCAGGATCTCCTACAAGTTACCATAAATTTTTCATCTTTATCAGCTCATTTAAGTGCTTATAAGCTTATCTCCTTACTTCTAATGTAAATAAGCAGTTTTGAGAGTTCGAATAGAACTGCTTATCTACTTATAGTTTAGTATATAAGTACTTAAAATAAGTAGACTGTCACTTAATATTTGTTTGATATTACAAAACAAAAGAACATTTAAAAGATGAACACAAATCTTTTATTACCACTTTCCAAAACAATTTCCATTTCATTATTTGAATTTCTTGTAGAACCGCTCTAAAATCGCCTCAAGAATAGGCAAGAAGACGCTGTATAGTGCAGATTGGTGACATCCATCCTCAACTTCATTATCTTCACCAAGATGTGAACCTTCCTTGCTTCGACTATAAGAAACTGAGTCTCGGTAGGTATATCTTGACCACATGTCCCCATTCTTTGTGTCATCCACCATAATTTGAACTTAAACACACACATAAACCTCAATCCCTGCATGTGCATCAATTACTCTGATTATATTCTATGTTTGTAGCAATGTAACTCAGTTTATTCTCATAAGCATTCAGAATTTAACACACGTAAAATGCAAGAAAAGGGCAACTTATTCAAGTTTGCCGCATAAATGGTAACCTACTACAATAACATGCTAAAAGGTAATTTTGAACTCAAAATGGTGACTTGCTAACAATAAAGTTGCTCAAGTTTCATGTAATACTTATTTACATATTAGTCTAGTATGAGTCATTGTACTTTAATCCCTGCAAAGGCTCATGGATTAAGATATATGACATTTCGTTGAATTTACAGAGTTCAATGCATTGGAGATGCTCTTAATTAAATACAGCACCCTATTATAAAACTATCTCCGTCCCACTTTTATCGGCCACAAACAAGATTTTTACAATTTATGACATCCTTAAAAATGGATATTTTAGATTTTTAGTTAACAAAATGTCATATTTAGACTTGCATTTAGTACACCTATCAAATGCAAATGTCATGAATGAAGGATCTAAGGGTAAAACTGAAAACCTGTAAATTATTATTCTCACTTATCATTGAAAACAGACATTTATTCAGAACAAACAAACATAGTAATCTTGAGAATTATTATGCGACAAACAAAAATAGTAATCTTGAGAATTATTTCGAGACGGATGAAGTTTATTTTATCTAAAAATAGTTATATTTGAGTTTATTTTTAAAATAGTAGTAATTTCCACAATTCTTTTGAGCAAGAAAGTTCTTACCAAAGAGGTAAACTATGACAAACTTTAAAAACTGTATTACAATCTTTTGCTACTGCCACTTACTATATTCGCTCATAACACACAATATATACTATCCGAGCGGGTATAGTAGGTGAGATGTAAACAGTCACAGTCATACCGAGCCCCTACCAAAGGTAGAGAGAAATAACAGCAACAAACTTACTCAAGTTTTCCAACAGGAAACACCATACGACTACCAGTCTGATCAGACCGAACACCAATAAACGCGCCATTAATCATCCCATGATCATCACTAGATGAAGTGACAACAACATTGTCATGCACATTTGTTAAGACAGGAGTTCCAAACACATTAAGATTCCTATCATCAGTCACAGATATCCCTGCTCCAATAGTCATCTTTTGAAACACAACAAGATACAAATGTTGTAAAAAAAATACTAGAATAGAATAGATAACAATGATATAAGGAATATGAGTGTATGATTGATAGTAGAATAAAAATATGATTATGGGTGGTGTTTATATATGGGTTAAGGGCATATTTGTCATATTTGTCAATTTATATTATAATGGACCAAGAAAAAGTTAATGTAGTTGGTGCGTACATTTGTTAAATTTCTAATAGAGTTACGTGTATTTGTTAAAAAGTAGCAGTAGTATGTAGAAGCGAAATTACAACTCACACTCACCTCATCGCTTTTTAGAAGATTGAAAAATGAACATTTTTAAAAATAGAAAGTTTCAACGCCCTTCGCTAAACGATTCTTAAAACTAAAATGGTACATTATTCATCGCTCAAAAGTTTCAACACCGCTTCCGCGTCAAACATACATGCAGTCGAAGTCTATTCTGAGAAGTCATTTTCTTCTTAGGACATCAATGGGACCTTCTTTTTATTTTTGAGCCATTCATGGAATTAGCTCTTTATATGTATGTGGGAAAAATGCAACGTGTCTAATCATATGATTGATGTGTTTTGTTTTGTTTAATAATTTGGTTTAAGGTTAGATCCGGGTCACTCACTCACTGCTAGATTTTAAAGTGAATCCTCTTAAGTTATGTTTTAGAACAACATATGTGATTCTCACCATGTCGATCAGTAGCGATGCTATTCCCTTACTTCAACGAAGTCCTGGTGTTTGCAGGATCAATCACCTTCTAGCCCTTGACTATATTTTTTCCTGTCGAAATGTACTGTGTTCAAGAAGATTAAGCGTTGGACTGGAAAATGGATTCTTCTTCAGATTTATAGCACTTTTGCTTGATTGTATTAGTTTTTAATCTGGTTGGATCCCTTGAAGGATTGATTGCCAAAATATTTGGCTAGTGCTTTGCTTACAATCATAAAATATCGTGTTCGTCTCATCTTAATAATCAATGATCAACTTATCTCACTGTTCTTGAGACAGCTAGATGAAAAAGTACAATATACATAAGTAAGGTATTATATATTCAGTTTTAAGACTACTATAAAGAGCACATCTATCATTCCAAAAGGTTGATTTTCCGGCAACCTGGATATTTATAATTTATGATGACACTTCTTGATCTCTAAATGAAAATCTGTTACATGCTTATATCGATTTTTAACAAACACAATGTCTCAGCATGATATTTGAATCAAATTCCACAATTTAATCTGCTAAATATCAGATATAATAGTAAAGATGTGCTGATGTGCATACTAGAGTACATCCATTAAACATTCGAGACTTGTAAACTCTTGATCTGGGCCTCTTTGACATTTAGAAGCTTTTGAAGTTGCAATGACACTAAAACTAGTTCTTCACACTTCAATCGTAATGTCCCATAAGTACATTTCTTTCTCGGGAACACTCAATTCGATGCTAATCAATCCAGTTCCCCCTTCATACCTAAATCCAGTTTCTTTTGAATCTATGTTCACTCTTACTGGTCTTTTACTTGAATATGCTCCAAACGTGCCAGCCCCTTGAACTTTCAACTCCACAGTTCCTTGTTTCTCCATCTCATAGTTCAGTTCAACAATCGCACCTCCAGAGTTAAACATTTTAGTCAAACCTATGGGAGCAAAACTAACCCCACTCGACAGTTTCTTGACAGGAACTACCGTGAAAACTTCATATTCTCTTGATTTCAATGTTACCGGGATAGATACATTCTTTTGAAGGTAAACTAATTCTCCTGCAAAAAAACAGTAGTTTATGCCGCAAGGAAAATAATTAGTGCTTAAACGTTAAAGGCTGACATACCGCCAATGTGACTGTATACAACGGCATCTCCACTCCAAGTAGAATCTGCAACTTTAGGCAAGTAATTGACATCTTTAGCTCGGATGAAGCCAGTGATGGTGGGTGGTTGCTCATCGTGGGTGAGCATTGTCTTTCCATCTTTACACCACCCGGCTCCTTGACAGTTAAATACCCTACCACTCCGGTGTAATTGTTTAGATTCCATATCTTCAAAAGACTGCAACAACCATCACGAGATAGTTTAAGCATCAACAAGTCCTTGGATGCGATAAAGAGCCATCAAAGGTGACAACAATGTAACATGTGCGGGTTAGGTAACAGGACAAAATGAGTACAACTTTTTTATATGTTAAGTTGGGTTGGGTTGACCCACTAATACATTTTGATAAATACTTTGCTTATATTTATTATTAGTTTATTACAATAATCTAAATTTTGAATAAGTATGATTTAGGAGGTTGTATGCACTAAAATTGACTTTAACAGCCTTTAACCCGTTTGACCCGCTCCCTTTTAGACAAAACATTTTATCCAATAAGTATATAGTTTGAAACTGCCACCTATAGGAACCATCATAAAGTTGTAAGACATGAGAAATAAAGTTATAGACAACAATAAACTACCTTTTTCCGTCTCTTGTAGGATCAGTAAACAAGCAATCTCTTGTTGGCCTCCCGGAAGTTTGGCCTTAATATTGATCCATCAGGAAGCACAAGCTTCTTTAACAGATTAAAGTCATGATGTCCAGGCTTGTCACTGCATCGTATTCACATACCATTTCATAAACAAGGATTATTAACTAATGCCAAAACTTAAATAAAAAATGAATGATTATAAACGCACCTGACATAAATAGCACATCCACCCACAGAACGAGCGGCACCATGGTATTCAGCCATGGGATGCAAGCTCTACAATGTAAGATCAATACATATTACAATAAGAATCATTAGAGAATGATAATAAGTGAATATAACACATGCATGGGATGTAAGCTTACATGAAACATATCCCAATCGGGCTGCATGAACTCTCCAAGAAAGATAGTATTATACGCAACAGATGCAATATGGACAGTGTGTGAAGGTGTGACATGTGGCCAGAAATCGTCTGATGCCCTTATAACCGCTGTCCTCTTTGTACTTCATAAAATACCATTTAAACGTTTGTTAGTATTATCGGTTTTTATATATACAAGGGAAAATTGCATAAAAAGGTAACAAAAATTTCGTATGAATTTGGTTTAGGGTACTTACAAAATGGTTCAATCTTTCAAACATAGTCTAAGTTACTGATAAGTCAACTGTCGTATAAATATTTGATCAGGTAACAATGTTGATTACCTTATGTCAAAATCGTTGAGCGTTTAAGTTATATTTTTCTATATAAATTGTTCAATTAGGGTAAATTTTCTTCCAAGTAAAGCAGTCTTTAGATGCCACATCGGTGGCACATCAGTTCCACGTCGCAAAATATCAACACGGTCAAAGTCACCGAAATGTCAGACCAAAGTTTACCTGTACAGACCATTTGTGTTGTGACTCATGCAAGAAATGATCCCGTTATCATGAAAATTCCTAGAAATAGAAGCTTCCAATGCCTGATGGTACTTCCTCGTAAGTTTGACCCGACCACCATGACCCGCTCCAAGTGTTTCAAGAATGTTTTGTACATCAACCTTAACACCATCGATACCAGCAGACGCAAGGTAAGAATGCAATTCGTTATAAAAATTGAATACTTTTTCCGGGTCCACAAGACCAAGCCCGTTTTTGGTAATAACTTTCAAAGCAATACAGTTTTCATTAGATTCAGCTCCTGGAGATGAAACCGGGAATGACAACTTGGAATTGTAATGGTCCATCTCAGCTACTCCAGGTCTCACGCCACCCCAGTAACCAGTTATCGCGTACAAACATAAACATACCTAAACATAAAAGTGGTCTTAGTAAAATCCAATATTAAAGAAATATTAGGGAGCGTTTGGATATGGGTTTGAATATAATTATTTGATAACTAATAACTAGAACCAGATTATCGGTTGTAACAAGACAGGTCGAAAAGATAATGTTTGAAGTTGCGATAATCAGTTTTTGCATCTGAATTTAACTGATTCTTTGACCATTAAATAGATGTCTATAATTTAAAGTAAACCTTATTATCCAAAATGCAAAAGCTAACTCTATAACTCAAAAATCAGATAATCAGTTCAGAAAACAAATCTAAACACCCCTTGATAAGAAATAATTACAAAAATTATGTACTTGAGGTTATGATGGTCTTTAATGTCTGTAACAACATGACGAAGTCCCATGGCAGGATCCTCCACTCTGTGACCTTCTTTACCGCCTTTCTGGAACTTATGGTTCTCTTTTATATGAGTTAGCCTATTTGTAAAACTATACACAACACAGAGTTTTTCTTAGTAACTGGAAAAATCACGATATCAAAAAAAATTTATACAGAGTTTGAGTACTCACATTGCTGTATTATCAGCTTTAGCTTCAAAACTGGTCGGATCCATACCAACTGATTGCCACCCATCATCGATTATAACAAATTTTGGTGAAACTCCTCCTTTCTCGAAACTGATTTGTCAAATAATCACCCGGTTACCATCAATTTATAGGAAAAGTATTTAAACAGCAAAAGATACAAACTTTACCTCTCAAGGCCTTGTTTGACACCTTCAGAAGTAACCTCGTGTAAAAAGCATCCCACGTGCACCAGCCGAACCAATTTAACATGTCGGGCATCTAAACCAATTATGATACATAAAAGATTATTAACTTAATATCCATTAATTAATTGCCTAGAAAATAGTAAATTTTAGAGACTCGGTCAAGTTACCTTCTTTCTTCGCGATGAGCAAATGTCTGAAGATGTCTCCACGCTCCTGTAATTTAAACTCATCAACTCAAAATTCTAATTTTAGTTATAGCTAATTTTAATGAGTAAATTTATGACTTGACAGCGTTGGTGATAGCATCAAAAGGGTCTGATCCAGCAGCCACAAAACCAAATGACTCCTTCAAATCTTTTACATCAGGATCTCCTACAAAAGTACCATAAATTCAGCATATTTATCAACTTATTTGAGTGCTTATAAGCTAATCTCCTTACTTCTAAAGTAAATAACCAATTTTGAGTGTTCGAATAGAACTGCTTATCTACTTATAGTTTAGTATATAAGTACTTAAAATAAGTAGACTGTCACTTAATATTTTAAACTGTTACGCAGTTTGATGTTAACAATCCCAAACACCCCTATTAACAGAACAAACAAATATATAAAGATGAACAGAAATCTTTTCATACCACTTTCCAAAACAATCTCAATTCATTATTTGAATTTCCTTGTAGAACCGCTCTAAAATCGCCCTCAAGAATAGGCAAGAAGACTGTGTATAGAGCAGATTGGTGACATCCATCGTCAACTTCATTATCTTCACCAAAATGTGAACCATCCCTTGTTTCAACTATAAGAAACTGAGTCTCAGTAGGTATATCTTGACCACATGTCCCCATTCTTTGTGTCATCCACCATAATTTGAACCGAAACACACACATAAACCTCAATCCCTGTAGATTGATCAACAACGCTAATTAGCAAAGTTCGTTTTCTAGCAATTTAACTCATTTTATTCTCAGGAACATTCAAGATTTAGAAGGATAAGTGCTACTAACTACTAAGCTAATGTCATGATTGTCATCTTTTTTTACCAGATATACCGGTTTCTTTCAACTAAATTACCAATATGACCCATTTTGTGAGAGTATAACCATGAGGTTGGCACATCATAAAATACTATTGCCAAATGGAACACCAACTCGAGTGCCTTGCTATTTCAGGACATTAGTAAATGATAAAAAGGTAGCCTCCTATTAACGAACATTCACTATGGGCGTGTACTTCACTTCTGTCCGATAAAGAGTAGGCTACTTTAAAAAGTGGAACAAGGGTAATTTTGACAAAATGGTAAAGATTTTGTATAAAAGGATAGTTTTAACTTAATTTACCTCCAACAAATGTGAGGTAAATGTCAAAGTAAACATTGGGCATTAGTTCGGAGGTGATTTGCATACACCATTTTCTGCTATAAATGTACGCTGTATTACATGCTGCTTATTCACAGGCGTATGCATATAAACGAATAAACATAAGGGTTAATTGCCAGAGAATGTATCTAACTTACCATTTTTATAGTTCCATGTAGCGGACTTTTTTTCTTATTAAAACAAAACTTTTGAATTCCTTTTTTTTATGCAATTTGTTTCGTGAAAATAATTATTTTACCTTTTCGGCCTTCGGTATCAATATAGTTGTTAACAAATATATTGATACCGAGAAATGAAATAGTCACACGACACAAAAGATAAATTAAAAGTTTTGCGTTTTAACCTAGGAAGAGATCACTGAGAAGAGAATCAAATAGGAAGAATAAGAAGAAATTGAGCCACGCATTTTAAATAAGGAGGAGAATTTAAGGAGATCATCTATTTATTTGTGTAGATCTGAAATGTGCGGCAGTGGTTTTTCTCACCCTTCTCATTTTAATTTTACTTCTCATTCGATCCTCACTCTTTAACCCTAAACATAAACATTCTTTAACTTTAAATTTTAAAACCAACAACCACTTGAAAGAACTGATCATGGTAACAATCTTACTCAAGTTTTCCAACAGGAAACACCATGCGACTACCCGTCTGATCAGACCGAACGCCAATAAAAGCGCCATTAATCATCCCATCATCACTAGATGAAGTGACAACAACATTGTCATGCACGTTTGTTAAAACAGGAGTTCCAAACACATTAAGCTTCCTATCAGTCACAGATATCCCTGCTCCAACAGTCATCTTTTGAAACACAACAAGATGCAAATGTTGTAAAAAATAGTATAGAATAGATAGCAATGATATAAGAAATATGAATGTATGAAAAATGAAATTATGAATATGGGTGGTATTTATATATGTGGGAGAAAATGTGACGTGTGTGAATAAATCAATATGATTGTTGTTTTTTGTTTGAGTTTTGTTTTAAGATTGGATCCGGTCATTCACGGCTAACGTTTGCCATGTCATCTCTACGTGTAATCATATGATTGACGTGTTTTTCGTTTTATTTATGAGTATATCATTCAATTAGAAATTTAAAATGAAGTTTCAATCCAAATACGAAGATATTTAAATTAAATTATCTTTAGTTTTAATAATGACATATATGTATCGTAAAATGCGTAAGTTATTTGTAACTATATATAGTTTAAAGATACTAGAGAAGATCCGCGTGCGTTGCAATGACAAATTACCATACAATTAAAATATTCAAACAATGAATTATTTTTAGATCTATATTTTACAATACTGATAGATATCTGACGACGATAATTTTAGTTTTGAATCATCATATGCAATAACAAAATTTTCATATAAAATTGTAGATTATCCACGTAATGTGGACAATAATGAGTTGGTAGTAGATATCAGATATGCGTATGAGATAAAAGAATGATATAAACCGTAGTATAAGTTATCATTAAATAATAACACCATAATGACTTTTAAAAATCACTTACATTATACTAAGAAATTTTAGTTCTCAAAATAATGTTTGTTAAATTTGTCCACATAGATGGATGATACAAGTAAAGATTCTTATAAAAGATAAAGAAAATAAATATTTAATAAATCATGGATTACTTAAAAGATTATAATTATTAATATATAAATATATATATATATATATATATATATATATATATATATATATATATATATATATATATATATATATATATATATACATAATATATATAATTAAGACTTAGACTTTCAGATCATTTGCTTTGAAAAACCGTCCGATTTTTATAAAACAAAGTTTTAGTTTTACTGTAAGTTTTATTAAAAAATTCAAAAGGCAGATATGTTGATTCTAGATTCTTTGCGATTTAATAATATTTTTGAACATTTTATCTTAGTATGATTTTAAACTCTATCGATTTAATAATATCGCTTTCGGACGACTTTTGGGCTAGCCGAACCGGGTGGTGACTCCGGTTCAGGTTGAACCCGTTAGCTTGGTCCATTTTTAAAACTATATGTACTACGAACTTGCTTTACATATAAATTGTATGAAGATTTGTATGTTTTATTAGTTTATACAATATGATAATAAAGTATTTTACAAAATAGGGTGTTTTTAAAATAATATTTATTAGTATTTATTGTCACTGACGCTTTTTTTTTCTTCTTATATTAAATTACTTTCTATTTTTTATTTACTTTTTTAAAAAACATGTCTAAAAAAGTCTTTAAAGTGTTGCAACAAATGCTATTATGGATGTACTTATTAAAATTTGCCATTATTAGCAAGTGTTGAATCTTAATTTTTAAGTCTTCCTTTTTAGGAACGTCCCAAACGCTTTATAATATAGTATAGATATGTGTAAATGTGTATAATCATATAATTAAGACTTTACACATTTGCATCATTCTTTGAAAACCGTCCGATTTTTATAAAACAAAGTTTTAGTTTTACTGGTAAGTTTTATTAAAAATTCCAAAAGGCGATATGTTGATTCCCGAGTTCTTGCGATTTAATAATATTTTTGAGCATTTTATCTTAGTATGCATTTTAAATTTATTGATTTAACAATATCGCTTTGACGACTTTTATGGGCTGAAGCCGAACGGTGGTGACTCGGGTTCCGGTTGAACCGTTGGCTTGATCCGCTTTTTAAAACCATATGTCTGTGAACTTGTTTACATATAAATTGCATGAAGATTTGTATGTTTTATTAGTTTGTAATATGATATAATAAAGTATTTTTCATATTAGGGTGTTTTAAAATAATATTTATTTGGTATTTATGTCGTGGACGCTTTTTTTTCTTATATTAAATTACTTTCTATTTTTTATTTACTTTTTTAAAACATGTCTAAAAAAAGTCTTTAAAGTGTTGCAACAAACGCTATTATGGATGTACTTATTAAAATTTGCCATTATTAGCAAGTGTTGAATCTTAATTTTTAAGTCTTCCTTTTGGAATATCCCAAACGCTTTATAATATAGTATAGATATGTGTAAATGTGTATAATCATATAATTAGGACTTTACACCTTTACATAATTTGCTTTGAAAAACCGTCCGATTTTTATAAAACAAAGTTTTTAGTTTTACGGTAAGTTTTATTAAAAAATTCCAAAAGCGATATGTTGATTCTCGAGTTACTCTTTCGATTTAATAATATTTTTGAACATTTTATCTTAGTATGCATTTTAAACTCTATTGATTTAACAATATCGTTTTTGGACGACTTTTATGGGCTAGCCGAACCGGTGGTGACTCGGTTCGGTTGAACCCGTTGGCCGGTCCGCTTTTTAAAACCATATGTATCTATGAACTTGTTTACATATAAATTGTATGAAGATTTGTGTGTTTTATTAGTTTGTACAATATGTATAATAACAAGTATTTTTCATAATAAGGGTGTTTTAAAATAATATTTATTTGGTATTTATTATCGTGACGTTTTTTTTTTTCTTATATTAAATTACTTTCTATTTTTTATTTACTTTTTTTAAACATGTCTAAAAAAGTCTTTAAAGTGTTGCAACAAACGCTATTATAGATGTACTTATTAAAATTTGCCATTATTAGCAAGTGTTGAATCTTAATTTTTAAGCCTTCCTTTTAGTGAATGTCACAAACGCTTTATAATATAGTATAGATATGTGTAAATGTGTATAATCATATAATTAAGACTTTACACCTTTGCATCATTTGCTTTGAAAAACCGTCTCGATTTTTATAAAACAAAGTTTTTAGTTTTACGGTAAGTTTTATTAAAAAATTCTAAAAGCGCATATGTTGATTCCCGAATTCATTTGCGATTTAATAATATTTTTGAACATTTTATCTTAGTATGCATTTTTAAACTCTATTGATTTAACAATATCGTTTCGGACGACTTTTATGGCTAGCCGAACCGGTGGTGACTCCGGTTCCGGTTGAACCTGGTTGGCCTTATCCGCTTTTTAAAACCATATGTACTATTGAACTTGTTTACATATAAATTGCATGAAGATTTGTATGTTTTATTAGTTTGATAATATGTCTAATAACAAAGATTTTTCATATTAGGGTGTTTTAAAAATAATATTTATTTGTGATTTATTGTCATGGACGCTTTTTTTTTTTCTTATATTAAATTACTTTCTATTTTTTATTTACTTTTTTAAAAACATGTCTAAAAAAGTGCTTTAAAGTGTTGCAACAAATGCTATTATGGATGTACTTATTAAAATTTGCCATTATTAGCTAGTGTTGAATCTTAATTTTTAAGTCTTTCTTTTTGAATATCCCAAACGCTTTATAATATAAGACAGATATGTAAATGTGTATAATCATATAATTGGACTTTACACCTTTACATCATTTGCTTTGAAAAAACCGTCCGATTTTTATAAAACAAAGTTTTTAGTTTTACGGTAAGTTTTATTAAAAATTCCAAAAGCGATATGTTGATTCTCGGCGACTTTTTCGATTTAATAATATTTTTGAACATTTTATCTTAGTATGCATTTTAAACTCTATTGATTTAACAATATCGCTTTCTGGACGACTTTTACGCGGCTAGCCGAACCGGTGGTGACTCCGGTTCCGGTTGAACCTGGCTTCCGGTCCGCTTTTTTAAAACCATATGTACTATGAACTTTTTACATATAAATTGCATGAAGATTTGTGTGTTTTATTAGTTTGTATAATATGATAATAACAAAGTATTTTTCATAATAGTGGTGTTTTAAAATAATATTTATTTTGTATTTATTGTCATGGACGTTTTTTTCTTATATTAAAGTACTTTCTATTTTTTATTTACTTTTTTTAAAACATGTCTAAAAAGTCTTTAAAGTGTTGCAACAAATGCTATTATGGATGTACTTATTAAAATTTGCCATTATTAAGAATTGTTGAATCTTAATTTTTAAGTCTTTTTTTGGAACGTCTCAAACGCTTTATAATATAAGATAGATATGTGTAAATGTGTATAATCATATAATTAAGACTTTACACCTTGCATCATTTGCTTTGAAAAACCGTCCGATTTTTATAAAACAAAGTTTTAGTTTTACGGTGAAGTTTTATTAAAAATTCCAAAAGCGATATGTTGATTCCCGAGCTATTTTTGCGATTTAATAATATTTTTGAACATTTTATCTTAGTATGCATTTTTAAACTCTATTGATTTAACAATATCGTTTTCGGACGACTTTTATGGGCTAGCCGAACCGGTGGTGACTCCGGTTCGGGTTGAACCCATCATTCCGATCCGTTTTTTAAAACCATATGTACCATGAACTTGTTTACATATAAATTGCATGAAGATTTGTGTGTTTTATTAGTTTGTACAATATGTATAATAACAAGTATTTTTCATATTAGGGGTGTTTTAAAAATAATATTTATTTGGTATTTATTGTAATGGACGTTTTTTTTTCTTATATTAAATTACTTTCTATTTTTTTATTTACTTTTTTTAAAAACATGTCTAAAAAAAGTGCTTTAAAGTGTTGCAACAAATGCTATTATGGATGTACTTATTAAAATTTGCCATTATTAGCAAGTGTTGAATCTTAATTTTTTAAGTCTTCCTTTTTAGGAATATCCCAAATGCTTTATAATATAGTATAGATATGTGTAAATGTGTATAATCATGTAATTAGGACTTTACACATTCACATAATTTGCTTTGAAAAAACCGTCCGATTTTTATAAAACAAAGTTTTTAGTTTTTACGGTAAGTTTTATTAAAAAATTCAAAAGGCGATACGCTGATTCCTAGTACTCTTTCGATTTAATAATATTTTTGAACATTTTTCTTAGTATGCATTTTAAACTCTATTGATTTAACAATATCGTTTTGACGACTTTTATGGGCTAGCCGAACCGGTGGTGACTCGGTTCCCGGTTGAACCCGTTGGTCTCGGTCCGTTTTTAAAACCATATGTACCATGAACTTGTTTACATATAAATTGTATGAAGATTTGTATGTTTTATTAGTTTGTACAATATGATAATAAAAAGATTTTCATATTAGGGTGTTTTAAAAATAATATTTATTTGGTATTTATTGTCATGGACGTTTTTTTTTTTTTTATTAAATTACTTTCTATTTTTTTATTTACTTTTTTTAAAAACATGTCTAAAAAAAGTGCTTTAAAGTGTTGCAACAAATGCTATTATGTATGTACTTATTAAAATTTGCCATTATTAGCAAGTGTTGAATCTTAATTTTTTAAGTTTTCCTTTTTAGGAATATCCCAAATGCTTTATAATATAGATAGATATGTGTAAATGTGTATAATCATTTAATTAGGACTTTACATTTACATAATTTGTTTGAAAAACCGTCCGATTTTTATAAAACAAAGTTTTTAGTTTTACGGTAAGTTTTATTAAAAAATTCCAAAAGCGATATGTTGATTCTCGGCGTACTCTTTCGATTTAATAATATTTTTGAACATTTTATCTTAGTATCCATTTTTAAACTCTATTGATTTAACAATATCGTTTTCAGACGACTTTTATGGCTAGCCGAACCGGTGGTGACTCCGGTCCCGGTTGAACTCCGTGGGCGGTCCGTTTTTAAAACCATATGTATCATGAACTTGTTTACATATAAATTGCATGAAGAAAAGTGTGTTTTATTAGTTTGTACAATATGTATAATAACAAGTATTTTTCATATTAGGGGTGTTTTAAAAATAATATTTATTTGGTCTTTATTGTAATGGACGTTTTTTTTTTCTTATATTAAATTACTTTCTATTTTTTTATTTACTTTTTTTAAAAACATGTCTAAAAAAAGTGCTTTAAAGTGTTGCAACAAATGCTATTATGGATGTACTTATTAAAATTTGCCATTATTAGCAAGTGTTGAATCTTAATTTTTTAATATTCCTTTTTAGGAATATTTCAAATGCTTTATAATATAGTATAGATATGTGTAAATGTGTATAATCATATAATTAGGACTTTACACCTTTACATCATTTGCTTTGAAAAAACCGTCCGATTTTATAAAACAAAGTTTTAGTTTTACGGTAAGTTTTATTAAAAAATTCCAAAAGGCGATATGTTGATTCTCGGTGACTCTTTCGATTTAATAATATTTTTGAACATTTTATCTTAGTATGCATTTTAAACTCTATTGATTTAACAATATCGTTTTGGACGACTTTTATGGGCTACCGAACCGGTGGTGACTCGGTTCCGGTTGAACCCGCTGGTCGGTCCGTTTTTAAAACCATATGTACTATGAACTTGTTTACATATAAATGCATGAAGATTTGTGTGTTTTATTAGTTTGTACAATATGTCTAAGAACAAGTATTTTTCATATTAGGGTGTTTTAAAATAATATTTATTTTGGATTTATTGTCATGGACGCTTTTTTTTCTTATATTAAATTACTTTCTATTTTTTATTTACTTTTTTAAAAACATGTCTAAAAAGTGCTTTAAAGTGTTGCAACAAATGCTATTATGTATGTACTTATTAAAATTTGCCATTATTAGCTAGTGTTGAATCTTAATTTTTTAAGTTTTCCTTTTAGGAATATCCCAAATGCTTTATAATATAGTATAGATATGTGTAAATGTGTATAATCATATAATTAGGACTTTACACCTTTACATCATTTGCTTTGAAAAAACCGTCCGATTTTTATAAAACAAAGTTTTTAGTTTTTACGGTAAGTTTTATTAAAAAAATTCCAAAAGGCGCATATGTTGATTCCCGAGTTACTCTTGCGATTTAATAATATTTTTTGAACATTTTATCTTAGTATGCATTTTTAAACTCTATTGATTTAACAATATCGCTTTTGACGACTTTTATGGGCTACCGACCGGTGGTGACTCGGTCCCGGTTGAACCCATTGTCCCGGTCCGTTTTTAAAACCATATGCATCTATGAACTTGTTTACATATAAATTGCATGAAGATTTGTGTGTTTTATTAGTTTGTACAATATGTATAATAACAAGTATTTTTCATATTAGGGGTGTTTTAAAAATAATATTTATTTGGTATTTATTGTCATGGACGTTTTTTTTCTTATATTAAATTACTTTCTATTTTTTTATTTACTTTTTTTAAAAACATGTCTAAAAAAAGTGCTTTAAAGTGTTGCAACAAATGCTATTATGGATGTACTTATTAAAATTTGCCATTATTAGCAAGTGTTGAATCTTAATTTTTTAAGTCTTCCTTTTTAGGAATATCCCAAATGCTTTATAATATAGTATAGATATGTGTAAATGTATAATCATGTAATTAGGACTTTACACATTCACATAATTTGCTTTGAAAACCGTCCGATTTTTATAAAACAAAGTTTTAGTTTTACGGTAAGTTTTATTAAAAATTCCAAAAGGCGATATGTTGATTCTCTATGACTCTTTCGATTTAATAATATTTTTGAACATTTTTCTTAGTATGCATTTTTAAACTCTATTGATTTAACAATATCGTTTTTGACGACTTTTATGGGCTAGCCGAACCGGTGGTGACTCGGTTCGGCTGAACCGTTGTCCGGTCCGCTTTTTAAAACCATATGTACCATGAACTTGTTTACGATAAATTGCATGAAGATTTGTATGTTTTATTAGTTTGTACAATATGATAATAACAAGTATTTTCATATTAGGGTGTTTTAAAAATAATATTTATTTGGTATTTATTGTCATGGACGCTTTTTTTTTTTTATATTAAATTACTTTCTATTTTTTTATTTACTTTTTTTAAAAACATGTCTAAAAAAAGTGCTTTAAAGTGTTGCAACAAATGCTATTATGTATGTACTTATTAAAATTTGTCATTATTAGCAAGTGTTGAATCTTAATTTTTTAAGTTTTCCTTTTTAGGAATATCCCAAATGCTTTATAATATAGTATAGATATGTGTAAATGTGTATAATCATATAATTAGGACTTTACACATTTACATAATTTGCTTTGAAAAAACCGTCCGATTTTTATAAAACAAAGTTTTTAGTTTTTACGGTAAGTTTTATTAAAAATTCCAAAAGGCGATATGTTGATTCTCGAGTACTCTTTCGATTTAATAATATTTTTGAACATTTTATCTTAGTATCCATTTTAAACTTTATTGATTTAACAATATCGTTTTGGACGACTTTTATGGGCTAGCCGAAAATTGGTGACTCCGGTTCCGGTTGAACCCGTGGCCCGGTCCGCTTTTTAAAACCATATGTATCATGAACTTGTTTACATATAAATTGCATGAAGAAAAGTGTGTTTTATTAGTTTGTACAATATGTATAATAACAAGTATTTTTCATATTAGGGTGTTTTAAAAATAATATTTATTTAGATTTATCAGAATGGACGTTTTTTTCTTATATTAAATTACTTTATATTTTTTTATTTACTTTTTAAAAACATGTCTAAAAAAGTGCTTTAAAGTGTTGCAACAAATGCTATTATGGATGTACTTATTAAAATTTGCCATTATTAGCAAGTGTTGAATCTTAATTTTTAATATTCCTTTTAGGAATATCACAAATGCTTTATAATATAGTATAGATATGTGTAAATGTGTATAATCATATAATTGTGACTTTACACCTTTACATCATTCTTTTCAAAACCGTCCGATTTTTATAAAACAAAGTTTTAGTTTTACTGTAAGTTTTATTAAAAAATTCCAAAAGGCGATATGTTGATTCTCGATGACTCTTTCGATTTAATAATATTTTTGAACATTTTATCTTAGTATGCATTTTAAACTCTATTGATTTAACAATATCGCTTTCGGACGACTTTATGGGCTAGCCGACCGGTGGTGACTTGTTCCCATTGAACCCGTTGGCCGGTCCGCTTTTTTAAAACCATATGTACTCATGAACTTGTTTACATATAAATTGCATGAAGATTTGTGTGTTTTATTAGTATGTACAATATGTCTAAGAACAAGTATTTTTCATATTAGGGGTGTTTTAAAAATAATATTTATTTGGTATTTATCATCATGGACGTTTTTTTCTTATATTAAATTACTTTCTATTTTTTTATTTACTTTTTTTAAAAACATGTCTAAAAAAAGTGCTTTAAAGTGTTGCAACAAATGCTATTATGGATGTACTTATTAAAATTGCCATTATTAGCAAGTGTTGAATCTTAATTTTTTAAGTCCTCCTTTTTAGGAATGTCCCAAATGCTTTATAATATAGTATAGATAGGTTATGTTTGGCGAGGGCTTATTGGGGCTTGGGTTTCTAAAACAAGCCGGCTAATAAAATAAGTCTCGTTTGTCACACAGCCTTATGGAGGCTTATGGCTTATAAAATAAGTCGTAAGCCTCCATAAGTCCAAGCACATAAAAATGGGCTTATAAGGGTTTATGGCTAGTTAAATTACTTTAATACTCATAAAAATATAATAGGTATGTTTTAAAATAAATTTGCACAGCTGGGTCTGGGTCCGAGGTGAGGTTGGGGTTAGAGTTAGAGAAGGTGGCGCTTATATTATGTTCTAAATTAGAACTTTTATTTTATAAACTTGTTTGGCAAATTAGTTTAAGTTGGGCCTATTATTGTAAAATTATTAAAAATGACATATAATTAAATTAACATATCTATATATTACATATTTTTATTGGTAATTAAATAATTTAACATACTATAAGCTCTGGTCTAAAAATTTTAGCCCCATTTTTTGGGCTGGAGCTTATAACTTCAAAAGCCCGAGGCTAATAATATAAGCTTCCTGCCAAATGAGGCTTATTTTTTAGTTGGGCTTATTTTTGAAATTTAAGCCCCATAAGCCACGTATAAGCCTCTGCCAAACACACCCAATGAATTATTACGTAAAAGTTGTAAATATATGTGAATTTAATTTGATGTATTTTTATCTGAGTTTACATTAATAAGCTTCATCTCTAACTAATTCGTCAAACAACATTATAAAAATATAAGTTTCAACTTTCGGCTTATAATAAAAGCCCCAGCCCTAGCTCGAGCCTCGGCCCCAACCCCAACCCATTGCGCCAAACATACCCATATTCCTCAACTCTTTTCGTTTTCGACGTCTCAAGTCTTCTCGTGCTTCAACTCATGTTCAAATATGCCTGTTATGTTACATTATGATCAAAACATCTAACAAACCATTGAGGGTGTTTAAAATGTATTTTGAAGTCATTAAGGATTTACAATTTGAATCATTCTCTTTCAGAACCCTATTTTATATTTCATACTAGGCATGAACATGAATACAAACTAGGCTAATGATCAAAGTTGCAATTATTTCATATACATTGCATCAAAACACTTTCATCATCTTGTAAAATATCTTGCATCATTCTATAAAATGTATCCTAAACACTTGCACCATTTTATAAGAACACATTAAATGATTTAAAAAATGAATTCGATAACTAGCGAGAATCTTCCAATTTAGGTATTGATTCAAATCTCATCTTTCATTGAAAGATGGATTAACCATACTTGCAGTAATCCAAGACAAAAAAGGAAGACATCAAATATGTTTGTGCATTAAACCTTTCATAATTCATTTTTAGCCATGGAGTGTTTAACACTTTAGGAATGGATCAAACATGCTTTCTCTAACTCTTTTCTAAGTTATCTTAAAAGGAAATAATGCAAATAAAAGGTCAAAGACATCTCAAAACGACTAAATTTTTATTCAAATTTGGTGACCTACAAATCCGAAACAACGAACAGATCCTTGCACAGATCTGTGGATCTGTGTGACTTTGTGACATATTTGTTTATCTATTGATCAACCCGCTTGGCCACCATTTAAACCAAGCTTTTGTAATGTAACAAAACACATTCTTAAGTCTTCAAAACCCTCAATGACCCTTGATCATAATGCTTCTAACTCTCATTTGTTTAAAGCATATTATCAAATGAGATCCATCAAAACAAGCTTAGAGTTTTTGTCATCTTCATGCACTGAAAGCACACTAGCATATGAATATCCATTGCAACTAGATTAGAGCCCTTGTCATCTTTATCTATTAAAAGCTTCTTATCAAGAGAAGATCAACTATATCAGCTTAGTTTCTTGATGTCTAGATTAGTTATACATATCCATTAGACAACCATATCTTGTTTAGGCATTAAAACACATATGTTATAGGTTTGGTGTGTTTAGGTCTTAAAATACGAGGGTAATATGTTTGTTGTGTTTGTGGCATAAAACACAATGGGTTTGGTTATACCCGAGGAACAACTCAATAATTAGCTTAGTTTTGATAAACTTGTAGCGATGTTGTAAGGTTTTCTAGGGGATAAGGCAGCTTGTTGAATTAGTAGGAAACTCAGAAACTGGAGTACGGCGAAGTACAGCTTCGTGCCGAACCACTATCAATCATCGTATCCGGTTTGATCTCTCTTTTACTTATTGCCTTGTGTTTATCTTTGCATTGTGTTTATATGTTCTCTTTTAATCTCCGTATTATTATTGGTATAGAACTATTATTGTCATTTATCATATTGCATCACACTTGATCGATTATTTGACATAAGAAATTAAATTTTTTAAAAGGGAACGACTCACCCCCTCCCACTCTACGTTTCCACAATTAGTATCAAAGCCTTGTTGCTCTAATTTTCTAAACAAAAACATTTTCAAAATATCGAGTAAGATCCATGCATCAAATTAACCATGAAGGCTGATATAATAAGAAAAGTCTATTATTGTTTGATACTTAGAAATTTTGTAGTTGGATATACTTTGTTATATTAGTTTGAAGGTTTTCTTTAATAATAAAATAAAATAATTTTTCTTCTGAAAACAAGTTCTAAATAAAATAAAGCTTTTGAAAAAGAAAAGTTGGTGTATTCTCTTTTGACATTAAAGGACTTAAATTTAAAAAGCGTCCAAGAAACTAGTTCATTTATAATTAAAAAAATCAAGTTAAGTATATATTGTTATGTCTAATACATAAAATAAAGAAAAGTATATTGATAATGCTAAGTGGCTTGATTGTTTTATTTGTATCTTAATATATTTAGTAAATCTTCTTGAGCGATTATTGCAATTTGAAGTTAAGCTATTCAAATCTAGAAATATAAGTGTCAACAATGCCTTGTTACTTATCTGTCTTTAGGTTTCATGATCATGTATTAGTAGATCATTGGCTTGTTAACATACACTAAGTTGTGAAATTATTTTTGCATTGCATATAGGCATTGATCACTCTCTTTGCAAATATTATATTAACATCTTGTAAATTTTACGAAGTATGGTAACTTACATAGGAATGAGAGCTAGATTAGTAATTAAGTCTGTTGAAAAATATTAACTTACACAATTATTTTTATTAGCTTAAGTGTAAAAATTTGTCACCAAAAAATATTCAACACTTTCATTTTATTAGATTTCAAATTTTCAACTAGGTCTTTAAAGCCATTTAAATCTTTGTCTTGTTTGACCATGAATTGTTTGCATATAAGAAAAGACCATTTTAATAAATTAGCATTTAAGTAAAACAAAGTGTTATTCTCATTTTAATTTATGTTTGCATTAATCCAACACACGCAAGTATAATAAAATTTTGAATTGAATTTCTGAATGTTTGTAAAACTCTATTGAAAAGCATGTCCAACTATCACACAATAAAAGATATTTACCTTTGATTGTGTTTTCAACTCAAAGTTTCATGTTTAATGTTTTTTTAGTAAAAGATTTTCACTAGTGAATGTTCTAATTCAATTATAGTTTTCGGATATAAGATGGAACAATTCATCACACGCGGTTTGACGATTTTCAAATCATTTTAATCGGTCATGGCCTTCGGTCTATCGTTGTTATGTTATGAGCTTTCGGTCTATCGTTGTTATGTTATGAGAATTCCTCAACCAAGTATTTATAGGCTTAAGTTTCTCTTGCGACAAATGTGATATTTTATTGTATATATAGTAGTGTAATTGTTAGTTTAGAGTAAGGTGAAGCATTTTTTTTTAACGGCTGAATTATATATAAAAATAAAAGCTTATAGTAAGTCACTAAAAACTAAAGAGTACAATTACAATCTAGAAATAAACAAAACAACAAGACTCCACCCCGAGACTTTACCCTACCATGAAGGAATAAAAACTCTTTAATCATGTAAAAGCAGAGACGAGAAAAAAACTTACATCTGAGACGCCGAAGCCACCGGTTTTTCGGTGAAGCTCTTACATAACAATAAGTTAGATTTTTGATGGGTAAAATAATAAAATGATTGGGTCGATGTATAAATTTCTAAAAGAAGAATAGTAACAATTAATTAGAAATAAAAGTGCGAAAATGATATATTAATCAGAATAATTTTCTTTTAAAAGAAGATGGCATGATGACAAAAAAAAGGCTCAGATTTTTTTCATTGATTTGAACATGTGTAGATCATATAATTCATAAGATAAATACAAAGAATTTGTTTTATGCCTATATATAGCTATGCTCGAAAAGATTTTTATAAGATTTTTATCTCTTTTGTATTTTTCATTGATCTTGAATGTATTATTTCAAATTCCAATGATTATCAATAAACAAAAAGTAAAACGTGTGTATTTTTTTTCTTCGTGAAGCAAGACGTGATTATTGAAAAGTATGTAAAACGAAAAGTAAAACGTGTATATGTTATTTTGGAAAAATGTGATTTCGTGAAGTGAACAAATTGAATTATTGATTTTTAGTAATTAGTACATCACCAATTAGAGGTGGCAATTTAAGAACCAATGGTTAAATTTGGGTCTAGTTGGGTAAATTTTTTTTAATAAGATAAGTGTAAATGGGTTTAGTTTATTTTAATAGATGGGTTTAGTTGAGTATAGTTTATTTTAATTAATTAATATTGATGGGTATAGTTGGGTCTAATAATATACCCGCATAGGTAGGGGTGTAAACAATGAAACTTTTATCAAGAACTCGAAACTCGATTTCGATTTCTACCGATCGAGTCAAGCTTTTATCGAGCTCAAACCGAGCTCAAGCCCAATATATTGGCTCGAAACATATAATGAGCCGAGCTCGAGCTTTTGATGGCTCGGCTCGAGCTTTATCGAGCTTTTTCGAGCTTTAAGTAAATAAGGGTTAATTTGAATATTAACCTAATTATAAATAAGTATTCAAGTTATGGAAATCATTTTGCTCTAGTATTCAAGATCTATGAAGCTTATGACGCCTCGCTAATAATATTTTGTTGAACTATTTGTATATTCGAACCTTAACCAAGATTTCTTGATTATGTTTCATTTTAATATTAGATTTGTTTCATCTTCGACTCTCGACTCTTGAATGTGGCATTAGGTGACAATTTAGTCACATTTGTCCAAGTTAGATACGATTCATTGGCTCGGTGTACGCCTTTTTAAAGGTCTTTATATGGTTTTATTCATCGGGTACATTATCAGTATTCGCTCTTCTTTCGAGTCTCAAGCCTCAACCCTTAATCAACTTGTTCGGGAGTTGGAATAGGGGTGTAAATGTGTAATCATGTATTCATATACATATATTTGAGCTTTTTAGCAAAGCTCGAGCTTTTTCGAAATCAATCGAGCCGAGCCTGGCTCCAGATGGTTAAAGCTCGATGAGCCATCGGCCGAGCTCGAGCCAGTTTTTCTTCTTCGAGTTCGAGCCTTGTCAAGCTCTGCTTGGCTCGCTTCGATTGCACCCCACGCATAGGTCTAGTACAATATTTACATGGTTTAAGTTGATTGTTAACAAAATTACAAAAATTACTCACGTCTATTTTATCATTTTCATCCATTTTTATCGTTTTGTCCGCTTTTAGCGGTTTTACGCTTTTTGTCCGCTTTTACGTTTTCGTCTATTTTTGTCCGCTTTTACGTTTTCGCTTTTTACGTTTTCGTCCGCTTTTGACAATTTTTACGTTTTGCCGTCGGGTTATTTTACGTTTTGTCCGTTTTACGTTTTCGTCCGATTTTACGTTTTCGTCGGTTTTACACGCCGTCCGTTTTACGTTTTGTCGGTTTTACGTTTTCGTCCGTTATTTTACGCTTTTATCCGCTTTTTAACGCCGCCCTTTTTCACGTTCCGCTTGGTTTTACGATTTTGTCCGTTACACGTTTAGTATGTTTTTACGTTTCGTCCGTTTTGACAATTTTACATTTTGCGTTTTCGTCGGTTTTGTCCGTTTACGTTTCGTCCGGTTTCGACGTCGGTTTTACATAGTCCGTCGTGTTGTCCGTTTTTCACGTTGCGTCACTGCTTTACGATTTTGTCCGTTTTACGTTTACACGCTTTCAGACGTTTTAATCCGTTTTTGACAATTTTACGTTTTGCACAATTTTGTAAGGTTTTTTATGTTTTGTCCGTTTTACGTTTTCGCCCGGTTTTACGTTCGCCGCTTACAGTATTCGTCGGGTTTTACGTTTTGTTCGTTTTACATCGCCGTTCTTTTTACGTTTTGTCCGTTTTACGCTTTCGCTTCGTTACGTTTTACACGGACGAAAAAGTAAAACAAATGGACGGCGTAAAACGAACAAAACGGACGAAAACGTGTAAAACGGATAAAAGATGAAAAAATGGACGAAACCAGAAACGGATAAACGTAAAAACCCCGACTAAATCATGCAAAACGGATAAAATATAAAAAACGTTAAAGATGCATTTAAAACGTAAAACCGACAAAAACGTAAAAGCTGACGAAACGTGAAAAACGGTGAAATGTAAAAAAAGAAGAAACGATGAAACCGACGAAAACATTAAAAACGAACGAAATGTAAAAAAATGGACGAAACGTAAAACGGATAAAAACATAAAAACCGGACGAAAACGTGGAAAACTGACAAAACGTAAAAAGGTTAAAACGGATTAAAAGGTAAAAAAAAACGAGACGAAAACGTAAAACGGACAAAACGTAAAAAGCGGACGAAACGTGAAAACGAAATAAAACGTAAAAAGTGACGAAAACGTGAAACGAAAGCAAAACGTAATAAAACAGTAAAACGTAAAACGGACAAAACGTAAAAAAGGAAAAACTTGAAAAAGCGGGCAAAACGAAAACGGACGAAACGATGTGAAAACAGTAAAACGTAATAAAATGCAGACGAAAATGTGTAAAGCGACAAAAACGTGAAAACTGATGGAAACGTGTAAAACGGATAAAACGTAAAAAAGCGGAAAACGTAAAACCGACGGAAACGTAAAATGGACGAAAACGTAAAACGGAAAACGTAAAACCCTAACGAAAACGCACAAAACGGATAAACGAAAAAACGTTAAAAATTGACGAAACGAAAAACATACAAAACGTAAAACGGACAAAACGTAAACAAGCGAACGAAAACGTGAAAAAACGGCGAAAATGTAAAAAGCGGACGAACACGTTTAAAAGATTTAAACGTAAAAATGGATATTGAATACTTTTTGTCTTTGTTTACAGTAATTAATTATTATGTTCCATGATGAAACAAAAAAAATTAGCAAAACCCAAAAAAACCCGACCCGACCCAACTCTTACCCATTTATACCCATACCTATCTAGACCCATCCTTCCAAGTGACCCATCTAGACCCATACCCATATAGACCCATACCCATCTAAGACCCACGACCCAACCCAACCCAACCCAACCCAACCCAACCATTTTGCCACCTCTATCACCAATGTAGGTCTAAACATGCATTGTATACACCTTTTGAAACAATGGTCAACCCAACAGCAAAAACGGAACCAAGGTCAAATATGATCGGGTGTATTAAAAATTATGAATCGTAATATAATAAAAGTAAAAAGTGAATGAAAACGAAAAACTCATTATAAACGATAAATAAATGAACATATTAACTTCTAGGGTTTTGGCCGTACAATAGACGTGTACTTTACGAAATGTACCGTTTTGGTACGTGAACTAAAATCCGTTCCATTTTTAGTTGTCTACTTTCATGTTTTGTACCATTTTGCACGGCAAAACTTATTTTACCGAAACTATGATCATCATAGCCACGTGTGCACGACACGTAGGATTTCCACTTACACAAACCAAGTTACATATCCCAAATTGACCCACGTCTTCCCCAAAAAATAACCCACGTCTTCCCCAAAAATGACCCCCAAAAAAACCTACTTGATCTAACCCTAATTTCATCAAACAATTAATACATCCCAAATTCAATTAAGATAAATCAATGGCATTTTCATCATCTTCCATTCATAGGCGTCCTCCTCCACCTATGTTTTGCGAATGTGATGAACCAGTCATTCAACAAACATCAAGAACCATTGATTATCCATTAAAACGTTTTCTTGGTTGTGTTAATTACTATAAGGGTGCAAAATGTAGGACTTTTTACTGGATTGATGAAGACTTACCAAGTGAGTACTACAAAACGGAGGTTTTCAAGCTGATTCAGAAGGATAAAAAACAAGAAAAAAGGGTGAATGGGTTGTATGAAAGGATAAGAGACATTGAAAGGGACTTTGACTTGCAAAAGTCAACTATGGGGAAGCATGTGTTGGAGATGCAAAAAGAGTTGAAAGAAACCAAAGCAAGTTTAGTGTTTTATAGGAAGATTGTTGGTTTCATGTGTATTATTGCTTGTTTTTTCATGTTTTATAGGAAGAATTAGGTGTTTTTATTGATGAATTCAAGTGGTATGTTTTGTGTTATCTGTATTTTGATGAATGCAATTGGACCTTCTTTTGTCATCTGCACATACCAAAGCAAGTTGTATGTTGTTTTCTGTAATGGACCACATGTAAATGCTAAAGAAACAGAAAATGACAAGTCAATAAACCACATAAATCTTGGACCATTTCCTGCATTACAAACCAAAATTGTAGACATAAAGTCACATTATCCAAGACATTGTTTAGTGGTAGACATAAAGACATTGCCAACAACCAAGACCATGTTCAGTGCACCTACATTACCCAAAGTTTTACTACATTATTCATACTAGTTTTTCATGATACTTAAACAACTATTTTTCTGCAAGCACATCTTCAACATACCAAGCTTTATCAACACTTGATCCTGCACCATCTGCTCCAAATTTGTATGGCTTGGCCCTTTTTGCAATTCTTTAAGATTTGCACCTTCTTTTCAAAGCTGCACTCTTGAGTACACCAGCAGCAATTGCTTCATCATCCACTTGTGCATCAGTCTTTCTTGTCTTACTCTGTTTGGTAGGAATGTCATTATCTTGTGATTCCTCAATAGGATCTTCTGTGACTGATTGTTCAACTTGATCATGCAAATAGCACATGTGAAGACTTTAATGCAAATCCACAAATTTTCTTAAACTTTACACATACCAAACACATTACCTCATTCATGAAACCTGCAACATTTGGGACTGCATCAGATGGGACTGCACTACTTGGACCATCACCACTTGCAGTTGCACTACTTGGAGCAACACCAGTTGGAGTTGCACTACTAGGACCAACACCACTAGATCCTTCACCAGTCTGGTCCATAATATCAGTTGGGAAAAGAAATGAAGAGCCAACCTTCTTTCTACCCGGTTTCCTTTTCTCCTTGACTGGTTTAGGTTGTTGCTCTTTCTTACAAGTCTTCTTGTTATGACCCTTGCCTTTCTTTGATGGTGAATTGGACCGAGTTGATTTACCCTTGCCTTTCTTACTTGGTGATGCAATCTTAGCAGCCTTCCCTTTCTTATTTGGTGAACCAATCTTAACACCCTTATCTTTCTTATAGTCCCAATCACTCTTCTTTCCTTTCTTACCTCCACTCTTACCCTCTTCAAGATCCCTTCCACACATAACATGCAAATTCCTATAATCATTCCTTTTATACCACAGCTGGTATCCATTAGCAACTCCATAATTTGTCAAACACTCTTTGAGTTGTTTAGGATGTTCAAACCTCATCCCAAGTTCTGGTTTAATTTCATTCCAAGGAAGACCTGGATCAAAGTCTTGATACATTGCACCAGCACTGATTTTATATTTCTTGTCAACATTTTCATCATCAAAATCAATCTCCCTATCACTATCTTCTCCTACATCACCAGCACTAGCATTCTCATCATTATCACTTATAAAATTACCACTGCATAGTTTATTCAGAAATGAGTCCTTAATGGTCCTATATGGTATCTCTACATCATCTTCTCCTACATAATCACTAACCTCATATTCTGTTAAGTCTTCCATCTCTACATCCTCTTCTGGTATCTCATCAAACCCGAGCTCAGTTTGTACCCAATGGGATAAATCATACCCATTATGTTCCAAATACAGATCAATGATATTACCATTCTTAACACATAGGGCAATAAAGTCTGCTAAATCTACATCATTCTTAAGTTCCTTCAAACCATTGCTAAGCTCTTTACCAGGAATGTGAAGATACATACCTTTAATTGGGAACTAACAACATCCTTTGAGCATCTTGGACAAACGAATAATTGTCATCCCAATGAAGTCTATATTCTGAATAGTAGATACATCCCCTTCAACATACATGAGTGGTGATGATGTGAAAGTACCATCGTGGTGAAAATTAACTGTTAATCGCATTTTTGTTTATCAGATCATGAATTGGGAAATTGGAAATTAGGGTTAGGTTTTATAAGGTGAAAAGGGGGGGAAACGTGTGGTGTTTTAATAATGAAATGAGAAACATTTTTAGTCTTTTATTATAGAGTCAAATTAAGTCACGAGTACACGTAGGATTTTAGCCGGTATTTTAAAATATTACCCAGTTGCCTGTAAAGTTGTGTGCAAAATGGTACAAAACATGAAAGAGACAACTAAAATGGAGCGGATTTTAGTTTACGTACTTAAGCAGTACATTTAAGAAAGACACGCGTCATCAGACGGTAAAACCCTAATTTCTAATCTGGAACCTAAAACGATTTCGATAAACACAAGATTTAAGATAGATTTAAAAAAAATGTTCTTTTTCAAAAATTCATATTACATCACAAAAAATTCATGACATTTTCCAAAACTTGCAAAAACGCTCTGGTTATGTCCCTGTCCGACGGTGCCAAATGGGTCACATGATTGAACCAATATGTTCAACTAGGGGCATGGCAATACACGAGATCCAACAAATTATTGATATTTTTAAACAAATATCTTTTGGTTGGCGTGACAATCAAATAATTCATGTAGATACAAACAAAAAAAGGTTTAAGTAAAAAAGTTAATCTAATCACGGGTTAAGATTGGAGACCAACATGCCCATGTGAATTAGCATCTACTTTTTGTGATTTATGTTCGTGTCACTTGAAAGAACTTTTTTTTATTCATTAGTTAACTTAATTTTAAGTGAAATTTATTTATAGAAAAACCTTCTTTAGACAAATTTTAGAGTAAAGTTCGATATGCATTTTTGTGGTTTATCCTGTATTTCGCTTTATATCTTTAAACTTTTTTCTGACACAAAATCATCCATCTGTTAGTAAAGTTGATACAAAACCATCAATCTAGTAGTAAAGTCAGTCAATAAGAACTAACAGTGCAAATTATCTCTGTTATCTCCTAACGGAAGGGAAAACATTTGCATCGTCAATCTTAAAGACTAGCGGTCCACCCACCACCGCCACCTCCACCCACCACCACCATCACCGCCACCCACCACCACCCAACGCCACCACCACCAACCTCCACCGCCGCCAAACCCCCACAAACACCACCGCCACTGCCGCCACCACCCACCGCCATCCACCGCCACCACTGCCACCATCACCCACCTCCACCGCCGTCACCCACCACAACAACCACCTTCATCACCCACCACAACCACCACCTCCTTATTGGCCCTCTTTTAATTTATTTTCCAAAAAAAGTTTGCACCGTTAGTTCTTAGGACTAACGATGCAATTTATTTCCGAAAATAAATTGTACAGTTAGTCGCTCAGGACCGACGATGCAAATATTCTCTTTTCCTTAAGAGATAACGGAAAATAATTTGCACCGCTTGGTTATCGACCGACTTTACTAACGGAGGATGGTTTTGCCAACTTTACTAACTGAGGAAGGTTTTGTGCCAAAAAGTTTAAGGGTGTAAAGCGAGACACGGGACAAATTACAAAGATGTATTTTAGACTTTACTCCAAATTTTAACTACATTTTATATTTTTTTTATGTTTCACTCAAGTGAATAATTATATTTTGTTTTAAGGATGTTGACATGAAGAGTTGGATTTCCCTTATAAGCATTGCTACTTATTTTCTTAAGTATGTGAAAATGCATCTATTGATAATCAATAGATATTTATATATGGTAAGTGATTTGCACACTTTCTAAATTGATTGACACATTTTAAATTAGAGTGTCTTGATTTGTATACTTTCACAGGGTGAAAATGTGTAAAAATAATGTAAAA
The DNA here is from genome assembly GCA_022545495.1 of Chrysanthemum lavandulifolium. Lineage (NCBI taxonomy): Eukaryota > Viridiplantae > Streptophyta > Magnoliopsida > Asterales > Asteraceae > Chrysanthemum > Chrysanthemum lavandulifolium. Next base: position 41,356,318 of record CM040242.1, on the reverse strand, counting down.
ATATAAATGTCAACACACTCTAATTTAGAGTGTACCAATCATTTAAGGGGGTGTACAAATCACCTCCTATTATATATTAAGATATGACCTTTAACTCTTTAATTGTTTGTTTTAGAAAACATTGATTGATTGGTTGATTGATTAAGAGAAACCTGTAGCCATGAAGATTATTATTTAACTACACACCACATATCACAAGTGTAAGATATCTACAAAGTAGATGCATGAAAATTGTTGTTGGAGTCCACACAACAACGATTTAGATTGACATGGAAAGGGACTGCTAAAAGATGAATCATATATGACTCGAATCAATGTGTCATTTTTGACTTTTGTCACCATATGTTTAAAAACCATATAATCAAACAAAATGTCATTTAGAAATAATCTTAATTTAGTAGCATTGCTAGATTCTTTTGATATCATTCTTACGTTAAAACAGTAAGGTAAGATGCATGAGGTTCATTAGAGAATAGTTATAGTGGTGTTATCCGACGCTGTGATACATAAAAGTTTTGTCATCACAGCTTTTTTCATTATAACTTAACCACAAAACATCATCTTCACTCAATTTATAGGATACCCCGAGCCTTATAACTTTTTTTCTTTTTTCTTTTCTCATCTATTCAAATAAAACAAAAATTAAACTACAATTAAAATTTCATTAATAAAATAAAATACATAAAAAGGTACATAAAAATAAAAATATATGAAGTAAACTAGTTTTGGGATAATATTTTACTCGAATTTTACGTTGGGCCTCCTCGGTAATAGCTTTTTTATCGGATCCATTCCTTTGGTGTTGACCTCAAGCATCTTCATGTTATCATTTCTTGTTTGAGCATTGATTAATTGCACTATCGCCTTAGCCACGTTTTTTATTTCTTCCATCTTTTCCTCACGATCTAAAACGAGTTGTTGTTGCAACATTTCTTGTGAAGAAGAAGTGGCCGATGAGTTTAAAGATTGTTGACTCTTTGACTTTCGTTCTTTGTCGATTGCGGGGATTGTTGGTGAGTAGTTGAAGTTCCTCAGGTGTAGCAAATGGGTTAAAGTTGATAAATTGGTTTGAGATTTGGTACAACGTACCAAAGGCAAATGGCGGTGTTAGGTGGCATTTGAGGTAATGAAATTTGCGGATGATGGTGTGTTTGGATTAGATGAAGATGAGGAATTTGCTATTTGATTTTGCGGGTTGGAGAGCATTTAATTGATCTATGAAGATTGACCAGGATTTATTTTTGTGAGTTCGAGGTAGAAAAAAGAGAAGTATTATTGAGATGTGCAGGTAGAAGTGTATGTAAAAATTAAAATATTTAAAGGGTATTTATAAGATTTTTAAAAGGTAAAAAATGAGTAAATGTTTTTTTTTTCCTCCAATAAAAGTCTACTTTCTTCCCCCAAAGTCTTTTTTATAAACGGCATATTCGACCGTTGCAATTGAAAAACAAAAAGAAAAAAAAGGGTAAAAAGCCAGATGGCTTCGCTGATGAATTTGGCATCGAGCATTATAACGCAAGGGACGCTATGGTCTGGTGCCATGAGGTTGCGCCATATGCCAATAACGCATCTTATGACTTGCGGTCACACAGGGCCTCACAATCTAAGGGGCATCACTATGTGTACTTATGCAGTATATCCGACTGCCTCTTATTTATAAATCTAGTTAGATAAATACAACCCACTTTGCCACAATAAATAAAACATCATTAAAGGGTCTCATTATAAGAAATTGTTATAAATTAACACATTTTATGTACATCTTTAAGTTTTTTTTTAGTTTTGATGGGGCCTTTTTTTAATTTTCGCCCGAAGCCTCCAAATTCATTTACCGGGCTTGTGTTCTTAGACTTTATTGATTTGTTTTAAATCGAGCAGATGATCTAGCAAGTTTTTTAAGGTATAATAAAGTGCTTTCAACCACCCAGTTATTAGTTCAAGTTTCATTGAAAAAAAAAGTACAGTGTGTTTGTTAACGATGAGATGTAGGCGTCATATAAATTTTGTTACAGAACTACAATATTAGTTGAGCAACAGGTCGGCCTTAGTGTTGAGCCAGGTGCGCGAAGGCCCAAGGCAACTTATAGGGACGGGGCATCATTTTTAGGCCCATCTTACACTTTAGTAGGTTCAGTTTAATCAAGCCAATTTTATTAGAGAAAAAATGAGGAAAGTTCAATACAGAACAAACAAAAATCAAAGAATAAACCGCTCAATCCTAGCCATTGATCTCAGTTTGATCTGACCGTTGGATCTCTTTTTCACCCGTCCCCTTTAATTAAATATAGGGGTAGATTTGTCAGACCCTCTCACTTGCTCATCCACTCTCACTCACTTACTTTCTATCTCTCTCATAAAAAACATTCATCTTCAAAAACATTATCTTCATCAGATTTGAAAATCATCATTAGCAAACCAAAACATTCATCTTCGTCAGATTTGCAAATCAAATCATTTCTAATGATGATTTTGAAGATCTGAATGTTTTTGATGAGAATATATGAGCTGTAAGAATGAAGCATTAATCATAATTTTCAAGAAGGCCTAGATTCTCTTTGCCATACTCAAATCTATAAGAATGAAGCATTAATCACAGTTCTTCATCACCAAATTCAAAAGAACCGAAAATTAGGGTTTTCTCGATCAAGGGGGTTTTTGAAATTGGTTGTGGGCTTTGATAATCGAGGGTAGGAAGCTTAATCAAGTGTTTAATCGTCCAATTCACCCGAGTTTTGTTTAATTGGAGCTTTTAGGTTCGACCTCTTTGGCAAACCATTCCTTTCCTAATGAAGATGATTTGCAAATCTGATATCAAAATCTATGATTTGTCCTAGTGTGAATTATTTATTAAGGTGTATTTGTTGAGCAATTTTTTAGAGGTATCTGTAATAAATATTTAATTAGTGTTTTTAGATTGTAAGTTCACGAAAGGTAATAATTTATGATAAAAAAGGTTAAATGGTGGTACAAATCACATGCAAATACGTTTCGAGAAAAAAGCCTTGTTGGTGTACTTAAAAAATGGATGTTAATACACCCTACCGACATATTTGGTAGAGAAATACTAGCAGCTCGTGTAATGTGGAGCCGTGGAGGTATGAGGAAAAGCGATGTGATTCATTAAAGGAGTCACATGTGATTTTACAAATCACATGTGATTTTACCTCAAATCATGTGATTTACCACAAATCACATGTGATTTATCATAAATTATTTTTTTGAAAGTGAATTACATGTGATTTACTCATTTTTATATTAAAACATATGTGATTTATTATTCTAAAGATCGAATGTGACATGTAAAATCACATGTGATTTTTTTTTGGTAAACTGTGTTTCTGACTCGACATTCGAGCGGCTAAAATCACATGTGATTTTGTAATTTATAAAATCACACGTGATTTTTAAAATAACAAATCACAATTGATTCTAAAAATCACATGTGATTTATGCACGAATCACAACAAAAAATCGTAATCATGTGTGATTTACTCATTTTTAGATTGAAACAGAATCACGTGTGATTTATACATGAATCACAACAAAAATAGAATCACATGTGATTTTTTTACAAATCACGTGTGATTCTTCTTGATGGAAATTTTGAAAAAAAATCGTCGAAAAAGATGTAAAAGTGATATCTATAGAAGAAGATCTAATTATCGTCATGATGGTGTACTTTTCAGAATAAGATTTACCGTTCATAAAGATATTGCTTTTTTTAAAAAAGTGAAAGTGCTTTTTATTAAATTGGCTAGAATGACAATTTTGCACTTCTTTTATTATTTTTGGGTTTGATCTCGACGAAATCAAAATAAATGTCAAGATGCTTATTTGTTCTTTTAATTTTTTTTGTTTGTCATTAATCTCACCTCGAGAAAAAATCAGATGCAAAACAAGAAAGTGACTTTTAAACTTGCACAGAAAAAATCATAAAAATTAGACAACTTAAATGGCTAAACAAGAAGTCAAAAACCAAGCTTTTACAAGTATGTAAGTGGTCCTCAACTGACAACTCCTCATGGCTGGTGATAGTAGTCCATTGGGTTTTTATATTGTCTAGAATGTATGCCAATGAGCCCAACCTACATGGTCATATAGTATACTGATACTCCAGTGCCTTGGTTTAACTAAAAGTACAAATATTAACTTGAAGCCCAAAAATCATAAGAAGGATACGGGGTATTTGATATGGTAATTACCTTATAATCAACAATCAAAGATGATAAAGCCCAACTTATAGGGGGAAATTTTGGAGCACAATCTTTTATACGATAAAAAAAAAGCTAATGATTCGCACATTTTCATATTTGATTTGCACACTTCAAACTGTTTTTTAAGTAATTGTACATTTATCATATGATGATTTTGAAGATTGTACATTGGAATGTGCGGATCAAAAATAAAAGTGTGCCAATCAATACTTTAAAAAAAATGATGGCTGTATATTGACATATGACAAAATGAGGTGAGATCTACAACATTTGTCAATTATCTAAAGAACAAATTACCTCATCTTGGCCCTTCAATCATCCAATGGTGGAGATCATACAAAAAATAACAGAGTAAGGGCAAAAATGTAATTATATAAAAACCTATTTTCCATCATTTTCTAAAAAAAACAATCTTACAAACGGTAAATCTTCAAGATACGGAAAATATACCATCGCGACGAGAATTAAATTATCTTTTTATAGATATGCACTTTATATAGTTTTGACGATTTTGTTTTCAAAATTCATCGATAAAATCACACGTGATTTGTAAAATCACTTCTAATTTATAAAATCACATGATTTGTTATTTTAAAAATCACGTGTGTTTTATTATTCACAAAATCACATGTGATTTTAACCCTACCACAATGTCGGTCGAAACACGCCTTTAAAAACCACAGGTGATTTCACAAGTCACATGCGATCTTTAAAGTAATAAATCACATGTGATCTTCAATATCAAATCAACTTATTTCCTTACTTTCATAAAACAAATTCGTGAAATCACGTGTGATTTTGTTATTTTTTTGCTCTGTTATAAAAAAAATGCAAATCACGTGTGATTTACTCTTTGTTGTTATAAATTGAAACACATGTGATCCTGTTTTAACTTAAAAATGAGTAAATCACACACATTTCTATTTTTTTTTTATTGTGATTCACCTTAAAAAATAATTTGAGATCACATGCGATTTGCGATAAATCACATGTGATTTATGGCAAATTACATGTGATTTGCACAAAACTATAAATTGTATTCATAATCATTATCAAACTATATATAAACTTTATAGGATTACAAAATATATACACAAACAACAACCTTATATTCACCTTAAAAACAAAACCACTTTATCTAAAATAATACATTGACCTCAGATCTTATGAAACATAAAAATACATATTGTAAAAAAATTGAACTAGTATAAATAATTTACATCAAATGAATATAAACTGATAATGATAATTATAAAAATAGGGCAAGGGACCTTAGATCGTTTGTTGGGAGGATGATGATCGTGTTCATCAGTGATCGTTTGTTGGGAGGATGACTCATATTGGTTTTATTGAAAACAAAAATACGCAAGTATCTCGGGGCTTATATCCTTTTCGCTTTGACCGTGGAGAGCAATAAAGCGAAAAATCAAACAAAACCGAAAACACCGCCCAAACAAACGGACAAATTCTAAACTAACGGTGCGATTTTAGTTTTAAGAAAACCGAAAGTTTTGGTTTGGTTTTGGTTTTATATAAAACTCAAACTAAAAAACCGAATCGCCCTATATGAATATTCAAAAACTACTAAAAATATACATATTAATTTTGATACAAATAATCACCAAAGTCCAAAACCGAGACACATGTATTAGATATTCAGTAATAAATGTTGATTTAGCTAACACTACAATAAATTTAAAGTTAGTTTTTATTTTATATATGTTCATACATCTCATCATTATATACATGTTATTTAATTTTATTATTTTTCGACAAATATTCAACTTACTTTCTAGGATTTATTCATTCGGTTGTGGGTGTTCAAAAAATATCTGTATTCGGATATCCGAAAACTTGATCACAATTTATTAAATAGTTGGGTTTTATGAGATATGAGTTTTGAAACTCATATAAAAGTTCTCCCAAAATTATAGATATTTGGGTATTTAAATATATAAAACCGTTATTCAAATTAAAAAAATAAAAAAAAAAGAAGCTAAAATTATAGATATTTGGATATTTAACACTATAATGACGCACAGTTGCACAAAACATTCCACCCACCCTCACATCATATTCCCTACACACAATATCTTGGAGGAAATCTCCGGGAAGCATCTGCAAATGAATTTAATTACGCACATCTTAGTAACCTTAAGAGAGATACATGAATTTTATTAATTAAATATAACAAACCAAGTCAATAACGGCTACACTTGCCGGAGACTATCCAAGATTATGTCCCATTGTAACCAGGCATCTGATTTGCCTTTCACCTATGTCTGTGCGGTTATACCCGCCACATTCTGATCCAGCAGCATCATAAGCATTTACATAGTATGTATCTTCTTCTTCACGAATGAAGTGCAATGTTTCCACATTGCTATACTTGTTGTCTTTCAAAAAAGTACTCCACTCCTCCATGTACAATTTGTAATGGTTTTCCTTGTGTTGTTCGATCCAGACTTTGTGTTTTGTTCCTCTATTCTGGATCAAGTACACCCACAGAGTTCCATTGAAAAACTTTTAGTGAAGAGTCGTGGAAAACACAATCGTATAAATAGTTACATTTCTATAAATATAAAACCATTGCCACTACCGGGTCTTATTTTGTAAATTATGAGAACATTTCCTTACCTGTCGTTTTGAAAACTTCTCTTTGTTCACGGCAAACAAAAACTGAAGACTCATCATATGAAATCATCGTTCAAATAATCAATGAGCTTAATAACTCTAATCGCATTAACAATCATGAGATAAACCAACAAGCAAACTCTTATTGCAAATAAAGTTTGAAGATACATTTTCGCGTAATCTATATAGTATCCACACATCAAAACTTGACCATTACCTTTCAATATAAGTAACTATCTAACTTTTTCCGTAATCTATTTAAGACAAATAAAATACACTATATAAAACTTTACCATTACCATTACCCCTGTCTATATAAGTAACTATCTAACTTTTCCGAAACCTATCTAACGTTTGCCTAACCTATTTCTGTTGTGATATCAATTTAAACATTATTTTTCAACCCAAATACCCCATTTTAACAAACAATCAGGTAACAAGTATCAACCATGTACATGTTTACATACATTTACACAACTAATAGCTACTCCCTATGTGTATCTAAGCTACTATTTTCAGATAATTTTGTCAATAACAAACTGACATGCAAAGTTCTATCATTAAACGCATATCAAAATATTATATACGAATAATAGATTATAACAAAACAATCATAAGATGGTTGAATCTACCTGCGATCATCGAGAAATGTATACTCTGATGTTTTTAATGACCTTGTTTATTTGTTGAACACTAACTTGCATGCAGATCAAATACAACTAAATAGGTATATGATCACCAAAAAAAAGAAACAAAAAGCATCATTACCTGTTATTTGGGCACTAATTCTACCGGAAGAGGATGTGATGAATGTGTTTTTTGTGTGTGTAAATCAACCGCCTTTTGATCTAACCCAGAAGCAACAACTTGTGTTTAGGAAGACACAATCATTTCTATAACTTATTACACGCAAATAACTCTGACTATTGATTATTTGATTACTTTGATTTGATATTTTAATTAGTAGCCCAAAATATAGGCAACACAAATAATACTATCATTATATATTCTAACAAAGTCATTTTGTACAAAATAGTTTATAGAAAAATTAGAGCACAATATTTTATGTTTTTGGTCTCAAATTTGAACAATGCTTTGTGGGATGATAACTTTGCTACTAATCTATTAGGTGAACTAACAGCTCATCTTGCGGTAGATAACATCGTTATGTTATCAATTTTCATTTACATTTTAGTGAAATTTCGATGATTTGCTTTTAGATTATTTATGCGTATGTGTATATATGGATTATTTATGCGTATGTATATATGTTATAAAGCCCGATTCTCACTCACTAATAACTACAATACAATCGTTTAGTTACAATTACGGATTAGATTTTGGTTCCGCCCGTGATAAATTTTGGCTCCACCATACACGGACTGGACTGAACCAAAAATTTGGGTCCGCCCCTTAAAATATTTAGTTCCGCCAGTCACTGCAGTTGAAAACATGTTTTTCGCTTAAAACCCGCACTTTAGATCATTCATTTTCTGTCATTAGTACTCTTTTATATACATTAGGACTAGGGCTGCTCAAACGGACCGGACGGACCGGACCGACCGACAAAACCGACCGGACGGACCGAAACCGACCGGACCGATGGACCGCGGTCCGGTCTCGATCTAGGATTTTTTCCGGATTCGGTCTCGGTCGGTCCGACCCAAACCGCGAAAACCGAAATTTAGCTTGTGGACGGACCGACCGACAAAACCGACCGGACGGACCGGACCGACCTCATTCGGTCTCGGTCTCGGTCCGGAGTTTTGCCGATTCGGTCTCGGTCCGTCCGGTTTCGTCGGTCCGTCCGGTTTTAGACCGATGAGCACCCCTAATTAGGACTATATAACTCTACTTGCATCCATAGGATAAGAATTTCTCATCAAAATTTGTAAATTTAGAAAAATGATCCAAGATACCTTTCTCTATAAAGGAAGGAACCTTTAAAAGGGTTCCTTGTGATCCGTGGGTCACTGTGACCACCAGATTTTGCAATCATGATAGTCATTTACCACACTCTTCCATCCTTTACTCAACCTTCACTCATTAGCTTGGTTTGTTATGTGACTTGATAATTTCCTAACAAATTCGGAATCATTATTTGCAAAGATATCATAGAATATCAAATGGGAAGTCTAACTTATGACCTTAGATATTGTTTTGTATCTACATGTTTTACCTCACTTGGTTAACATATAAATAATGTGTCATCCTCCAAGACGATAAGAATTTACATCAAGTCATAACTCACACTTATGTTAAAGATGTATTATTAAGTCTTAATATCCTTGAGTGCGATCTAAGCTTTATAATCTCAACAAAGTAGGATTGGACAATTTAAGTATTTCGTCTTAAATATTCAAGTATATATCCGAAAAATCAACACCCAATTATTTTAACAACATATGTTAAAACACTTATCCTATAAACGACTCAAACACTTATCTTATCACGACTAGAGCACTTATCCCACTTTGACACCTACTGTGCCACTTATATCACTTTGACACCTACTGTGGCACTTATCCTAACATGACACGAATACGACTTAGTAACAAGATAGTTATCCTTTACAATAGGCGTATCAAAGAACGAGTATATTCACCTCCCTCCAATCTAAATCAGGCACATCCAAACGATCATCGAATTCCGAAAAATCCACCCGTCAAACCCGACACAAGTATATTGATAATCAACATCAATATATATTCACAGGAAGGGATAATTTCATATTCACCTAATCTAAATATCAAAATTTCATATTTACCTAAATCACAAGTTTTTAATGCATAAATACAATGCTTTAAAAGCATGTGTTTCGGAAATATGAAACTATAGTGTTTAAGTTGGGTATATATAGAATTCCCCTTACAGGAATGGTCCGGTGAGAAGAAAAAATGAGAAAATAAGAAGAATTAATAAAAGTGAGAAATCCATCTTTTTTTTATATGTGCAGCTGAAATGTGTAGCTAAGATTTTTTTTTCATCGCTCTCATTTTAATTTTTCCTCATTTATACATTAAGATATGACATTTAACTCTTTAATTGTTTGTTTTAGAAAACATTGATTGACTGGTTGATTGATTAAGAGATGATTTAAAACCTGTAGCCATGAAGATTATTATTTAACTACACATCACATATCAGAAGTGTAAAATATCTACAGAGTAGAGGCATGAAAATTGTTGTTGGAGTCCATACAAGATACAACAACGATTTAGATTGATATGGAAGGTTTGCTTAAAAAAATGATTGATATGGAAAGAGCCAGCTAAGAGATGAAATCAGATATGACTTGAATCAATGTGTCATTTTTGACTTTTTGTCACCATATATTTCAAAACCATACTCAAACAAAATGTGATTTAGAAATAATTTTAATTTAGTAGCATTGCAAGGTTCTTTTGATATCACTCTTAAAATCCTTAACAGTAAGGTAAGATACATGAAGTTTATTAGACTTTATCGATTAGCTTTACTCGGGCTGATGATCTAGGAAAGGTTTTCGGGTGTAATAAAGTGCTTTTAACCACCTGGTTATTAGTTCAAGTTCAGTTGAAAAATATGTGCAGTGTGTTTGTTAACGATGTGATGTAGGCATCATATTAATTTTGTTACAAAACTACAACATTAGCTGAGCAGAATCATATGTAGTCTCGCGCAAGTCTTTGTCTAACAAGAATACTTTGAGCAATACACATAAAAGAGAAATAAGAAAAAAACTATGAATCAAAATTAGTATCATAGTTTTTAAATTTACATAAGAAATGATAACACCATCTCTAAAATTATCTTAAATAAGAAAAAAACTATGAATCAAAGTCAAAATTTACAGTAGAAGCAAAACAAGAAAGTGACTTTTAAATTTACAGAAAAAAATCTTAAAAATTAGACAACCTAAATGAGTTCATTGGGTTTTTATTTTGTCCAGTATGTAGGCCAATGAGCCCAACCTATATGGTCATATACTCCAATGGGTTTAACTAAAAGCACGAAAATCAACTAGAAGCCCAAAAATCATATTAAGGATTGGATTTGGATGATTTGATATGGTTATTCACTTAGGGCCGTTTGTCCCTAATCTTGTACACAAGCATCACCATAGGATAAACCTTGCCTTTTTCATCGTTAGAGTCCAAAACATGGTTTTATAGTCTAAATCGGCCTATTGACCCATTTTCCGTTAGTGAACGTCGTTATCTTCTCCCATGTGCCTTGCACATGAGGGCAAATGGTCATTTATCGTTTGGTTGATTATTTTGGTGGTACCACCTTAGGGACTAACGGTGCACTTAATAAAAGTTATACCATCACTACCACCACCTCATGTTATCTCTTTCTTGCTTCTCTCTTAAAATTTATGCTTCTCTCTCTAAAATTAACACCATCCCATCACTTTAGTTTAAATTATGAATTGATTTAAAGAAATGATAGCACCATCTCTAAAATTATCTTTCTTTTGCATACTTAATTAATGAGTGTAAGTTGGAGGATCTTTCTTTTTCGTAATCAATTCCTATTATCACTTTAGTTTAAACTTTTTTAAATTTCACTCATCCCATCTTTACAGATTGCACAATTAACAAATGTTTATATGTTATTACATCTTGGTTTCATTTTTCTAACTGGAATATCACAACTTTATAGCATTAGTATATCCAAACACTATATCCTGTAGCTCTTTTGTTAACACTTGCTTATGTGATTCCAAATTGCATTGCCAAACAACCTTACATGGGTTTCATATCTAAACATTTGCAGACTAGAAGGCTTTTGTGGGTATGGCTAAAATTAGTGAGAAAATAGTGCAACTAGGGTGTGGATATTCATTAAAAACTATAACAGGGAGGCCTCTTAACTTCAAGAACCCAAGATTCATATTTCCAAGAAGTCCAAAGGTTGTAAATCGATGGTTCGTTTCGATCTCAAGACCGATGCAATCATATCTTCTACTTTACGTGTTGTGGTGAGGAAAACATCAATTTAACCGATAAAGAGAGGCGAATATTTGACTGTTGCTTCAAGTTGTTTATCATTGTAATCTTGGAACACAACTTGAGTAGGTGGCGGGTGGGTCCAAGACAAGCTTCTAGGGAAAGAATGTCGCTATGATATCGATATTGCTCTTGATAATATGATGGGTCCGGAGTATTGTGAAAAAGTGAATGATTACTTGGTATCTACAGGAGAAAAAACCAAAGGAATTGGTGTTATCCACAGCAAGCCTGAGAAATCAAAGTACTTGGAAACATCAAGAATGCGTCTTTTTTATGTTTGGATTGATTTTGTGAACTTGACATCCAAAGAGTATACTCAAAAGAGCAAAATTTCACCCATGGAGTTTGGGTCGGTTGAACAGGATGCATATAGAAGGGATTTTACCATTAATAGCATGTTTTATAACATTCAGACATGTTCATGGGTGTAAATTATGAATTGATTCATGGTGTAAGATCTTACGCAAAGATTCATAACTCTGTATCAATATCGTCAATTGTACTCAACAACCCTTCTATTAAGATCTTACGCAAAGATTCTTCATCCTTAATGTGTTGAAAACATGAACGGACGTTGGCGGCTGGAAGTGGAAGAGAGGTGGGTGAGTGAAAGTGTGTGTATGGTTGCTAGGGTAAAATGAGAGAGAAGCATATTATATATGGGGTAAAATAGTCATTTAAAGGATTTGGCAAAAGATAACAGACGTTGACTAACGGAAATTGGGTCAAGGGACTCATTTAGACTATAAAAACCATGTTTTGGACTCCTACCAAAAAAGGCAAAGTTTGTCCCATGGTGATGCTTGTGTACAAGATTAGGGACAAACGGTGTATTTTATTCTAAATTTTAAATTAAATATATTATTTATATTATAAAATAACCAAAATAGGTCCACATAGATTAACATATATAGAGACAAAAAATTGGGCTCACAAAATACACAATATCATTTGAAACCTACCTATTTGCCCAAGTATCAATCTATCATTCAAATAATCATTTCTTTTCCAAAAGAAAGAACCAAACATTTGATAAAGGTCTTGTCAAAGCAAAAGCTATTCCAAAATATCAAAACAAACGGGCCCTTAATGATAATCTACAATCAAAGATGATAAAGCCCAAGTTATAGGGGTAAATTTTGGAGCGCAATCTTTTATATGATAAAAAAATGATGGCTCTATATTGACATATGACAAAATAAAGCAATTTGATTATAATCAATAAAAGCTAAACGGTACTCTTGTTTAGTTAAAATTGTGTAAAATTAGATCAGATTGGTCTTATTAAAAAACAAAATACGCAAGTATCCGGGGCTAAATAATAATCGACCAAACTAAATCTAAGATCACAACACCGCTAACCGACTCTACAACCTCTGGGGATATCACAAAGTGGATATCATACTTACTAAGATATAACTCGACATACCAAACCTACCAAAGCATAACAACACTTGATAAAAGCATGACATGGATTGACAGCCGACCACAAAACATGACCTTACACATGAAACATAACCCCCCATCAAAGCCTCGAAACACATAAAACACAAACTTTCGAACATATGATCTAACCAAGTGGTGGAATTGCGAAGAGTGAAGTTGGTAAATAAAAAAAAAATAACCCATAAAGTATGAGCACCACCTAATGAAACCCCCCAAACTCAAATAATTGTCCGTCGTCCCTTGCTAACGATCATTGGCTTAAAACTTGTCTCTCACCATCTCACAACCTGAATAGTAACCTCACCATCTCATGGCTTTGCTATCTTCACCATCTGACAACTTGAACACTTCACAAAACTCACCATCTCCACCCCTAAACCATCTTACAACCTCACTATATCCATGACCTGGACCATCTCACGGCCCTTATAAAAGCATTGACTTGAATTAACTCGGAACCTCAACATCTAACGACCTCACAACTTACGAGTTCGCCATCTCACAATCTCCCCTTCCAAACCATCTCACCGATGAGTAGAACCACCTCACAACCTCAACATCTCACGACCTAAAATACCTCACAACCTCACTATCTCCTTATCCATAACCCTCTCATGAGCCGAACACCGGCCAACTCACCATCTCCATGACCTGAAAGCCTCATGAACTCACCATCTCCATGACACGAACACCTCACATAGTAGCCATCTCCATGACCTGAACTCCCTCACATAATCGCCATCTCTGCGACCACACAACCATTTAACACGATCCACCTCACTACCACACCATCTCCACAGACCGAACATCTTCACAACCTAGCCACCTCAACTGCCCCGAACCATTTCACAACCCGAACAATCTTCAAGAACCTGAACCATCTTCATAACCCGGACGATCTTCACACCCTGAACCATATTCACAGCCTGAACCATTCCCAACTTCACCATCCTCACAACCTAACCATCTCACGACCGCAATATCTTCTCAATCATAATCACCTCATGACCTCACAACTTGAAGCACCTCACAAGATCAAGAATTCCCTCATGACGAAATGTATATGAAGTTTCTTCTAATTTGTTGAAGAAACGACATGACCCAAAGGAAAAGAATAGAGAGAATACAAAAAGAAATTATGTACAAATTAGAGTGAAAAAAGGAACCTTCGGACCGCCGGCTAAAAAAGGTAGCAGCGCGGCGGCGATTTTTTTTTTCCTCTTAGAGGGAGAAAGTTAAAGTAAATAAATTCTTCTTAAATTTTTTTTAGAAATAAGTTTAGTTACCATACTTATCATTAAATTGATCGTAATATCAAAAAATTAAAGTTATTAAGTACTCGTATCAAAATAGAAACACATGTGCTAGATTAAGTTGATATAAATAGCGACCCAGTTGTCACCCTATGATTTTCACGGGCTTAGATCAACTGTACCATTATTATTTTTAAATTAATTTGATCGTAATATCAAAAGCATTGTAATACATCGAGTTATAATGTAACGATTCATTATAAATATCAATTATCATCTTCGTTAAGTTTAGTAAAAATATTCGCAACACACGCTTATTTGGAGCCACGGTCAGAACCATCCGTCAGCTCACCAAACACCGTGAGTATGGCATTTTGTCATCACTCGCCACCGCTACTAACTATCTTCCATTTTTCTTCTTTTTGTTGTAATCTAGATTTGGTTTGGTTGTAGAAAAATAAAAATGATGTTGAAATATATATGAACGCGGAAGAATTAAAGAAGATGAAGCATTATCTTCTTATTATCCAAAGTGAATCAATCTTACAAATGAGGAAGAAGGAAATATATACAGGGAAAAAAAGTAGACTTGGCGCCAAAAGGCTAACCAACCAACAAACTGAAATATAAAATATTTACAAAGGACACCCTTCTACTTATAAACATTTGCAGCTTCAGTCCTTATTAGTTCCATAGCTCCCCCTCAAGTTGGAGCATCCGAAAGATTTAACTTGTCGAGAGAAAGGTATGTTGAGTCTTTGTCGATTGCTTTAGTCATGAGATCCGCAAGTCGCAAATCGAGGAATGTATGCGGTTTGTAGAAAACCTTGAACCTTGTCTCTTGTGAAATGACGGTCAATGTCCAAATGTTTTGTTCTTTCATGATAACAAGGATTAGGCGTAATTTGTGTCTGACTTTATTGTCACAAGACAATGTTACTGGAATTTTGACTGGAATATGAAGATCTTGTAGTAAGTAGGATAGCCAAATAAGCTCACAAGTAGTAGCAGCCATACTCCTGTATTCTGCTTCTGTGGAGGATCTAGACACAGTTGCCTGTTTCTTAGTTTTCCATGAAACCAATGAATGTCCCAGAAATATGCAATAACCAGTAAGAGATTTCCTTGTCATGATACAAGATGCCCAATCAGCATCTGAAAACCCTGTGACTTTCAGTTGACTCTGAACTGGATAGTAAAGGCCTTTGGAAATAGTACCCTTTAGGTATCTAAGTAAATGAATAGTTGCTTGCATATGAGTATCTCTGGGAGTGGAAACAAATTGACTCAAGTGTTGCACTGCATAAGATATGTCTGGTCTTGTCATTGTTAAATAAAGTAATCTGCCCACCAACCTTCTGTATGATTCAGGATCTTTTAGAAGAACTCCTTTGTTTAATGACAACTTTAAACGTTGAGGTAAAGGTGTCAGAGTAGGTTTGGAGGCAGTAAGAGCAGCATCTTGAAGTAAGTCAAGTGTGTATTTTCTCTCGATTTAAATGAGTACCATGTTCACCCCGCATAACTCTATGCCCAAAAGTAAGTAGCCAACCCAGTATTTGATTGTGAACTTCTTGTCCAAAGCAGATTTGGTTGCTTGTATCTCAGTGGAAGAATCACCAGTTAATAAAACATCATCCACATATACTAGAGCAATAGTAAAAGAAGTTGCAGTATGCTTGATGAACAAAGAATAATCATGTTTGGACTGAATGAAACCAAGAGAGGTTAAAAACTTGGTAAGTTCCTGATTCCATTGCCTTGAAGCCTGTTTCAACCCATATAGAGACTTTTTAAGTTTGTACACTTGACCTGGAGCAGCTTTGTGATATCCTTCTGGTGGTTTCATATAAATTTCCTCATCAGTGTACCCATGCAAAAAAGCATTGTTAACATCTAATTGATGTAGGGGTCATCCTTTTGCAGTTGCAATTGCTATCAAGACTCTCACAGTAGCCAATTTTACAACAGGGGAAAAAGTATGTTTGTAATCGGTTCCTTCTTTCTGACTAAACCCTTTAATTACAAGCCTTGCTTTGTATCTTTCTATGGAACCATCTGAATTGTACTTGATTTTATACACCCATTTAGAAGAAATAGCTTTATGACCTGTTGGTAACTCAGTGAGTTCCCATGTTTCATTGACTTCCAATGCATCCAGTTCTTTAGTCATAGCTGCAACCCACTTGTTATCTTTAGAAGCTTGTATGTAAGAAGTAGGTTCAACAGATGTCAAGACATGAGCTAAAAAAGCAACATATTCTGCAGGATAGCAATCAAACTCTGTTGAAGAAAAAAGAGGATAAGTCACTGAATTAGCCTTAGTCTTGTGAGTTACAAAATCCTTTAGCCAAATAGGTTGAGTAGTGCTTTAGAAGATCTTCTAGTTCACGATGGAGCGATAAAGGAACCGATGCGGTGGTAGGAACATGATCACTTTGAGCTGGAATAGATTGTTCTTCAAATGGATTTGATTACTTCATCCCATTAGACATGGGTGACTCGGG
Source organism: Chrysanthemum lavandulifolium (assembly GCA_022545495.1). Classification (NCBI taxonomy): domain Eukaryota; kingdom Viridiplantae; phylum Streptophyta; class Magnoliopsida; order Asterales; family Asteraceae; genus Chrysanthemum; species Chrysanthemum lavandulifolium. The sequence goes on along the minus strand of CM040242.1, from coordinate 41,339,267 downwards.
AGAAATGGGTGTTTGAGAAAAAACTTGTGTCATCTCCTTCAAACCCGACAATAGGTAATAAAATATTGTTTGGGACATCAACATTTGGTGTTTTGTGAAATATATGCTCTTGAAATAAGACATCTCTCGCTATTGAAGATTTGTCCCGAATTGAGATCATAAAGCTTGTACCCTTTTTGACTGTGAGGATAACCTATGAATACACATTTGATGCCTCTAGGGGTGAATTTATCTTGATGAGGTTTAGTGATGACTTCATAACATAGACATCCTATAGTCACGAGATTTGAATAGTCCGGTTTTAAGCCATGGAGAACTTCAAAGGAGACTTCCAAGCTAATTTCTTCATAGGCATTTTGTTAATCAAATAAGTAGCTGCTAAAATACATTCTCCCCAAAAACAATTAGGAAGATTTGCATGCAACTTCATAGCTCTTGCAGTATCCAATAAATGCATGTGCTTCCTTTCAACCACCCCATTTTGTTGTGGTGTATACACCATTGACTTTTGATGCAAAATACCATTAGCTTGCATAAACCTCAAACATTCTGACTTAAGTATCTCGGTCCCATTATCAGTTCTAATAAACTTTGGCTTGGTATGGAAATGATTGTTGACATAAGATACAAAAGAAGACAAAAGATAAGCAACTTGATCCTTAGTATGTAAAAGATAAGTCCAAGTTGCTCTATTGCAATCATCAACTATAGTTAAGAAGTATTTTGACCCATTTGGAGCAGGAACTTTATAAGGCCCCCAGAGATCTATGTGCAAGAGATCAAAAGGTACTTTAGACATAGTTGTGCTTCTAGGAAAAGATAGCCTATGATGCTTAGCAATCATACAAGTATCACATGAGAAATTAGAAGCATTCTTGGTATTACAGTCAGAAACATGAACAAGTTTAGACATAGATGTGTGACCCAATCTAGCATGAAAAACATCTACATCTACTGCATTTACAGATGCATTATTAGAAAAAGAAGGAAAAGCTAAAGAGTTGGGTAAACTTTCAATGGAGGGAACATCAGAGGATGGCTTGCAGGTATACAAATTCCTGAACCCTTGACCAACTGCAACCACCTTGTTAGTTGAAGGGTCCTGAAATGCAAACCAGGATGGATAGAAAATCCCAATAAGTTGTTGGTTGTTTAACAATTTTCCAACTGAAAGGAGATTGATTTTGAAATAAGGGACATAGAAAACACTGTATAGAGTCAATGTAGGATTAATAACAATGTTTCCCATCTTAGTGACCATTTTGATAGTACCATCCGGAAGGTGTATGCAGGATTGGTTTAATGAGGACAAGAATGGGTGAAAGAGTTCAATATGAGGAGACATATGGTGCGATGCACCGTAATCTACTATCCAATCCAAGCGAATATCTATTCTAACATGACATGACAGAGCATGAAACTTATGATAGAATGATATACCTGCATGAATTCTGGAAGTACTAGCACTATTAACATGTGCAGACTGATCAATTCCTTTTCCTTTGAACAATTTCATCATCTCTTGACAGACAGCATTCACCAATTTCTGATCCAAATCACCTCTTGCATCAGCATTAACCCCATTCTCATAATTCAAGTCAAAAGGAGTACTACCACAATCCACATCAGTATACACCTGATTAGCCATTCTAACATTCTTTTTGTTCTTTTTACCCTTATACCAATCTGGATACCCATATCATATCACATATGATAGTACATATCATATATGATTTAACACTAATATCACATGTGATATTCAATTTAGTGTTTAATCATATATGATTTTTTCATGCAAATTTCAATGACGTAAAAAAAGAAAAAAATACGAAAAAACGTGAAAAAAACGAATTTTTTCTTTTTTCGAAAGTATATCAAAGTGCCCGTCTATAGAAAGATAATTAAATGCTCGTCGCGACGTGTAAATTTTTGCTTAACGATTAACGGTTTAAGAGATATTTAAATTATAAAAATATGTGAAATAATAAAACGCTTAATATCATCCATTGATTTCTTTTTAAATGGATGGTGGAGATGAGTCCCTTGTTATGGAGAAAAGTTTGGTATGTAAAATAACTCTTCTCTATTTGTTTTGCCCACTTTGTTTGGTATTATTTGTTCCATATTTAAAACACAGACATGCGTGTTATGAATGTCTATATTTCGTTAAAGGGACAAGTTAATACCTCCTCCTCCCTTCCTAAAACATCACTGTGGTTTGCCGTGGTGTTGTTTCGTCCAAACTTTTTTTGGCACAAAATCATCCTCCGTTAGTAAAGTTGGCACAAATACATCCCTCCGTTAGTAAAGTTGGCACAAATACATCCTCAGTTAGCAAATTCCGTTAATAAGGACTAACAGTGCAAATTTTTCTCGTTATACGCCACGTGTCATCGGGTCCGGATCAATGAGCGGTCGGGCCGCCACGTGGACCGATGATGTGGTGCCGCGTGGCATTGGGTAAATAAACGACGTTTGCCACCCCGGATTCGAACCGGTCGTTTGGGCCAGAAGCATAGCTTTGCTGGCCGGGCTAAGCATAGCTTCATTAATAATACTCAAAATCAAATCATGTACCCTTCCTTATTATTTGGCGATTCAATAATAACAAAGATTGATTTAGGTTTTGGTCTATCAATTTATGAGGTTATATGGACCGTCAAAAATAAATAAATAAACCATCGGACTCGTTTTTCGTGCTCTTTCCAATGGTATGCTCGGGAATTTTTGACTTAGTTTGAACCTCGAAAATCGAAAATCATCGTTTTCTTTGTTTTTGCGTTTTTGAGGTCCAAACCAAGTCGAAAAATTCCCGAAAGATACCGTCAGACTCGTTTTTCGTGATCTTTCTAATGGTATGCTCGGGAATTTTTCGACTTAGTTTGGACCTCGAAAAATGCGAAAATCACCATTTTTCTTTGTTTTGCATTTTCGAGGTCCAAACTAAGTCAAAAATCCCCATACCGTCGGACTCGATTTTTCGTGCTCTTCCAATGGTATGCTCGGGAATTTTTCGACTTAGTTTGGACCTCGAAAATGCAAAATCACCATTTTTCTTTGTTTTGCATTTTCGAGGTATCAACCAAGTCGAAAAATTCCCCAAGCATACCATTGAAATAGCACGAAAAACGAGTCTGACGTAGATGTTTCGGGAATTTTTTGACTTAGTTTGGACCTCGAAAATGCAAAACATAGAAAAATGGTGATTTTCGATTTTCGAGGTCCAAACTAAGTCGAAAAATTCCTCGAGCATACCATTGGAAAGAGCACGAAAAATGAGTCGACGTATGCTTCTGGAATTTTTTGACTTAGTTTGGACCTCGAAAATGTAAAACAAAGAAAAATGGTGATTTTGCATTTTCGAGGTCCAAACTAAGTCGAAAAAATTCGAGCATACCATTAGAAAGAGCACGAAAATCGACGACGTAGCTCGGGAATTTTTTCGACTTGGTTTGGACCTCGAAAACGCAAAAACAAAGAAAACGATGATTTTCGCACTTTCGAGGTTCAAACTAAGTCAAAAATTCCCGAGCATACCATTGGAAAGAGCACGAAAAACGAAGTCGAGCGGTATGCCGGAGAATTTTTCGACTTGGTTTGGACCTCAAAAACGCAAAACAAAGAAAAGCGATGATTTTCGCATTTTCGAGGTTCAAACTAAGTCAAAAAATTCCCGAGCATACCATTGAAAGAGCACGAAAAACGAGTCCGATGGTGTATTTATTTATTTTTGACAGTCCATATAACCTCATAAATTGATAGACCAAACCTAAATCAACCTTTGTTATTATGAATCGCCAAATAATAAGGAAGGCATATGTTGATTGAGTATTATTAATGAAGCTATGCTTAGCCCAACAAGCAAAGCTATGCTTCTTGGCCCAAACGACCGGTTCGAATCCAAGGTGGCAAACGTGGTGATTTATTTACCCAATGCCACGCGGCACATCATCATTCGCACGGCAACCCGACCCGCTCATTGATCCGACCCGATGACACGTGGCGATAACGGAGAAAATTTGCACCGTTAGTCCTTATTAACCGAATTTGCTAACGGAGGATGATTTGTGCCAACTTTACTAACGGAGGGATGATTTGTGCCAACTTTACTAACGGAGGACGATTTTGCAAAAAAAGTTTAGGATGAAACAACACCACTGGCAAACCACGCGATGTTTTAGACTTTACTCTAACATAAAATATAAAGTTTGACAAGATAAAAAGTATTAGAAGACAGAAATACAAAATAAAAAAGAAAACGATAAAAAATTATGAGCAAAACCGACCGACTCCCGAAAACCGTTCCGATCCCGACTAGTCCTGAATGTTCCGAAATCGAACCGATCTCAATCGGGTCGGGACTCGGTTTTGGTTTTCAAGCTAACCGGTTTCGGGATGGGTTGGTTCGGGATGAAAACCGAAAAAGCAACAAACAAAACCGAGAAAACCGACCCATCCCGAAACCGAACCAAGCTCATTCGGGTCGGAAATCAGTTTGGGTTTTCCGACTAGTCAGTTTCAGGACTAGTCGATTTCGGGTCAGAACGGGTCGGTTCCGGCCCGATGCTCACCCCTAATTTATTATTTTTATTAGCTTTAAACAAACTCATTTTGACATTTTTTATATCTCTTACCATCCACTATATACTTTAGTTTTATTCATGATTTCTAGAACATGGCATATGTTCATTAATATAGTTTGAACTTGTAACTTTTAATTAAAGAAATTTTAACTCTTAAACAAACAAGTAGATTGGATATATGATGGGGTTATGTTATTAAGACCCCTCATATAATGTGATAATAGATGGTTTTAGTCAAAATATACAAACCGCGATGTATAACGTATAAACCCACAATGCACAAAGCCTTACGAAACCTTTCTATGAAAGGGTTTAAATAACTTGTCCCTATATGATGATTTATATTATTCTTATCATACGTTTCTAATCAACACTAGGCATCTTTTAATTGATCATCATGTAATCATTAGTACCATACCATTAGATATTATTGATTCCTTTTCAATAATGAGATCTATAATATATTATGTATCAACAAGAGTCAAACAATTTTTTGACACTTCGCGGTCTAACGACAACTTTTATCTCATAACATATTTTGTAGTTGTTTTTCAACGAAATTTGAACCTACAATCTCTGGTCGGCAGACAATATTAAATTTTTCTCATGCATTTGAACTCTAAACTTGAATATTGGCCTTTGAACTAGTAAAGGAACATCACTGTTATTGAGAAGCTTCTGTTACTAAAATAATTGAACTTTCCATTTGTTGGATAGAATCATCTTTAAATTATTATGCATACATAATTAAACAAAACTCTTAGTTAATACTCCTTATCACACTTGGCAATTTAGCATAGGAGACCCCATATGATCTGTGACATACCCTCAAATACAATATTCAACATTGCAACCCAAATGAAAGTCAACATTGCAAATTAATTTCTTAAATCAGTATTCTAAATTTTGATCCGTCACTTTCCTTGCCATTTTGGAGAAAAGTGTTTAATTAAGTGTTCTTAAATTGAGTATTAGATGGTTGTGGGCTAGCACTACAATGAAGAGTATAGTAATACTCGCTAGGTATTTAATGTATAAATTTTTAAAAAGTCAATCCACATAGGCCAACTTAATGATAGTAGAAGATTATACAAGACTTTACATTGTGCTTATGATCACATAGCAGTAGAGTATTTTGTTTTGCTTTTGTTAAAGTAATACTTGCATCATAAGCTTGATATTAGTTTTATGTATACGGAAAACAGGGTAATCGGCCTTTTATTACATAGGCACTTATATCAGTTTAACGGCTAACATGAATGAGGTAAATTACGTAACATGATAACTGAAAAAAATGAAAATATGATTTGTAATTTGAACTCATGGCTTTTGTTTTACGATGTATGTCCTCCATCGGTTATCATCCCAAAAATCATTCTATTAAGTAGATATTCATGTGTGAGTGGCTCCAGGGCCGTCTCATGAATCGGCAAAAATTTTGAAGGCCCTGTACGAAATTATATAATGATGCCTTTTGTTTAACAATATTATATATAAAGTGTCACAATTTATAAGATATAATGCAATTAGTTATCTAAACGTTTTAGGTTTTCCATTAAATTTCTTACTTGTCTTAATACAATACCAGGATATTAGGACCTAATATAATACTCAGACATATGAAAAAAAAAAAAAAAAAGTGAATTTAGGTCGACATGTAAGACAATTCATATTTAAGTCCCAACACACTGTTACTTTCAATGCTACTTGTGGTTCCCTTTATTTCCTATTAAGGAAACAATGCAAATATACAATGCACATGCATTATTGAGCTTTTTTGACAACCTTGCATTGTACGATTAATTAAGGATACACTTGTGTTTCTATATGCAATGTATTGTGAAATTGAGTGCATCAAAATCAAAATTCAAAGTATGAAAGAATATTAATGTATTGTTAGTTGATCCATGTCGACAAAACTAATTACATGCATGAGAATTATGGGACGTGTATCATACGATGAGTTGGCCTGGTTATACGAGTTGGTCTCGTTAGCAAAACCTTTTTTTTCTTGGCTCACTCTTGCAACGACAAAATGAATGTATCTAGCTAGTAGAGGTAAAACAATATCTATTAACAAATTTGTTTAACAATCTCTCTATCCGAGGGTTAATATTAATCAAACTTACAAAGCCGTTTGATTAAGTACATTATTAGCCTAGTAACCATGTGCTTAGACCCTTTTTATCATACAAAATATTGCCAAACTAAAAAAGAAGCACAACAAACAGCAAGCAAAAGCCAATTAGATTAGCCAAACTCCCAAACTGTTTGCCTAACACATTGCAGATATATCTTATCTTCAAAGCTCAAACTTTTTCACACCAAAACAAATTCATTTTAATAACATCTACATTGATCTATATGTCTATATATAACACTTATAACTTAACCTAAACTTGAATTAATATAAATTTTACATATGGAAAACCTTATCTACAAAACAAATACTAGCTACTAAAGGTTGGCACCTATCAGTTGTAGTATAAATAAGTCCCCCTTTCTTATTCTTTTTTCATAACCCACCAATCCTTCTATTCTCAAGTTTTTTCTGTTAAACATAAATATGGCGGGAACCATAACTACCTCAACCGGAGCAACCACTTTTCGATATCTCAATGGTAGCAATATGTCTCCCCAAAGCAAAATTATATCTACTTCAAATTTCTCTACTCGGGGACGAAATGGTCCAAAAGCCTCATTTCATGCGGTTATTGATGACCCAGTAGTTGAAACCATGAAGACGAAACAAAAAAGTTTGTATGATGTTTTAAATGTCAAGTGTAATGCTACGCCTTTTGAGATAAAGAGTGCGTATAGGTCTTTGGCCAAGCGGTATCATCCGGATGCTTGTCACATGGATAAAAATGATGGTTGTGATTTTATTGATATTCATAATGCTTATGTTACGTTGTCTTATCCTACTACACGAGCTTTGTATGATCTCAAAATTAGTAATGGATTAGAACGACGATCGGGAAGATTGTATGCCACTATGGGACCAAGTTCCGGAATTTATAGTGGACAACGATGGGAGACCGATCAATGTTGGTAGATTATATTAATGTTTGGATTTAAATCCAAGACATTAGAATTCAGATTAGTATATATAACCACGAAAAGAAACTTTGTAAATTACTGCCTCATTTTCGTATGTTATCTTTCACTCTTTGTATTCAAGACACATTCATGTAAATTTAATATAAATGGTGCAAGTTATAATATATTATTGATACTGTAATTGTTAGTAACAGATTTAGTATTAAAATTTTAATCCATATAAGTTAACTGTGGCGGACCTAGAGTGGTTCTCGACGGTTATCGTGTATGTAATTCATCTCCACTGTGTTAAGTTAGGTGAAATATTCGTACTCTACTTTTGTTAGAAATGCATTTCGTTCTAAAAAAGTTCATTGTAATTTAATACTACGTCTACATTAATCATTTTTTTTGAACCGCGGATTCATTATTAAACACTAGCAAGGAGCTAGAATTACACAACAATAAGATAAGGGTTTTTTAGCCATTCATCCCAACTGAACGAGGCTTTACATCACACAACAATAAGATAAGGTTTTTTAGCCATTCGTCCCAACTGAACGATGCTTTACATCTGAACTTACACCAATAAAATGAATGAGAAACAATGTCATCAAATAAAGACGCCTTCTGAGGACTTTTAGTGTCGAACAAGAGCTTGTTGCGAAAAGACCAAATGTACCACCATAACACATAGAACACCCCTTCCAGAATCTGCTTAAGGTTATATCACATTATTGTAGAGTACTCCACCGTTAGATCACATTATAAAAGGAAATATGCACCTAATAATCTTGGGTCCTGGACACCATCGTTGAATGAGTATGAACGGGTAAACGGATAAGGTTTTCTTTGTGTAAGTTACATGAATTAAACAAGGTTTTTACTCATATGTACACGGCTTAACGATATATCCCGTAATCATTGTATGAGTATGAGGCTAATATTAATGATATTATTGTTTTCATCTTTAGTAATGAATTATATATAACATAACATTATATTGTCATAGTTTGAACGGGATGCTGATTAAATTTACAACATTCTTTTATTCGTTATACAAAATTATAAGTTATCCTAAATAATATCGACGAAAAATAGTAAATGAGGCGTAACATCTAAACTTGCCATCCAAGTTTCCTCACATACTTATCTAAGCACCATATGTGTCATTTGCTCCCAATGTGGTTATAATCTTATCACCACAAGTGAGTTAATCAATCACCTATAGTTATTAGGATGCACTCCTATGAATTTCAAGAGTACTTAGCTTAATTTTTATTTACTTGGTCATTAGTCATGTTGCATGTATGTGGTTCAACAAGTTATTTAGATTACATATTCGACAAGAGTCAAACAATTTTTTGACACTTCACGGTCTCAAGCATTTTTCTAACGGTAATTTTTTCCCACAACATATTTTATAGTTGTTTTTCAACGAAATTTGAACTTACAATCTACAATCTTGATCAGTAGACAACTCACTTTACACTATTGAATTTCTCTCATGCATTTGAACTCTAAACTCGAATATTGGCCTTTGAACCAGTAAAGGGACATCACTATTATTGAGAAGCTTTACCCTTCCCGATAAGTCTTTTTCTGTTGGTTACTACTAAAATAATTAATTGAACATTTCATTTGTCGGATAGAATCATCTTTAAATTATTATGCATACATAATTAAACAAAACTGTTAGTTAATACTACTAGCACACTTGGCAATTTGGCATAGGAGACCCGATATGAATTGTGACATACCCTCAAATACAATATTCAACACTAATTAAAAGACCGTGAAATTCACTTTATTTTAAAAAGTTAATTTAAGAACGATCTTTCGCTTGTCATCACTTTTAGGAAAAAGTTTGGGTATTTCAAAATAAACCTCGAGACTATGACTTTTCTACTTTTCATATAAGCACGACAAGTGTCCTTCAAGTTTGTGTACCCAATCATACTTTTAACTAAATTGTCTATTATACCCTTGTTTTTAGACAATGACGAATCTCAATGACTTTTTAAGAATCTTGCAATTTTTTTTGTCTTTTAGTAAAAAGTCAAAGTTACTAAAATATTTTTTATACTTTTCGCTCCTTCCCAACGCCGAAATGACTTAATGAAATAATATTAGCGACTTTTTTACTTTATACTTTTGTACCTTTTAGTACATTTTACACTTTTCAAAATTATAATTTTAATGAATTGTCTATTATACCTTGTCTCTTCCATTTCTACCAATCATTTTCTCATTCATTCCCTATACATTTTGTTTCGGATTGCATTCACAAAACAGATTATGCGTCTGTGAAACAACGTAAGCATGTCTCGATCTATTTTGGAACCAGCTTCATGGTGGGGGTGAATATAAATCCTATCTCTGGCTTACCATCTGGTTTTCCGGTAAGTTCTCTTATGATGGACGTACTCTCATTTCTTATATGTCGAGTACTGCGGGAGGGTGTATTCGTTAACTCACAATGGGTCAAACAAGAATTGCTTCAATTTGTTCCGGAGCACGTGGAAGATAAGAATGTGGAACCCCTTCTCGAGGTACTTTTATTTTTTGTGCGGATGCCGCATTAAACTATCGACACATAAACACCCTCTTTGGTATTTCGTAACACAATAGGTACTTTTTTTCATCTAGGGATCGTTAGAGGCACGTGCGAACTTCAACCAAGAATTTCAAATCAAATGACCGCCTTAAAGATCTTCTCTTTGTGGACATTGCTTTGGATTCTACCGTTAGGACATTGCTTTGGATTCTCTTTGTGGACATTGCTTTGGATTCTATCAGATAGTTAATCCACCATCACCCATTTCATGAATTTGAGTTTATGGATTTGATAAAGCTTTATTGTTATTGTTATTGTAATTGTAATCGGTTCACTTATGCTCTTCAATTTAAAGAAATCAAAAACTTTAAAGTGTTGTAAAATTCCATTTTCAGATGGACTTGACATGTAATGCAATCATGTCTCATTTCATACATCAAATACTTTGACAAAGTTACAAGGCAAAAGTAGCGCAGTAAAATAAACTGTTGTTTTGTCACATAATTGAACCTCATGCATAATTCTACCCAAGAAAACTTTATAATCAAATGGCTCTATTAATGGATTACTCGTCAATGATGCCATCATTCTACCAACCATGAAAAACTAATGAATTGAATAAATGAAAATCAAAACTACTAGTTTCTTTCCTTTTTGTTTGTTGTTTGTTCTATGCTTCTTTACAATTTGTACATTGAAGTCTCGAATTTGAAAGAATCAAATTCATCATCCGGAACGTCTAAATCTTAACCAATAAGGTTCTGTAAGGGATCTAGTTGGTGTTGGTGGAAGGTGGAGTTCCTCTGCGATATAGCCCGATGGCGGTCGTTGTTGTTTGGCGCGGTGGAGCAGAGGGTGCCCACTGCCTTCACCGGCTCGATCGAAAAAAAAGAGGTTGGAGTCACCTGGAGGTGGTGGTGGACGCCCCTCCCTAGAGTCTTGATGATTTTGCAACACGTGAAATAAAAATATCATGAATTGGCATACTAATGACTTTATAAAAAGATCATGAATTGGCATACTAAAATTTTATGAATTGGCATACTAGCAGTGGTTTAGTAACACTAGCAGTGGAATGAAATATACTAGCAGTGGTTTAGTAACACTAGCGATGGTTACCAAAATATACTAGCAGGGTTTAGTAACACGTAGTAGTGGTTACCAAAATATACTAGCAAGGGTTTAGTAACACTAGCAGTGGAATGAAATAAAGTAGCACATGGTATTTGTATGATCAAAACAAAAGGAATAAAGGATATATACCTAAATCGATTCACTCGTGCATGCTTAGCTATATCTTCAATCGTTACACTATTCACACACCCTAACGCCAAAAATGTAATAAGCACAATTCGAATGTCATTGGAATAATTGAAGGAGCGAGAAGAACCCGATAGGTACTCTATTGCCTATTTTCTATCAATTATATAAGTTAACGCAAGTGCTAGGATAAACGAAAATGCGAAAGCACCTTCTTATTAAGAGGTTAGATTATGTTTCATCAATGTGTGACCGGCAGATTAGGGACGTAGTAATTAACCGGATAAATCGCACCAAGATCGATGACGCTTTAGTACTTCATGTCATGAACATTGTAATCTTTACATAGGATATAGTTTAGATGTAGATAAAGGTGGCAATTTGTACTCATCTACTTATGTACGGATCAGGGTTAACGGCTGAAACTAATGCCCGTCTGGGTCGAAGGACGGTCAACTCAAAATGGACAACCGCATGGACAATTGGTGTAATTATTGAGAGTTAAGGACGACTATGGCCTAACCACGAGAACGATTTATGTAATTAACTAATAATAATGTTTTAATGTTATTATTAGCGCAATATTTAGTTATCAAGTTCAAAAATAGATTAAATAGCGTGTATATGGATCGACCCGCCCAAGCCATATTGACCCACTTAGAAGTTGTCCTTTTGACCCATTAGCCAACTTGACCACCCTACCCCAACTTGCCATCTCTATAGTTCTAATGATCCGTTTCTTGCTTCCGTATAAACGGCTATATAAGAACCGAAAGAAATTGAACAACAAGCTCCACATGAAAATTTTCACTACAGACGATCCGATCCTTCCATCGTGCAAAAGCATTGGCATCATTGCCATACCACCGTCGAAGGTGCCCTTCCATAGATAAGTGGTGCAGAAAAGTATGAATCAATTGAAAAACCATAATAGAAGTAATCACATATATCCAAAATAAAATGCCTCTAAACATATGAGGATGGTGTAAACCAAACCGTGGATAGCCCGCCTCGCATAGCCTCGCAACAAAGCCCGTATGGACTCCCTACCAAGCCATACCCAACATGAGGAGGATGGTGTGGAAGTAAAGCAACCTTCATGAGTTAGAAGCTCCTCCGGATGTTTTTTCGATCCGCTTGTGGCTTAGCAAGAGAGCACTCCAAAGTTTGACCTATTTGTTAAAACCAATAATGTCGACAGTTTTTCCAAAAACAAGTGCCGATTAGATGCAGAATAACATAAATACCCAAAGCCAAGATTACCATTTAGCTCAGTATTTCGGTGTCCTTTAAAGCCTTCATAGCACTTGATTTATCCGCAAAATGAACAAAACCAAACCTACTCTTCTCATGACCCGCTTTTGCGGGAGGAGAACTACTTTGTAATCTTCCCATGATGCTCAAATATCTTTTCTAGCGCTCATTGGTGACATTTTTAGGCAAATTCTTAACATAAACCGCCTTAACTCGCATCAAATATGCAAAAGTGATGAGTTGAGTGACCAAAAATATAACTAGCAAGGTTTAAGACAACATTACTCGGGTAAATCTAAATGAAGTTCGGGATCTAGCTTTAAGAAAGAAACGAAGGTGACAGATTAAAATTGAATATTGATGATTATAGCACCGAGAAGACGTCAAGATTCGGCATTTTTCGGGTCACCAAACTTCACGGTTGGAGCGTTATCATCAAGCTTAAATTTTGGCTTCAACATCTTTTGTCTTGAGTAGTCTCGCAGATGCATGATTATAATACTCGATGAAAGCAAATCCACGATTCCGCCTAGAATTTTGTGGATCCTGTAACATAATAGGGAAAATAGAAATTAGATACATGAAGTCGATTACAAGCATATAATATAATATAACATTCTAGCCAATTAGTAACAAACCTTTAGCGACTCTCTGTAATTAACGCCGGTCCAACCCTTTTGACAACCTTTTCCATGTCATACATCGTCCAACTTTTAGGAACGTTACGATGAATAATTTATGTTTCGCTTGAGATGTTGAGCACTTGATCTTTCTACCCCGATATAAATAAATATATAACCAAGAATATGATGTCAAGAAGTCGAATGCAAAATATTTCAAGGGTTTAATTCAAGCGTGTTTGGGACAAACTAATAACCAAAATTAAGTGCATCGACACTATCAAACCCGTAAATCAACAACTTCTATCAAACTCTAGAGCAACACTACTATTGTTCCCAAGTTATATAAAAACAGCAAAGTCAAAAATTATATACTATTTATAAGAAAATATAGAACTTTACCTCCAATCGCCATGCACTAGCTCAACAACAATCGGTGCCTCTGTAAGAGATGGAAGAGGGACAGTAATAACAACATTTTGTAGAACAAACATGTTGGAAGCATCATACTCGATTCTCATGTTTGTTTCATTGCCAGAAACAGAGGGTCGGCAGTTAACTAATGAATGAAAATGACAAGTTAGGTTCAAAATATACATAAAATTCATCCCAAATTGAAGGACATAGCACTAGGATGATACTTACTTTTAATAGGCACATTGGACTCGTCTTTACGATGCAAACTCCATCTAATGAGATTAGAATTTCTCTCAGGAAATGGACAGTCAGGCACCTCGATCCCTACAATATTTTCCTTACGAAATCTCCCTTTCTGGATAGACTTATGAGGCTTGAATTTTAATTTTGGAGTATCCCCTCTCTCAATCTGGACATAAAACATTAATCAGTACAGAATATCTTTACCAAGGAGGACAAGTGGACTGCAACTATGATTTTGGCTTCTCAAAATGTGACCAATAACAAGATCCTATAAGGGGATCGGATTATCAGGTTCAGGTTGAATCGTGTTCAGTCATATCGGGTAGGGTTGTCATAATTTAAATCAAATTAAAGAAATTGATCGAATAGAAAAACTTATACATTAACCAATAATCTAACGTATAACCTGACTATAAATATTAGCATCAAACATTCAATCTAAGTATAATATATAGTTAGACTGTATAATTGGTTCAAATAATACAAACCATTATAGTGTACATTAATACTAATATAATAACAATACTGTCATATCTAATATGTTTCCTAATATTTCTTCCAACCATACATGATATGTTTCGATTATATTAGACATAAGATATGAATAATGTACCATCTATCAAACTTGATTAAAAAGAAGCAAATAAATAGCACATTGTTAGCATAATCACTTTAAATCCTTCGGCAGTACACACATGTAGTTATTACAAGCAGTCCCAAACACTCCTTCGACTGTAAATGGAAGTAGAAAAACAATGACATTCAAAAATTGACATCCCAACTAGAAATTAAAATAAATAAATAAATAAATAAAAATAAATAAATAAAGAGGTAGCTTTGGTAGTAATGAATCGTGAAGGCTGAGCAGCCGAGGTAGTGATGGACTAAGGTAATGAAAGGTTATTATCAAATCCTCAAAATAATGTGTATCTTGAGGCTATAAGTAAGTGATGGACTACTCGAATTTTGAAAACAAGATTTTAAATAATAAACACTATTTTTCGGGTTCTATTGGGCTGATTATACATAGCTTAACCCCAACCCTACCCTATAACAATGTTGTCAACCTGAGAAGATTTTGTAATCCTATTCAGCCCCACACTATAAACGAATTCAACCCCACACTATAAACGAATTCAACTATTTGGTACAGACCTGAAACTGGAAATTCCGGTCTACATGTTTATCAACATGCATCTTCAACACTCCGTTCAGATTAAAGCTATGGAGTTCCTTTGCTTCATATGTAACTGAAAGCGTTTCCTTAGATGTAAAGGTGATGGGAGAAGCACTCATAGTTGCAGTTGGAGGATCTGATAGGATTTACATACAACAGTTTACTGATCATTGGCAATATAATTAAAAACAGAAATAAAAGTAATAGTTTGGCATTACATTTTGTTGTAATGTACTACGGTTCTAAAGTTAAATTGTGTTAAGTTTTGCTAAATTCGGGTTTTTTAGGATCTACATAAAAATGACACCCCAAATAAGATGCTACTCCAAGACTTCAAGACTTACCACCGATTGCACCTCGTAACCTATCTCCTCGTCCGTCTCGAACTGCAGAAATCATACAAATATATTTATTGCCGAGAGCTAATTAAGATAAATTAAAATACTTAATAAACTTAATTTGTACAGCTTATTGACACTGAAATTGAAATCACAAAACTCTTTCAGAACATCTTCAGACGCATCAAGAGGAATTCCACCAAGATATACCTCGGAACCATAAAGAGGAAGAGCGAGAAGTTCATCATGTTTTTTCTTCGTGTCTTCGTCATCTTCAGCATTTTCCATTTCTTCATCTTTCACTTTTTGTTCATCTTCAACATCCTCCTCCTCCTCCTCCTCTTCCTCAACTTCTTCTTCTACCTCTTCCTCTCTTCTTCCTCCACTTCTTCCTCTACTTCTTCATATTCGACCTCCTCCTCACCGCCTCATCAACATCTCCATCTAAATCTACCCCTCTTCGGTTCGGATGCCTTCTCTATCTTGACGGCCTTTGCGTTCCTCGCCTTGACAAATGTCGATTTGCCTTCCGCGTGTCCTTGGCATCTTATATATTTAGGAATAAAAGCTTGAACAAAGAACTCGGATATATAGGTAAGCGAGAAGCCTTTACTGAAGAAAGAAGATAACAATGGGAAGAATGAAACCAATTGAAAGGAAAACGAGTGGCAAAGTGATAGAATTTGTGTCATTAGATATGATTCAAGGAGTTCAAATTTCAATGTAGGGATGATATATATAGATTCAAGATTCAAGGGATGGTGATGCTCATCGGTTGCAAAATCGTGAATGAATGAATTCTCAAGTCTAGATTACAAATGATATCCGGGAATTGTATCTAGCTTTTAGAGTTACCATCAACAATGCAAATAACAAAATAGCCAAGAGAAGGTGGAAGAACAAGTAATAAGGAAAAGAAATCAATGATACAAGAAACATGTGCATGCATTAGTCGGAGAAGCGACAAATAAAGACTCGAAACTATGGTCAAAAGAGAGCTAAATGGGTTAGTTATGAAACAATTTCTAGTTAAGTGGCAACAAACCTGTCAAGATCGATATTTATTTGCCCGATCCGTAATCACACAGAACCGAGAATGTACTCACCAATGAGCAATTCAAATTTGCACAAATAAGGGTAACAATGTGCATCGTAATCGATTGATACTTAAACATTTTACGACTCAACTATAGAAAGAGGAAGGCCCGTGTCTATGCAAGACACAGATTAGACTTGCACCAAAGAATATTACCTACACTAAGATGTACCCTTCCACCTTTACAAGAGTATTAGCATTTGGTAACACTAGTAATGTCCTAATTGAGCAATATGGTTACTGCAGCCTTCTGAGTTTTAAAGGCTACTCGTCATATAAGAAAGCGGTATAGTGTGATTGGATTCTATTATTTATCACTTTCAGTGTTTTAAAGTACTTAAATACATGGTAAGATTGTTCTCATCCCTTTTGGCGAACTATCTCATGATCTTGGGCTTACTATGCATTTTTTTTCATGGTTCTTTGTTGGGATCGTAGTACATGACTATACAGCTCTGGCGTAACAAGCAAAAATTCCGGTGTTGGGTGATAACGTACATCTTTGCTACGAATCCTTGATAATTCCTTGTCACTCCTTCCACAAAACATGGACCAAGCGCATGTCGACGATAATGCATTATATCTTTGTAGATCAAATACAACATAACAACAATGACTTCAAGCAACATCCTACTATGAACATCGAGCATTTCAATGATTTATGCTTATGGAATATCATCCACTAGACTAATATATGTAACTTACACAAATACACGTAGTATAAGCTCACCTACTTTGTGAAATTAAAATTATTGTCTAAATTAAAGCAAATTTCATATACATTTTATCGGACAGATTAAAATGGATGTATTGACATCATCGGTCCAAAGCATCCATGACACAAAGAAACACCTATTTAACTCACATACGAGATACCAACGGTGACTTTAAGCCATGCTACAAAGAACATCGAGCATTCTCATCATGATACTTCATCAAAGCGCATATTTACTAAAATGAAAAGTTCCTACAGATCGTTGTTGCATATCGATCGATATAACGGACAATTCATTGATGCATTATATCGAACACTTATAATGCACATATATTTATACATTTAAAGTAGTTTAACGTAAGTCCTTGTCCCAAACATTGTTTTATTACAAATTCGAGTCATCACACTAATCATGAAATTATTAGAGGTAACCTAATCTTATCGTAAACACAATAACTAAACTAAATCACTAACATGAAACAAACACCGATCAAGTTTTTCATTCTAACACAACAAGAATCCCAACTTCACCGATAATTCACGAAATTGAACTTTTCTTACAAACACTCCTATTTGGCTATTTACTAAGAAATTTTAATTGACGATTATAACAAACACCTAAGTCGCATGCACTATAACACGTTTAAACTATTTAACAAATGCTCTAGTTCGATCCCAAACATCATAAATTCACACTTTAAAAAGCGCTACCGGTGAGATATGGGAGATCGCTTTCATTTGCTATAACAGAGATATGGGAGTGAATCCCAACTTCTCACCGCAATGTAAGATCGATCCTTAAACAAACAACAAAAGCAAGAAATACGAACCTTGTTGCCGCCATCAATGATAAGTGGACGATCACACAACCTCAAAAACATCTCTTTCTTAGTACCAACTGCTAGTATATTTAGGTAACCACTGCTACTTTATTTTATTCCACTGCTAGTGTTACTAAACCACCGCTAGTATATTTAGGTAACCATCGCACGCTTCTCGAAACCACCGCTAGCTTGTTTTGATTCTAATCAATATGGGACTCGCACTATTGCATACTAAGTCCACACAACAATTGGTGATAATCGAAGCTCATTTACACAACAATCGGTGTAAATGAAACACTAATTATTATATGTATATTAAAATTAGAGAAATAATACCTTCGGCGACGGTGAATTGACCGGAGATGGTGAGATAACCAGAGATGAAGGTGTTGATAGCCGGAGGTGAGGGTGTTGATAGCCGGAGTTGACAGCGGCTTGAGAGAGATAAAACTTCTGGTTTTTTAATTGAAATGACAAATAATGTGAGGAGTTATTGTTTCCCTTAGATATAGAGCAAGAGAGCAAATGTATGGACTCTGAGAGCAAACGGGGTTGATGGCGGCACTATTTACGTCCCACAATCAATTATGCATTCTCAATAAGAACAAATGTTTTTGTTAGACTTTTTATTTACTTTTTTATTCTTCAGTTAAAGTTTCAGTGAATTGGTAGTAGTAGTAGGCTAATTTTGGTTTTGTTAAAGGAAAGAAGATGCTCAACATGTAAAAATAGTTAAGGGTACAATAGTCATTTTAATTTAAAAAGTATTTAAAAGTTATGTAAAAAATATAAAAGTACAAAAGTACAAAGTTAAAAGACGCCAAAGTAATTCGCTAAGTCGTCAAGACGTTGGGAAGGAGCAAAAGAAATAAAATAATACTTTCCAAAGTTTGACTTTTGGCTCGAAAATATAAAAATAAAATCGCTCGAATCTTAAAAAGTCATTTGGATATAAGTCGATTATAAATCATAGGTACAAAAGGTAATTTCAATGATTGAGCATGAAAAGTGTCGGGACACTTGGCAATCTTAGATTGGAAGAAAAAGTCAAGTCTCGCCGCTTATTTTGGAAATACCCAAACTTTTTCCTAAAAAGTGATGACACCTGAGCGAAAGATGCATTCTTAGAATTAGCCCTTTTAAAAAACGTTGAAAAGAAATAACGAATGACATTGCATATTATGAAATTAGAGGTTAGGAAAAACCATATTTGGATACGCAAACATAAAGTACAAAGTACCTAATAATGAAACACCATAGTCAAATAACCGGGGAAAAAAACATAACCACATTCAATCCTTGTTTTCAACTAACGTAAGATCCGGATACATTTTGCTGTGATCCCATATTATGTAGCACTTCTTTTAAGAACATATATTCCACACAATCAAATATGGTAGTCTTTAGTTAGTTTCGACAAATTCAATTACATTGAGTTTAGTACTTTTGTTTAAGTGGGACTTGGCGACTTATAGATGGGACCCTTTTGATGGTTAAAACCAAATCCAAGTTTATACTTGCTAACTTCAAAAAAAAAAATTAAAGCATATATAGATAAAAATCAAAAAAATCTGTCACGGTTTAGTTATTTGGAATATGTTTGGATTCATGCGATTCCTTAAACATAAATTTAAGTCCCATTGTCATCCTAATAAGATACAGCCACATATGAAACAGAAAAATATATGTAAAAAATAAATGTACATGTGCATAGTTTGAATCCTTAAACCCATTGCTCAATTCCATAAACTTGTTGGAAGGTGACTCGAAGTAGCTATTCGAGCTCTCCCCTATTTTTCAGAGAAACAAAGCGTAATTATTCCAAGAGAACCATATAAAACAAACTATAAATATACAATTAAGACACCATTTTAATATAAAAGCGACATTTAACTCTAAGTTCAGCAAGAATGTAACTTTGTGATCTTCCTAGTTTCTCAAGCAAGTTCCATCAAATGTTGGTGTGGCCTGCAAATGTGTAAGCTTTTTTCATGACCATGTAATAAGCTGTCTTTCAAACATATTTTACTTTGATCTTTAAACAAAGAGTAAATTGCATTTTTGGTCCCTAAGGTATGGCCAAATTGCAGGTTTCGTCCCTAACGTTTCGAAAGTGCGGTGATAGTCCTCATTTTGAAGGTTTTGCTGCATGTTTGGTCCCTAATCTGCAATTTAAGGACCAAACATGCAACGGAAACTTCAAACTTTTAGGGACCAAATCTGCAATTTAGGGATCAAACATGCAACAAAACATTCAAAATGGGGACTACCGCTGCACTTTCAAAATGTTAGGGACGAAACCTGCAATTTGGTCATACCTTAGGGACCAAAAATGCAATTTAGAATGCTATTTAATAAATTTTGCCTTAAATATATGAAAATTTCACGGTGTTGGTTCAAACAATTTGGCGAGTATTAGGGTGTGTTTGGCAAAAGTAGCTGTGAGTTGTAGTAGTGAGCAGAAGCGTGAGCTGTGAGGATTAGTCATTTTGCTCTCTTATGAAGCCGATTCTCCTTCTCGAACCAATTACTAAGCTCATCAACTACTATATCTTAAAATCAACACCTTCAGCCGTACGATATTTCTCAACAACTCTAACTGGTCCGGAAAAAAGCTTTTGTGTTTCAGTTTTGTATTCATTGTGAGTTGGAGTTGCTTCAAACAAATCTAGATATTCTGTTTAATTCAAGATACATAAGAAAAACTTATATGATTCAGAAAATGTGAATAAGAGATTATTTGATGTGTATTCATGAGAAATAAAATCAATAAGATTTCTTTGAGGGTGTTTGGTGTTGTGGTGCAGAACAGATTTTTCAAAAAGCAGGTTGAGATAGCAAACAATCGCCTTTTGTGCAAATCAATAAAATGTTCCTAAGAGGTACTTGTGTTGCAGTAACTCACATTTGTTGGATGTATGATTCCAGGTGACATTAAATCTTCAGCATTATATCCAAATCTAGGCTTGTCATTCGCCAAAACCTATGAATGACCGGAGAATTTTGCAATTCTCTCGTTAAGTTTTTCCTTTTCATGATCCTGTTCGGCTCAATAAGGTTTTTATATGTGATGAACAAAATGTCTTACCTCAATAAGGTTTTTATATGTGATGAACAAAATGTGAGCCATATCCTCCTTAAAAATTTAAACTATTATGTGAGCCATAACATAAAATTTCAAATTGGGAACAATGATTAAAGAGATGAGAAACTTACCACTGAAATTAAACTACACTTTGTGATGGCCCTCTGAACTCACTCTACTATATAGATTAATAAAATGATTTCTAACTTGCCTATTTAACCCATGTGTCTTAATTAAAATTTCCAGTTATCAACTATTTTCCCAAAAAACAATATAAGCATATCGCCTAACTGGATTTTCTTTACGCCCAATCTTGTCCAAAATCCACCGAATCCCAAAGATATAATCCATAGATTATTACATAAGAAAAAAGAATTTATAACTGCATCATCCACCTTCAACTTATACGGCTCTAAACTATTTTCATGGTGACAACCAATTAACCTTAGATAATTCCAAAATAAGAATGCCTAAATCAATTAAAATGCTGTAATTATTTTCATGGTGACAACCAATTACCATCGACCCCCCAAAAAAAAAAAAAAATAAATAAAAAAAAAAACTTAGAAAAAATTAATTAGAATGAGATAGAGAGAAAACACATTGACAATTAATTTCTTAAATCAAGATTTTAAATTTTGATCCGTCTCTTTTCTTCACTTATTACATGGTTGTGAGCTAGCACCACAATGAAAATGATTCTCCTTATTACTCCACATAGGCCAACTTAATGATAGTAGAAAATGAAAGATACAAGAGGTTTTATACAAAGGTAAAAAATCGTGTAACATAATAAGCGGAAATAAAAATATGAGTAATTTTGAAAAGATGCATGTCCTCCAAGATTATCATCATCATTCTATAATAATGTGGCTTTAAAAGTGAGTACAAAACACGGTGAAAATGACCCTACACTATACACTATTTCAATGTTCCAATATGAGTCCTTCAACTATTAACCAACCCTCTTTACACTCCCCTCAAGTTGAGAGGTGGAAGGAATGCAAGCTCCCAACTTGGACATTAATTTAGAATGTCGATCACTGGAAGAACTTTAGTAAACACATCACCACCGGTCTTTAGTGGAAACATGAGAAGGTAGGACTTCCCATTCTTGACTTGATCCTTACATAATGGCAATCCACTTCTATATGCTTTGTTCGGCATGGAAGACCGGATTGGCGACTATATAAATGGCGCTTGATTATCACATTTCAAATCTACAGACCAAGATCTTTGAGCCCCAAATCTTTCAACAATGTCACCACCAAGTAACTTCACAACATGTTAGGCCATAGCTCAGATTCACCTTCACGATGATCTAGACACCACTTGTTGCTTCTTAGATTTCCATGAAATAGGTGATTGACCCAAGAAAATACAATAGCCTGGTGGACCTTCTTGTCATAGGACAACTAGCCCAATCATCGTCACAATAGGCGATCAAATGAACAAATTGAATCATTAGCTAATAATATACCTTGACCGGTGAATTCAACAAATATCTCATCAAATGTTTCACCGCTTGCATATGCATCGATGTAGGATTTTGCATAAACCGCTCAACAACCGCACAAGATAGCAAATATAAGGTCTTGTTATTGTGAGATATATGAGTTTGCCTATGTATCTTCTCAGATACTTGGATCGTGTAAAGGAGTTCCCATGTCCGCTTGCAACTTGATATGAGAATCCATAGGCAACTTGTATGGTCTTGCATTAGTCAAACCACTTCTTGAAGTAAATCAAGAGTGTACTTTTCGAGAGATGAAAATGCCTTGGTCACTTTTGCACACCTCCATCCTAAGAAATAATTCATCCGACCCAAATCCTTCATGTGAAAATGAGTACTTAATTGTGTTTTAAGAGCTTGAATCGAGTGTTGCTAGAACCAGTGATTAGAAGATCATCAACATAAACAAGGATCACAGAAGGATTCAAAGATCTGCCTTGATGAACAATGAGTAATCACCTTAGATTGAGTATAGCCAAAGGACAACAATGTCAAGAGAGTTTGGCAAACCATTGTCTAGGTGCTTGTTTGAGGCCATACAAGGACTTCTTGAGTTTGCATACTAAACTTGAATCGCAGGAACATTTTGCACACTCTCCCTTTCCAATATACCCTCGAGGCATTTGCATATACACTTCTTCAAAGAGATCACCATGGAGAAAGGCATTAGACACATCCATTTGACAAATTTCCCAACCTTTCATGGTCGCCATCGCAAGTAAAGCTCTAATAATCACCATTTTTGCCATCGAGCAAAAGTTTCTTCATAGTCAACACCTTTTCTTTGCCTATTCCCATTCACTACAAGTCTAGCTTTCTTCTTGTCAAGTGTACCATCGCTTTGAGTTTGATTTTGTAGATCCAATGACAAGCAATAGCTTTCTTCCCTTTAGGTAGAACAAATACTTCCCATGTATCATTCTCCTCTAATGCTCTTAGCTCCAAATTCATTGCATTACACCAATCTTCTTCTTTAATCGCTTTGAAGTAAGTAGGTGCCGATCGAGCCACCAAAGCACATAGAAAAGCATGAAATTGAGACCAAGAGGAGTAATCGACACTTGATTAGCCTTTGGTTGATGAATTGGTGTTACATAATCTTTAGCCAACTTGGAGCACTTGACACTCTAGTGGATCTTCCGATTCTCGTATCTTGAACACTAGTGGTTGGAATGAAAGATGGTGCATTGTGAACAACATCGCAGATTCATGAACAACTTGTAGAATCATGAACAACATCGCAGATTCATGAACAACAGAATCATGAACAACTTCAGCAGAATAAAGGGCTCATGAACAAAGTTGTGTTGTGGATACAAAATCTTCATACCACAATGGTGAAGAAATGGGTGCAGCACAGTTGAAGAACTTGCAACATACTTGTTTTAGAGTAGGAAATATATGTTCATAGAAGACAACATCTCTTGACACAAACCTTGTATGATTCAAAGAAATTCGTAAGTTTGTACCCTTTTGATGTTGTGGATAACCCGAAATAAACAAGGTACACCTCGAATCAAATTTGTCAAGAACTCGAAGGATTACTAGCCATTGCTAAACAACCAAACACCCTTAGATGACTATACTCGTGTTTAGATTGCAACAAAACTTCATAAGGTGTCTTAAATTTCAACAAAGCAATGGGAAATCATAATGAGATATGTTGCGTTGATAACACAACACCCCAATAATGTATGTGCAAATGAGCATGCAATCTTAGGGCTCTAGCTATCTCCAATATGTTTCTATGTTTCCTTTCTACCCTCCCATTTTGTCGAGGTCTATCAACACATGAAGTTTGATGCTCTATTCCCAGTGAGTCCATAAAAGGGCCTATAGATCCTTTGAGAAATTCTAAGGCATTGTCCGATCTCACCACTTTTATATCTTTTTCAAACCGCTTCTTCACAAAAGTAACAAATGACTTGAAAGTGGCAAAGGCATCGACTTTTCGACTAGTAAATATGTCCAAACATCTCTACTACAATCATCAACTATAGTGAGAAAATACTTATGATTCCCTATGGTTGGAACTTTATAGGTCCCCAAATGTCTATATGAATGAGTGAAATGGAACTTTGGAATGAGATTTACTAGCGAATATGGAAGTTTTGTGAATTTTGCCATTGGACAAGTCAAACAAGAATTCTCATTAGAATGAGAGACACTTTCAGAATGTAAGTAATATGTTTGAAAGTAGAATCGAAATGTGACCAAGTCTATGATGCCACAAACTGTAAGAATTATTGAAAACACTAAAAGCATAGTTTGTTGGAACAGTAAGCTTTGAGAAAATGAAAATAGACTACAATCTTCAAGAGCGACACAACCATTGAAGAAAGTTGAGAATGAATTTGATCCGAGGAAGATTGAGTAGATGATAGAGGCCACTTGCTTTTTACCCAAGCCCAACACCTTCCCGGTTTTCAAGTCCCGGATAACACGTAATTTCTCATAAAATGTAACAAAGCAATGAGAATCTTTTGTTAGTTTAGAGACCGACAAAAGCTTGAATTTGAAGGAAGGAACTATGAGAACATTGTTCAACTTAAGTCCATTTTGTAAAGCAACATTGCCTACTTTTGAAATGATCAAGTATGTCCATTTGGCAAATTAATAACCTGCTTACACTTAAGAGCCTCAACATCATTCAAATCAATGCTATCCGGTGACATATGATCACTTGCCTCGTATCAATTATCCATCCTTCTATAACCCCATTAACACAAGAAAACAAGAGAGTGTACCTTCTCCAAAAGGATGTTCCAATGTATTAGTCTCATCAAGTCCGATTGAAATGAGGAATACTCTTCATGAGTTGTTCAAACCGCTTTGAAGTAAAGACCACATGACCACCGTTTCAACCAATGCACTGTTTTTTCACATTCCCCGAACCACCTTCCGAGGAGCTTTACCTTCTCGTGATCGCTTATACTTGTAATGCCATGGGTAACCAACTTTCTCCCAACACTTGTCGGTGGATGCCACTTGTAGCCACATATGTTACACTTCTCTTTGACCTCACCTTTGCTATAGAGAGTCAGATTCAACAAATGATTGTCCCGATCCAAATACCCCTTTGAGACTCTTCTTGTGAAGCAAAGCACAAGCGCCTCAACACTTGGCAAAGGAGAATTTAACAACAATCGACTCCTTTGATGAGAAAATTTGTCATCCAAACCATTCAAGAACTCGAAACAATCTTTGCTCTTCTTTTCGAGTACTCAAAACAGTTAGAAAACACAAATTTCGGGTGATATTGACTATTCTTGGCAATTCATTCATTGAATCCAATTCTTCCCAAACACACTTCATACTTGTATAGTACTCACTCACGATCTTCCCGATTGCATGGTCTCATAAGTCTCTCTGCTCAACTTGTACTTATGTGACCCATTGTCGAGAGCAAATCTTTTCTCAAGTTGAATCCAAATTGCATAAGCAAGTGCCAATGAACATAATGGATTTTGCAATGGATTCGACATCGAGTTCATTAACCAACTAATCACCGATTATTACATGTATCCCATCGTTTTGTAAATTCACATCATCTTGTGATCTTGAACTGTTCCTCCGATGAAACCTAACTTTCTTTTGGTAGAAAGAGCAATTTCAACCGATCGCTCCAAGAACGATAGTTTTGTGCTCCTAACAATTTCTCATTCACCACAAGAGTACCAGGCCATCGAAGGATGCAAATACAATGGATTTTGAAACAAAAGAGATTGACTGTTTTGGCTAGTAGCATCGTTGAAGAAGATGATGCCGCCATTGTTAACACGCTATGGAAGCTTCAACAATCTTGAAAGAACCGTTACAACAACCAAATGACTCAACAAACTCACCTTGAACAATACACCGAACTCAATCTTGAAAGAATGTAGATGAAAGAATGATAGAAATGATGAAAGAATTGTGAATAGAATGATAGGAATGATGGAGAAATGATGATCGGAAAAAGTTAGTTACGGTGGTTTATGGTGATCGGAAAAGTTAGTTATGGTGGTTACGGTTGAGTCGGTTGTAATCGATCAAGAACTCACATCGAGCTCGATACCATGTTGACAAGAATGAGTAGAGAGAAACACATTTCACACGGTGAAAATGATTCTCCTTATTACTTCAAAATGAAAGATACAAAGGTTTTATACAAATGAAAACAGATGGGAGGAAGGAGAAAAGAATAATGTAAAAGTTACAAAACAAACCCTACACTATTTCAATGTTCCAATATGAGTCCTTCAACTATTAACCAACCCCTCTTTACACACTTGTGTTTCTTATATGCAAAGTATTGTGAAATTGAATGCATCAAAATCAGAATTATATTCAAAGTATGAAAGAATATTAAGGTATCGTTACTTTATCCATGTCGACAAAACATACATGCATAAGAACTATGGGACGTGTATCATACGATGAGTTGGTCTGGTTATACGAGTTGGTCTCGTTAGCAAAACCCTTTTTTTATGGCCCACTCATGCAACGATAAAACGAATATCTATCTAGCTAGTAGAGATATAACAATATCTATTAACAAATTTGTTTAACGATCTCTCTAGCCGAGGAATTAATATTAATCGAACTTATAAACCCGTTTGCTTAGTAACCATGTGCTAAGACTCTTTTTATCATGCAAAAAAATGCCAAACTAAAAAAGAAACACAACAAATTAAAGAGCTGGTAAAAGCCAACTGGATTAGCCAAACTCCCAAACTATTTGCCTAACACATTGCAGTTCTTATCTTCAAAGCTCATTTATAAATATCTTAACCTAAACTTATACTCCATCCGTCCAAAAATAAATACATGCTTTTATTTTGCATAAAGTTTTTAAATTTTCACTAACTATATATTATTCAACAATCAAATATCATTCTACTATCTCTTTTAACTGGATGAAATACAAGATATTTATTTGGATGAAAGCTAAATATACGCAACGGTTTCGTAACTAACGACGACGCAACTAACTTTGAAAATTACCATTCACGCAAAATACTTTCAAATTTGGAACAACGTCTTAATATGACCGGTAACTAACAAGTTACCGGGTCAAAGTTTGAAAATGACATAAATGGTCCATGTGGCTATGCCGACTTTCACGTGTAATCCATTTACTTTATTTTCGGTTAAAAAGTTTCAATAATAGTCCTTATGGTCATTGACTTTCGGATATAGTCCTTTTTGCCGCTTTCATCCGTTTTGTCTGCTTTTCTTACGTTTTGTCCGTTTTTTTACGTTTTATCGGTTTCATCCGTTTTGTCCGCTTTTTCACATTTTTGTCCGCTTTTCACGTTTTGTATGTTTTCTTTCGTTTTGCCGCCATTCATCCGTTGTTCTTACGTTTTGTCTGTTTTTCTTATGTTTTTATCATTTTTTGTCCTATTTTGTACTAATTAAACATATTGAAATTTTTTTCCAAAAAGAAAAAAAAAATTGGAAAAAAATTTTCCAAAAAAAAATTGGAATTTTTTCCCAAATTTTTAACAAAAAATTGGAAAAAAAATATTTCAGAAAAAAAAATTTGAAAAAAAATATAATTTTTTTTTTGAAATTTGAAAATTTTTTATTTTTTTCGGATATATTTTTCTTCCAATTTTTTTTTTCAAAATTTTTTTGGAATTTTTTTTTCTACTTTGCAAAAAAATTCAATTTTTTTTTTCTTTTTGGAAAAAAATTTCAATATGTTTAAATAGTACAGAAACGTAAAAAAAACGGACAAAATGTAAGAAAAACGGACAAAAAAGGATGAAAACTGTTAAAAACGGACAAAACATAAGAACAATGGATAAAAACGATAGAAAATAGACAAAACGTAACAAAAACGGACAAAAACGGACAAAAAATGTAAGAAAACGGACAAAACGGATGAAAACCGATAAAACGTAAGAAAACGGACAAAACGTAAGAAAACGGACAAAACGGATGAAAAACTAAAATGACTATATCCGAAAGTCAATGACCATAGGACTATTATCGAAACTTTTTAACCGAAAATAAAGTCAATGGACGACCGTGAAAGTCAACGCAGCCACATGGACCATTTATGTCATTTTTAAACTTTGACCCTCAGTAACTTGTTAGTTAACGGTCATATGCTCCAAATTGAAAGATTTTCATGATAAATGGTAATTTTCAAAGTCATTACAGACATCGTTAGCTCAAAACCACGTCATGCTTTTTACTTTCACCCTATTTATTTTCATGACAAGACAAAATAAAAGGTAGACATTTATTTTCGGACTAAAGAAGTATATAAATATAAATCTTAAATATATGAAAAGTCTCTCCAAAAAACAAATAGCTACTAAAGGTAGGCATCCCTCAGCTGTAGTATAAATTAGTCCCTCTTTCTTATTCTTTTTTCATAACCCATCGATCTTTTTATTCTCAATTTTTTTTCTCTTCTTTTTTTTTTGAACGGCAAAATTTTATTAACTAGCAAGACGCTAGAACAAAACATTACAATGAAATTAAATAAGGGATTTTAAGCCAAACATCCCTAGAAAAAGACCTTTTACATCTGTTATTACACCAAAGAAAAGAAAGAGACACGATATCATCGAAGATCATCGAACGAGTAGGCGGAGTAACATAAAAAATGGTACGGTTCCTCAACCCCCATATGGACCACCAAGTAACAAAGAAAACGCCTTCGAGTAAACTTTTAACATTAGATGGAAGCCGAATAGAAGAGAACCATGAATACCAATCTGAAAATGAAGACCATAACTACCTCAACCGGAGCAACCATATGGACCTCAACCGGAGCAACCACTTTTCGATATCTCAAGGGTAGCAATTCGTCTCCCCAAAGCAAAATTATATCTACTTCAAATTTCTCTACACGGGGCCGAAATGGTCCAAAAGCCTCACTTCATGCGGTTATTGATGACCAAATGGTTGAAACCATGAAGACGAAACAAAAAAGTTTGTATGATGTTTTAAATGTCAAGAGTAACGCTAAGTCTTTTGAGATAAAAAGCGCGTACAGGTCTTTAGCCAAGCGGTATCATCCATATGCTTGTCACACGGATAAAAATGATGGTTGTGATTTTATTGATATTCATAATGCTTATGTTACGTTGTCTTATCCTACTACACGAGCTTTGTATGATCTCAAAATTAGTAATGGATTAGAACGACGATCGGGAAGATTGTATGCCACTATGGGACCAAGTTCCAGAATTTATACTGGACAACGATGGGAGACCGATCAGTGTTGGTAGATTATATTAATGTCTCGATTTAAAATCCAAGACATTAGAATTCAGATTATTAGTGTAACCGCAAAAAAAACTTTGTAAATTCCTGCCTCATTTTCATATGTTATCTTTCACTCTTTAGAATCAAGACACATTCATGTAAATCTTCATTTTCATATGTTATCTTTCACTCTTTAGAATCAAGACACATTCATGTAAATCTTATTGATACTGTAACTGTTAGTAACAGATTTAGAGAGACAATGGAGATGTCCCTTACTTCGTCAATACCCTCGGAACTGAAGTATCCTCTGTTATCTTAGACACTCTGAAGGATCGGGTACCTCGTCAATTACACAAACCAAACAAAATTTAAAGAACGAGTTATCTTCTATTTTATATCAATTACAGTACAATACTGGGGGCATCACTTTGAGTAACTCAGTATATGTTATTGTGCAAATCTTCCAACTTCAATCCCACATTGGTTAAGAAAGTATATTGTTGATGGCTTATATATCCTAGTGTATATGGTTCATTTAGTTAAAGATTAGTATTATGTCTTTGAGTTGGCCATACGACACTTCTAAATAATATGAGTGTGTTATATCTGACTCGAAAACTTATACGATTCTTAAATTTTTATATTAAAAAGATTGAAAATAAAGCTTGAGGCGCAGGCAAGGATCTTCACATGCTTGTTACGAATGTTTATATTTCAATAAAAGAACTAGTTATCCATACCTCTCTTAAAATGATTCTAATATCCTTTAATTTAATTTTGTTTTGTTTTATTATAAACTACGTAACTAAAAGTAAGAAACATAAAATATAAAGTTTAACAAAATAAAAAGTTTAACAAAAAAGAAAATATGAAACACAACAAAAAATACGAAACTATAAAACGATAAAAACTATATTTTGTTGTTAAAGTGAGTAAATGTGGGTCACAAGGGTACTAGTAGTTTGTTATTCATATTCTTTATTATTAGCTTTACATATCTGACTCGAAAACTTATACGATTCTTAAATTTTTATATTAAAGATTGAAAATAAAGCTCTGTTGTGAGGCGCGAGCAAGGATCTTCACATGCTTGTTACGAATGTTTATATTTCAATAAAAGAACTAGTTATCCATACCTCTCTTAAAATGATTCTAATATCCTTTAATTTAATTTAATTTTGTTTTATTATAAACTACATAACTAAAAGTAAGAAACCTAAAATATAAAGTTTAACAAAATAAAAGTTTAACAAAAAAAAATATGAAACACAACAAAATATACGGAACTATAAAACGATAAAAAAAAAAAACTAGATTTTGTTGTTAAGTGAGTAAATGCGGGTCAGAAGGGTACTAGTAGTTTGTTATTTATTCATATTCTTTATTATTAGCTTTACAAAGTCATTTTGACATTTTCGATACTTTTTTACCATCCACAAAAACACTATACACTTTAGTTTTATTTAAGATTTCTAGAACATGGCATATGTTCATTGTTAATATAGTTTGAACTTGTAACTTTTATTTAAAGAACTTTTAACTCTTTAAAAAACAAGTAGATTGGACTAAATGATGATTTATAATATTCTTATCATAGGTTTCTAATCAACACTGTGCATCTTTTAATTGATCATGTTGTAATCATTAGTACAATAATACCATTAGATATTACTGGTTCCTTTTTCAATAATGAGATCTATACTAATCTATGTATCAACAAGTTATTTACGTTACATATTCGACAAGAGAAACAATTTTTCGACACTTCACGGTCTTAAGCATTTTCTAACGTCAATTTTTATCTCACAACATATTTTATAGTTGTCTATCAACGAAATTTGAACCTACAATCTCTGATTGGTAGACAATATTGAAATTTCTCTCATGGAACTCTAAACTTGAATATTGGCCTTTGAACTAGTAAAGGATCATCAGTTCATCACTATTATTGAGAAGTTTCTGTTACATACTAAAATAATTGAACATTTCATTTGTTGGATAGAATCATCTTTAAATTATTATGCATACATAATTATACCAAACTGTTAGTCAAGATTGCTAGCACACTTGGCAATTCGGCATAGTAGACCCGATATGAATTGTGACATACCCTCAAATACAATGTTCAATATTGCAACTCAAATGAAAGTCAACATTGCAAATTAATTTCGTCACTTTCCTTGCCTTTTTGGAGAAGAAGTGTTAAATTAAGTGTTCTTAAATTGAGTATTAGATACTTGTGGGCTAGCACTACAATGAAAATAGTATAGTACTACACTAGCTAGGTATTTAAATATATATATTTTTAAAGTCAATTGACATAGGCCAACTTAATGATAGTAGAAGATTATACATGACTTTTACACTATGCTTATGATCACGTTGCATTTGTTTTTGCTTTTGGTAAAGTAATATTTGCATCATAAGCTTGATATTAATTTAATGTATATACTGAAAAAGGGGTAAGTGACCTTTTATTTCATAAAAGCTCTTATATCAGTTTAACGGCTAACATGAATGAAGTAAATTGTGTAACATAATACGTAGTAACTGAAAAGAAATAATAATATGATTTGTAATTTTGAACTTATGGCTTTTGTTTTACGATGTACTAGTTATAATGCCCGCGTACGCGCGGGATTTTTTCTAATTTTTTAAATAATGTATTTTTTTCCATTATAAATCTAATTTTTTTGTTAATTATTGTTTGTAATTTTTAAGTATTGTGTATTGTTGGTGGAACATCCCCTCTTTGTTTCATATTCATCAAATTAATGTTAGTCATCGCCAGGCATGGGTAATAGCCGGGCCAGATCGTTGTATATGTCAATTAAGATCCATGTTGATAAAAAAAGTTTAAAAGAGGCCGTAATACGCGTGTTTTCATGGTTTGTGAGAAGCTTTTGGTTAAATCATGTTTTTTGCATCAGTAATTTAGTTATACGAATAGTTTACTCTTTTGTATTCTACCTTTTATATGAATTATATTTTTTTTGTGATAATGTATATAAATAAAACATAAGCAACAACCGGTAAACAACCATTTATCTTTTACAACTTCACACAACAAAAGGTCCTTCAAATACCACCCTATGATCACTTTCAATAGGTTCATCCAAACACTCCTTTAGATTAACTAATAGTCAAATTTCGTTGTATTCCAACAAAATCATTTCATATCACTTAGCACATTTAAGAAGCAATGTGGGAGTACCTTGGTGCGGGACTATATTTGCCAATTGGATAAATGGTGAGAATTCTACTTTCGGGGCATATTTAACAGCCTCAATGGCAAACTTCAAAGGCAAAATCCTCTTTAGTTGTAGAACATGAAGGCATCTTGGCTTTCTGCGAATTGGTCATATCTTTTGCTAATACCCTTGTTTATCAAAGTTGTCGGCTATTTCAACGTATAGAAGTTTCAAACTTTCAAAACTTGAGCCGCCGCAGCATTGATGGAAGTCAAATGCGACGAACCTAAATCAATAATCAAGTAACGTTAAAAGTGCAATTGGCTTACACGCGTAGTCTCCAGCAGATGAAACTTACAAAATTCTATTTATTAAAGTTATTCTTAAACGGGTATGAAGATTGACCTAACGTCTGGAAGTTTTTCATTTCTGCGGCGATTTCTGTAACATTTTTTTTTCTCTAAAAGATAAGGTGATTACATTCCTTTGGTGACATTGCACTAAAACTTAACCAGTAAAACCTGTTACAACCCACATATGAAATACCATGCAAATTTTATGGAAGGGACAAAAGAACCCGCCATCATTTGAGGAGAGTTATTTTACATACCAAACTTTTCTTACATACTAAGGGACTCATCTCCACCATTCATTTAAAAAGAAATCAATGGTTGAGATTAAAAGATTTATTATTTCACATATTTTTATAATTTAAATATCTCTTAAACCGTTAATCGTTAAGCAAAATAATTATACCATCGCGACGAGCATTTAATTATCTTTCTATAGACCAAGACTTTGATATATTTTCAAAAAAAAATCGCTTTTTTCACGCTTTTCGTATTTTTTTCGTTTTTCTTCAAACCGAATTTGCATGAAATATCATATATGAATTAACACTAATTTGAATATCACATGTGATATTAGTGTTAAATCACATATGATATGTAATAGGATATGTGATACTATTGTTAAATCATATATGATAAATCACATATGATATAAATATCATATATGATATAACACTAATATCATATATGATATAACACTAATAGTGTTATATCATATATGATTTTTTTAATGTAAATTTCTGTAACGTAAAAAAACGAAAAAAACTAAAAAAAAATGTAAA
Organism: Chrysanthemum lavandulifolium; assembly: GCA_022545495.1. Taxonomy (NCBI): domain Eukaryota; kingdom Viridiplantae; phylum Streptophyta; class Magnoliopsida; order Asterales; family Asteraceae; genus Chrysanthemum; species Chrysanthemum lavandulifolium. The sequence goes on along the minus strand of CM040242.1, from coordinate 41,305,011 downwards.
AAATACGAAAAAAAAAATTGTCGAAAGTATATCAAAGTGCCTATCTATAGAAAGATAATTAAATGTTCGTCGCAATGATATATATTTTTTCGCTTAACGATTAACGGTTTGAAAGTTATTAATATTTGAAAAAATAGGATGAAAGTGCGTTTTTTAAATTGTTGGGATTAATCTTATCCATTAGATCAAATAAAAATGGTTGGTGAAGATTGATCCCTTGATATGTAAATAATCTTTTGTCCTCAAATGATCTTAAATCATATATAAATATATAAATATGGCCAGCTAGTTATGTAGCCAATAGTATGTAATATGCATATAAGCATCAAGTAGACTATTACATGTACAAAGTGTGTTATTTAGTGTGAGTTAATGCAAACAAAAAAAACCCATAAAAAGCTATGCTAAAATCACATATTTGAATGATAAAACTCATTAATAGGATTCATATAACTTTCTGTGAACATTTGTACCAAAATACCCAACCAAATTTGGTGTTGGAAAAATTTATTGAGTGTTGCCAACACTGTTATTGAAAACCATATTTGACACATTGATATTTCTAGAACAAATAACTAACTTTTAACAATAAGCGTTAAGGGTCACCCATTCATACTTAGAAAATCTCGACCCACACCAAAATTACCCATTACCAGACTTGTTCGGCTCATTTTGGCACCCATCTATATCTATTTAAGTATGCCTTTTAGTGGGATCAATATAGTTTTGCAAACCTTGAGTCGCCATTTCAGTAGCAAATCATGACCATCGATGGGCTTTCCTTTCTTTTGACACTTATCGCTTGCTCTAAACATGAATCAAACAAACAATTAACTGCATACGACATGAATACAACACATAGTTGAACTTACAATAACCCCTTGCACATAATGAAGAAAGCCACTTTTAAAAGCGGCATATTTTCTGCTCGTATAAATCAAGAGAGTTTGGCCTAAACGGGTATTTGGCGACACAAAAAATCAATATATGGTGTTTGGTTATAGCGAAACTCATTCTGGTTACCTAATTATTTAGGTATTATGTAAACAATAGTAGATATTCAGTTCAAAGAGCGTTTGAGAAAGCTTATTTGCACAATTATGGTTATATACAAACTAATTTATTAGCTACGTTGAGGTAATTTACCTAGAAGTTTTTGAGCAACAATATCAAAATCAATTGAAAGGTCATCAACTAATGTATAGATACTTGCACAATCACTAATTACCATCCATGGTACATCATATACCTATTACTAAAAGGACAATAGCAATGAACTCAACAATGAAAATTCTTGATTGCAAGCAATTCATGAAGAGCTACTAACCTGTGCACTTCATGTCTAAAGAAAACCTAGATTCGTTAGTACTCACAATTACGCCTGAACTCACTGAAGAAACCAAAGACAGTCCCGTGTACCTACTTCTGGAATACATAGTCCCGTCCCCTGAATCTACCGTTCAAGATCTTAAAGTCGAAGCCTCAAAGGCTTTTCAAGAAGTTTATTTGATTCTAAAAAGATTTCAAGTAGAAAAGGTTGTTGGATATATTTTCAGTAAATTAACATAAATGTAAAACTATCTAACTATCCGCCTAACTTAAACCACATGATTACCTAATTAACTTATTATCTGATACCGATACTTAAAGTCACAAAAACCACTTTGAAAACGCACATCTAAACTATCATGCATCGTTGACAGACTATATTTGCAGTGACATTCGATTGTAGGCTTACCCAAGTAATAGCATCGGACCGAGCTTTAAAGGCTCATGGATCGAACTATAAGCTTCCTTGTTCAATACGGAGGATCTCTCTTCCATATTGTTTCGAGCTTTTGGGAACAGAGCAGCCCAACAACCATTGTTCTTCCGCTCACAGACCGGCCCCCACTCGTAATTGGTTCGGTGTGAAGGTGGATTATCATCTTCATTCTTGCAGTTGTCATACAAAGATTATAAAATTATATATAGGTTTCATGACAAACACTTCTACCTGTGTAAAATTTACAATAGCGAGCATATACTATGACCTTGTAACCTTAAATGTAGATGTGAAACCCGCAATCAAAATTGTCATCATGAAGTTAAATGAGGTACAAAAGGACCTTAACATCCGTGACTCTAGGTGTTCATAAACAATAATAAAAGGCACTAATGCTTTTATATACGTTTAAATATAAGTGTAATGACTACGACAAAGGTTGCAATCTATATATATGTATCCGTGAGGCGACACCCTAACGGACAAAACATAGATGTTGCATATTGACTAAACTCAAACACATACCAAATATGAGGCATACACATACGCCAATGCTCTTCCAATCATGTGTCTCTTTCCTTTACTCCCTTATAGGTAACTTCCTTTATCGTTAGATATAATGTTCAAACATTCGTTATCATGAGTATGTGTTTGTTAATGCTTCTTTAAAATTCCTCTCTTTTGTGCCTTCACTTAATATCATTATGAAGTAGCTTCCTTTATAGTTATATACGGCTATTAGTTTTAATGAACATGTGTTCGACATATATATAATTCTACATATTTATAGTAACTATCAGCATACTTATTTTATATGAACATACACCTTATGTGTCAGTATTATATTTTCTTAGGTAACAGTCATTATATTCGGTTCATCGCTAAATTACAGATTGACAAACTATAATTATCTACCATACAAAATGCAATAACCTTTGTATTGCTTACTTAATATTCTAAAAACTAACTATTCAGGAAATAGTTCTATTGAACACACTCAAACTAAAAAATCGATAAAATGACTAATACCGTTTGTTAAAGCTAAACAGTAGTAACCAATTATAATTGCAAAACAATTTTTCTAAAAAAAAATTAACAAAAGTGAACCTTACATACTCTTTAAGGATTTTTTTAGAACAGTGCTCTTTCCGGCACCCATGCCACCACCCATGAAGAGGAGCACCAAAGCGGGCTTCTATCACAATGAGCCATGGACCCCATTACCTCCGTGAAGGCATCTACAATATCACCTTTTTTGGGTGTGTTAGTTGTAATCACTTCGAGTTCCTCGACCATTGCTGAGAACGTCGTTGTAACTTTTAAGTCCTTTGTCACTCTATCGAATCTTTGCTTTCTACATGTACATCAAACTCAACTCATAAACCAAAACACAGGTACAAATATTATACATAAATCAACAATTACAACTATGAGGGATTAAAAAAATAATTAGAGCACCAATTAAACTAAAAAACATGAAATCAAAGAACCCTCGTGGAGATTTACTAACCATAATTAAATATTATACATAAATAAAAAATAATTAAATATTATACATAAATCAACAATTATAACCATGAGGGATTAAAAAAATAATTAGAGCACCAATTAAACTCAAAAAAACATGAAATCAAAGAACCCATATGGAGATTTACTAACTAATAGAGAACCACCCATCCTATTACTCTATGATCTTCTCCTTTTCAACATTTATTAATCAAATTATAGCCTCAATCAAACCCTAATTTTATCCAAATTAAAACAAAATTAACAGAAAATTCACAACCCTTTAAAATCAAACTTAAAACAAAATCATACCTTTAGACCATTTGAAGAGTTTTTGTTCTTCTATACATAATAATTAAATTAAAACAGATTCACCCAATTTTTTATTTAGGGTTCGATGAGTTTGAAAGAAAAATAATGTTTGTGTGATTGATGTTGGGTTTTGTTTGTCTAAAGTTTAGTTTTAACCCCTCAAATATTTGTATATTACTCCGCTTTTTTGAAGTTTTAATTTTTTGTATTTGTGACACATATACTTTTTAACTCGATTTTTTCATAAAAACGAATTTTTATAAATTTTTGTCAAATATAGAAATATTTAAGGTTTTTTAATAATTAAAAAGTTTTTTAAAAAATCAAATTAAAAAAATTATTACTAAAAAAGGAATGAATTGATTTTTTTGAAATGAAAAATTCCCAATAGGGATTTTGTTTTACTATATAAAAGATGTCCTCCAGCAGTTATGATGTATGTCCTCCAGCAGTTATCATCACAAAAATCATTCTATTTATTAGAAATTCATTTGTGAGTGGCTTTATCGGTTGGTTGGGATGGATGAAAACTATAAAGTTCTTAAAACATCTAAACAATCAAAATTATTAATGAGATATGTACAAAAATTAACATGAAAAATATATATGTTTTACTCAGTGTTTCCCACAAGACTTAGATTAAAAAACGTTTCTTCTTATGTTTTCCATTAAATTCCTTGCTTGTCTTAATATTCTTTGTGTACAATCTAGTTTGTGTACTAGAAGGATTATTCCAAAATACAATACCAGGACATTAGGGCCTAATATAATCTAATCGTGTTAACGAGTGAATTTAGGTCGATATGTAAGACAATTCATATTTAAGTCCCAACACACGGTCACTTTCAACGTTACTATTAATGAAACAATACAAATATACAATGCACCTGCATTATTGAGCTTTTTTGACAACCTTGCAGTGTACGATTAATTAAGGATACACTTGTGTTTCTATATGCAAAGTATTGTTATATTGAATGCATCAAAATCAAATTCATAGTATGAAAGAATATTAATGTATCGTTACTTGATCCATGTCGACAAAACTTAGGTGTCTTGTTTGTTTATTAAGAGGTTCGAATCAATCGAACCGCACATCCGAATCAACTGAGGCGGAAATGTCCGAACTGATCCAATAAGACTGCTTTGTTTTATATAAAAAACGTGTGAATATTTAAAAAAAAATAGGTTTTGGATTAAATGATGTTAGTTCTATAACTTTTAAATCAAGCACCAACATTTGATCCAATACTTTGTGAAAACACTTATGAATTGTTTGTTTCGAGTGGTAAAACCTACACTTCAAACTAAAAAACATTGGTTGCGTCGATTGCTATTAGGAAGATAGCCATTTTTCCCTTCACCGATACATGTTTGCTATCTTTTAACCAACCTTTTGTTTAAAATGCTTGCACAATAAAACAAATGAATCACGAGACGTGCGTAATAACTCCATACATTGTAACTTAACAACTAACACATATAAACTTTTAGATAAGAGCGATGGATTCTAAAGACCTGCTAGTTGCATAGACAGAAAATATGCGTAACAAGGATGAAGGCTTAAATACAAACCACACAAATTTATGACACCGTGCATGAATGAAGCATATGGCTTTAAAAGTGACGCATATAAATCTCCACACAATTAAGAACAATGAACCCCATAAACGTTGCATATATAAATATGCATTATTGCTCAAAATGTGACAGCATGCTTTCAAGAACCCACCAATTAACCAAAAGATAAATAGTTTTAAACCTCTAATAAGCTAATAATAAAAAAGAACAACCTGATGAAGTGGCAGCTGGTGGTCGGAGATGAAGTGGCAGCTGGTGGTCGGAGATGAAGGGGCGGCCGGCATTAGGTGGTGGCCAAAGATGGGGGTGGGCTGCAATATGTGTTTAGGGTCTCGAGAGGTTTGGGAGGGAATATGGGAGAATGAGTTCAACAAGAGGCATTAAGATACCATTTCCAAGTCTAGACCATTAAGATGTTTTTACATCTGACCGCGTCTGAATGAGAAAAAAAAATCAAACGGTCTTAACGCCTAAAATGTCTGACCGATTAAGAGGTTTGGTTCATTAAGAGGCTGTTAAGATGTTTTTAAGAAAACAAACACTACCTTAGATGCTTGAGAATTATGGGACGGTATCATACGATGAGGTCTCAGTTATACGAGTTGGCTCGTTAGCAATTTTTTTTTTTTTTTTTTTTTTTTCTATGATGGCTCACCGCAACAATAAAACGAGTCAATCTAGCTAGTTGAGATATAAAAATGGGTTGAGTTATTGTAAGCGGTTAGCTTTTTATCGGGACCACCCTAGTTTTTTGTTTTTTTTTTTTTTTTATTTTATAATTTTGTTTATATCAAAAGTTTATAAACCCGAAAACGCGAATCGTAAATATAAAGTTTAATAAGCTCAAACGCTTAAAACCGCCGAAATACGAACGTAAACCGACAAAAACTGCGTTATATTGAAAAAATGGGGACAAGGAATATTCCCTATGGATGTATTTCCACAGGGAGGCTCCAATACAGATCACAAATAAAATATCTATTACAGTAATAAATTTGTTTAACGAGTTAATTCAGGTTTCATGTTTTAGTCCCAAGTCCCAAACACACGGTCACTTTCAATGCTACTTTGTGGTTCCTTTTTTTCCAATTAAGGAAATAATACAAATATATAATGTATTATTAGGCATTGTTGACAACCTTGCATTGTACGATATTAATTAAGGATACACTTTTTCTATATGCACAGTATGCATCAAATTAAAATCAAAATTCAAAGTATGAAAGAATATTAATGTATCGTTACTTGATCCATGTCGACAAAAATTACATGCATGAGAATTATGGAACGTGTATCATACGATGAGTGGGACTGGACGTCTGGTTATACTAGTTGGTTGCGTTAGCAAAACATTTTTTTTCTATGATGGCTCACTCTTGCAACGATAAAACGAATCTATTTAGCTAGTAGAGATATAACAATATAGCAAAACTTTTTTTCTATGATCTCTCTATCCGTATGCTCAAGTACATTATTAGCCTAGTAGCCATGTGCTCAGACTCTTTTTATCATGCAAAAATTGCCAAACTAAAAAAGAAACACAACAAAGAGCAGGCAAAAGCCAATTGGATTAGCCAAACTCCCAAACTGTTTGCCTAACACATTGCAGTTCTTATCTTTCAAAGCTCAAATTTTTTCTCACCAAAACAAATTCATTTTAATAACATGTACTTTGATCTATATATAACTCTTATAACTTAACCTAAACTTAAATAAATAAAATCTATGGAAAACCTTATCTACAAAACAAATACTAGCTACTAAAGGTTGGCACCCATCAGTTGTAGTATAAATAAGTCCCACTTCTTATTCTTTTGCATAACCCACCAATCCTTCTATTCTCAAGTTTTTTCTGTTAAACATAAATATGGCGGGAACCATAACTACCTCAACCGGAGCAACCACTTTTCGATATCTCAGTGGTAACAATTCGTCTCCCCAAAGCAAAATTATATCTACTTCAAATTTCTCTAATCGGGGCCAAAATGGTCCAAAAGCCTCACTTCATGCGGTTATTGATGAGCCAGTGGTTGAAACCATAAAGACGAAACAAAAAAGTTTGTATGATGTTTTAAATGTGAGGTGTAACGCTACGTCTTTTGAGATAAAAAGCGCGTATAGATCTTTGGCCAAGCGGTATCATCCAGATGCTTGTCACACGGATAAAAATGATGGTTGTGATTTTATTGATATTCATAATGCTTATGTTACGTTGTCTTATCCTACTACACGAGCTTTGTATGATCTCAATATTAGTAATGGATTAGAACGACGATCGGGGAGATTGTATGCCACTATGGGACCAGGTTCCGGAATTCGCACTGGACAACGATGGGAGACCGATCAGTGCTGGTAGATTATATTAATGTCTGGATTTAAAATCCAAGACATTAGAATTCAGATTATTAGTGTAATGGCAAAAAAAAAAACTTTGTAAATTCCTGCCTCATTTTCGTATGTTATCTTTCACTCTTTAGAATAAAGACACATTCATGTAAATATTATTGATATTGTAACTGTTAATAACAGATTTAGTATGAAATTGATAATTGGTAGTCTTGTTAAGACATTACATATTGTCTAGAGAGACAATGGGGATGTCCCATTCTTCGTAAATACCCTCGGAACTAAAGTAACCTCCGTTATCTTAGACACTCTGAAGGATCGGATACCTGATACCTCGTCAATATACAAACCAAACAAAATTTGAAGTACGAGTTATCTTCCATCAAATATCATTTACAATACAGGAGGCATCACTTTTAGTAACTCAATATATACTATTATGTTATTGTGAAAATCTTCCGACTTCAATTACACATTGGTTAAGAAAGTATATTGTTGCTAGCTTATATGTCATATTGTAAATCGATAATTTAATTAAGGGCAAATTGTCTGAAAAGGCATCGAAATTGCCACATTTTCCTTTTGTAGGCATCGAACTTTTTTCCTTTCTAAAGTAGCCTAAACTTGCCTAATTTTCCTTTTGTAGCCTCTAATCAAAATTAATTACATAAATTTACATAAATCATCCCTGGCTCTAAACAATTACACGCTCATCCTTGAGTCAATTACATAAAAGGTCCTGTGGCACTAATAATTTACACATTTCGTCCTTGTAGCTATAAACTTAAACTAATCCAGTACCACCATCCACCCGCCGCCACCATCCAAAACTTGTGTGCTCCTCGTCGGGTTTCTTTGTGGTGAGTTTCGTGTGGTAAATCTTCAAATAATCACCATCAACTAACTTATACTTGGTGGCCAAAGTATAACATGCACAGTATATCTCGATATGCAACAGAAATATTGATACTTGCATCAAAATGTTATCATTGGTACTTGACTACTTGCAATTCACTAGATGAATTTGTATTGAATTTTTTTTTGAAGAATCTTTTGAGTTACAAGTAAGCAAATGACAACTCTTTTGAGTTATATAAACACTTTAAAACCAAAAGATTACTTCATTTGCTTACTTGTAACTCAAAAGATTCTTCAAGCACATTTGTATCTGGTACAACTTAACAAAGATATGCATGAGAAAGGAGTAGGTTGTGTCTTTGAATGTACGACTACGTGGCGGGATTACGGGCATGCCTTCACCTCCCGCCGGTGGAAATACACCGTGGCATATCCTTTATAAGCAACAACTTGGGGTTCATTCAGTGCTCCAGTTCTTTACCGGTCAATTCAAGATAATTCACTTAAATCACTTCAGATGTGGCAAAAATGATTTCCAATGAGTTTCAAAATGTAGAAAACTATGCGAAACATACATAGTCTTAAATCGTAGTCGCACAAACAAGTCCTTCACTTTACTTACACAATTTCACGATAAAAACCCATGTATTCACCTTCCAAGACATTGGGTGTGTCCAGTGCCACAGAGTGACATATGGCTCAATTCTATTGGCTGAAGCTCATCGATTAGATTATTGTAGTAGTTGATCCTTCTTGGTTGATGCCCATTTCCGCTTTTCGCCTACATGTTAAACATTAATTTCCATATCGCTTTTTGACTTTTTTTTCTTTTCTTTCCAAATTATTTAAAAAGTATGTCTAAAACTATACCGTAATATTCTACTCCATGAAAGGGAAAATCGATAGGCATTTATACCCATTTTCTTCATAGTCCGCACATCTTCCTGCTTATAGGGGTAAAAACTATTAATACTAGATGAGTTGAATTAATTTTGTTTTACAAAATAATTGCTTGTAAAGCTTGACCTTTGTTTTATGGTAAGCATCAACAAGATTATTTCCATTATCGCCGCCAACAATGCGCCCTGCAGTATAAAAATTAAGAGAAAACATCCATTCATTATGCCCGGAAAAAATCTAATTAAGTGAGATATTACAAAATATTCGCTCCCCTACCACCTTCAGATGTTGCACCTTCAACTGCAAAGAAAATTTGAAAACACATACGGCTAGATTAGAAGATTGCGTATCAACTTTCAAATCGATGTCTATCTTGAATTGATCCTAATTAGCTTAGGGTGTTTGGGATTGCTTATTGTGGCTATTTATCTACTGGCATCTAAAACAAGCAACTCTAAACCCGCTTATTAGTAATGTAATATTTCATTCACTAGTAATTTGATAAGCAAGAAGACTAAGCAATCCTAAAAATGCTTAAATGATGTGATCAAACCCATGATTCTTGACCCATAGAAACCAATCGGATTGATCATATTCTATCTATAAATAATACCCATTATCCAAAATGCATAAACAAAAACATAATGCAATATCAAGAATGCAAATACTTGTGGGTTTCAATTGTTTTATAAAAATAAAAATGCATATACGATAAGAAGAGGTTCCAAGACCCCGTGAAATCTAGGTCAAAATCAACGGAGTTGATATCATCGTGAAATGAACTATTTCACTTGCCATTGTCATTTCAAGCACATTTGTATTTGGTTTTAAGGTGTTTATATAACTCAAAAGAGTTGTCATTTGCTTACTTCTATACTCTATCTTGAAAGGGATGTGAGAAAGAGTAGAAGATAGATTTTATGATATAAAGTTACACAAGGATGAACGGTGTAATTGTTTAGAGCCACATGGATGATTTATGTAAATTTATGTAATTAATTTTTGATTAGAGGCTACAAAAGGAAAATTAGGCAAGTTTAGGGCTATTTTAGGAAAAAAAAAAAAGTTCGATGCCCACAAAAGGAAAAGGTGGCAAGTTCGATGCCTTTTCAGACAATTTGCCCTTTAATTAAATATTAGTGTTATGTCTTTAAGTCACCTATAGAGCACTTAAATAATATGAGTGTGTTATATCTGACTCGAAAACTTATACGATCCTTAAATTTTTTAAACTCGAAAACTTATACGATTTTTAAATTTTTTATATTAAAGATATAAAATAAATGAGGATTTTTTACCCGCGCTCTACTGTGGGGAGCGGGCAAAGATCTTCACATGCTTGTTATGAATGTCTATATTTCATTAAAGGGACGAGTTATCAATACCCCTCTTAAAATGATTTTAATATCCTTTTATTCTATTTTGTTTTATTATAAACTACAGAACTGAAAGTAAGTAATATAAAATATAAAGTTTTATGAGATAAAAATTATTAAAAAAGCAATACGGAACACAACGGAAAATACGAATTATAAAACGATAAAAAACTATCATTTCTTTGTTAAAGTGAGTAAATGTGAGGTACCATATTATTAGCTTTAAACAAAGTCATTTTGATACTAGTCTTGTTGTGTCCGATATCGGGTAGGAATAGTTTCATTGCTTTGTTTCATGGATGGGAGTGTCCATTTCCAGATTTCTAGTGTATGTGAAGGAGTTTATAATTTGCGTTGGTACTAACGAGTGTAGAAACCCGCGCGATGCAGCGGGATTGGCTTCAAAGGACTTACTTTGTAACGACACTTAAACCTTAGGGACTATTTTTGTCAAATTGCTATAGATAGCAATTAATGCTCTGAGGACTTACTTTGCAACGACACTTAAACCTCGTGGACCTGCTTTTTGCCAAGTCGTGAAACTTTGCATTTAATGTTTGGTTAGGACTTACCTTGCAACGCCGCTTAAACCTTAGGGACTATTTTTGCCGATTGCTATAATTAGCAATTAATGATGCAGACTTATTTTGCGTAGCCACTGAACCTCGTGGACTGTTTTTGCCAAGTTGGGAAAGTTTCATTTAATGCGCTTTTGCAAAACTTGATGTCACGCTTTTAGTATATATACTAATATAAATATTCACTCTTTGCACAACAAACAATGTCAGTTTGACATTTTCGATACTTTTTACCATCCATGAAAACACTATATACTTGGGATAATGGCTATAATTTTGAAATTAATTACTACAATCCTTCCTAAAAATACACTAAGATTAAATCGAGTGACTCACGTAAAAAATTATGACCCACAAAAGAATCAGGACCCATATTTATAAAGACAAAATTAGGTAATTAACTACAATAAATTAGTATTTAATATATTCCCATATACTTCAGTTTTATTTATGATTTCTAGAACATGGCATGTGTTCATTGTTAATATAGTTTGAACTTGCAACTTTTAATTAAAGAACTTTTAACTCTTAAAGAAACAAGTAGACTAGATTACGATTTATATTATTCTTATCATAGGTTTCTAATCAATACTATGCACCTTTTAATTGATCATCATGTAATCATTAGTACCATAATTACGGGTGTCAATTTTCGACACGACACGATAAATGACACGAACCTGACACGAAATTAAACAGAGGATAAATGGGTTTGGGTAAAAAACAGGTCAACCCGTTAACCCGTTTAATAAACGGGTTGCGTTTGGGTTGAGTAAGGATTAAACAGGTCAACCTATGAATCCGTTTAAGTATATAATGCTACTAAAATTAAAATATGTAACTTGGATTTTATGTTGGATTTAGATTAAATGTATTTTGTTATGTATTTAATATATGAGTGAATTACGATTATATTAAGATATCATTGAAATTGTTGCATAGTTATTTCAGACGTTACTTTTATCTTTTTTAGAATTTTACATCATTTTTGCATTTAAACTAGTTAAATTGAAAACCACTAACCTTATTCACCGCTTGAACTATTTACTTAAACAGGTTAAACTGATCACAAATGGGTTACACGCGTTATGTAGGTGTGGATTATGGTTGAGTTTCTTGGCACGATTATACATGGGTCATGTTTGGGTAGAGGTTATAATAACACGCCAACCCGCGAACTCGAATAGGTTAATCTGAACACGACTCGATTGCCATATCTAACCATAATACCATTAGATATTTTTTATTGAACAATATACCATTAGATATTACTGATTCCTTTTTCAAATAATGAGAGATATAATAATTTATGTATCTACAAGTTATTTAGATTACATATTCGACAAGAGTCGAACAATTTTTTGACACTTTGCAGTCTCAAGCATTTTTTTAACGGCAATTTTTATCTCACATCATATTTTATAGTTGCCTTTCGACGAAATTTGAACCTTTCTCTCATGCATTTGACCTCTAAACTTGAATATTGACCTTTGAACAAGTAAAGGGACATCACTCTTATTGAGAAGGCAAATGATTTGCACACTCACCAAATTATTGAGATACTTTTTTCATGCATCAATAAATTGTACAAAACTCATAATGTGCATTATCTACCTGTATTGTAAAGTGTGCAGATCAATAAATGAAGTGTGCGAATCAATTCTCGAAGCTTCTGTTAGTTACCTTACTAAAGTAACTGAACAATCCATTTGTTGGATAGAATCATCTTTAAATTATTATGCATGCATGATTAAACCAAACTGTTAGCTAATACGTAGTACTTAATACTACTAGCACACTTGGCAATATGGCATAGGAGACCCAATATGAATTGTGACACCCTCAAATACAATATTCAATATTGCACCCCAAATGAAAGTCAACATTGCAAATTAATTTCTTAAATCAGTATTTTAAATTTTAATCCGTCCCTTTCCTTACCAATTTGGAGAAAAAGTGTTTAATTAAGTGTTCTTAAATTGAGTAATAGATGGTTGTGGGCTAGCACTACAATGAATATAGTATAGTACTACTAGCTAGGTATTTATTGTATAAATTTTTAAAAAGTCAATCGACATAGGCCAATTTAATGATAGTAGAAAGGTTATACAAGACTTTATATTATGCTTATGATCACATTGCAGTAGAGTATTTAACGGCTTACATGAATGAAGTAAATTGTGTAACATAATAACGGAAAACAAATAAAGATATGATTTGTAATTTTGAATCTATGGCTTTTGTTTTACGATGTATGTCCTCCAGCACTTATCATCACAGAAATCATTCTGTTGATTATATATTTATCTGTGAGTGGCTCTATCGGTTACTTGTTTTAATATCCTTTGTGTACTAGAAGGATTATTTCAAAATACAATACGAGGACATTAGGGCCTAAATTAATACTCGTATTAACGAGTTAATTTAGGTCGATACGTAAGACAATTCATATTTAAGTCCCGACACATGGTCACTTTTTTGTGGTTCCCTTTTTTTCCTATTAAGGAAACAATGCAAATATACAACGACGAGCTGAGATCGATATAGGCTCAAATTGCATGTAACAAATGAACCAATCATAGCTCCATTTTTATATAAATTAATAAAAATCATTTTTCACATTTTTTAAAACAACATATCTTACAAAAGGTAAATTTTCAAAATATAAAAATATCATGACGTAATTAAATTATATTTTATGATATGCACTTTTATATTTTTGATGAAACATTTTTTTTCAAAATTCGTCCGAAAAATCATATATGATTTTACGAATCATATATGATTTTCAAAAATCATGTATGATTCGATTTTTATGAATCATATATGATTTTACGAATCATATATGATTCTCAAAAATCATATATGATTCAGTAAAAATCGAATCATATATGATTTTCACAAATCATATATGATTTTTGTTGACCAAATTTTGAAAAAAAAGTGGTTAAAATATATAGTAGTGCATATCTATAGAAAGATAATTTAATTTCGTCATGACAGATAATTTTATCACGTAACGATTAACGGTTTGCGAGATATTTAATTTTTAAAAAGGGTGAAAGTTTATCATAACAAAAACGAATGGATATTATTGGCTCATCAATCTATGGTAAATTTGAGATCTATCAACAACTTTGCTTACAATGCACATGCATTATTAAGCTTTTGACAACCTTGCATCAGACGATTAATTAAGGATACACTTGTGTTTCTATATGCAAAGTATTCTTATATTGAATGCATCAAAATCAAAATTCAAAGAATCAAAGAATATTAATGTATCGTTAATTGATCCATGTCGACAAAACTACATGCATGAGAATTATGTGACGGTATTATACGATGAGTTGATCTGGTTATTCGAGTTGGTCTCGTTAGCAAAACCCTTTTTTTTCTATGCTAGCTCACTCTTGCAACGATAAAACGAATCTATCTAGCTAGTAGAGATATAACAATATCTATTAACAAATTTGTTTAACGATCTCTCTATCCGAGGAATTACTATTAATCGAACTTACAAGCCCGTTCGCTTACATCATTAATTAGCCTAGTAACCATGTGCTTAGACCTTTTTTATCAGGCAAAAAATTTCCAAACTAGAAAAGAAACACAACCAACAGCCGGCAAAAGCCAATTGGATTAGCCAAACTCCCAAACTGTTTGCCTAACACATTGCAGTTCTTATCTTCAAAGCTCAAATTTGTTCACACCAAAACAAATACATTTTAATAACATGTACATTGATCTATATATAACACTTATAACATAACCTAAACTTAAATTAATATAAACCTTACGTATGGAAAATCTTATCTACAAAACAAATACTAGCTACCAAAGGTTGGCACCTATCAGTTGTAGTATATATAAAAAAAGTCTCCCTTTCTTATTCTTTTTTCATAGCCCATCAATCCTTTTATTCTCAATTTTTCTCTTACTAGTACTCCCTCCGTCCTAAAATAATTGTCCAGTTTGACTTTTCAAAAACAAACTGATTCAACTTTGACCTTAAATATTTTTTTTGTGTTATATAATATTTGATGAAAAATTATACCATTGAAAAGTACACTTAAAACCCAATCCATTCATATATTTTGATCAAATATTATATAACACTCACAAAATAGTTTGAAATTAAAGTTGAACCATTGACTTTCAAAAGTCAAACCTGACAATTATTTCGAGACGGAGGTAGTATTTGTTAAGCTTAAATATGGCGGGAACCATAACTACCTCAACCGGAGCAACCACTTTCCGATAACTTAATATATATTATGATGTTATTGTGAAAATCTTCCAACTTCTATCCCACATTGGTTAAGAAAGTATATTGTTGCTAGCTTATATATCCTAGTGTATATGGATCATTTGATCAAAGATTAGTATTATGTCTTTTTGTCAGTCTTAGTTTTCACTTCTAAATAAAAGGAGTGTGTTACTCAAAAATTTATACGATTCTTAAATTTTTATATTAAACATAGAAAATAAAGTTCTAAAATTTTTATATTAAACATAGAAAATAAAGTTCTAAATAAAAGGAGTGTGTTATAGCTGACTCGAAAATTTATACGATTATTAAATTTTTATATTAAACATAAAAAATAAAGCTCTGGTGTTGGGCGCGGGCAAGGATCTTCACATGCTTGTTATGAATATTTATATTTCAATCATTTTATATAAAAGATAAAAAAAAATAAAGCTCTACTATGAGGCGCGGGCAAGGATCTTCACATGCTTGTTATGAATATTTATATTTCAATCATTTTATATAAAAGATAAAAAAAAAATAAAGCTCTACTATGAGGCGCGGGCAAGGATCTTCACATGCTTGTTATGAATGTTTATATTTAAATGAAAGGACTAGTTATCCATACTACATAACTAAAAATAATAAACATAAAATATAAACTTTGACAAGATAAAAAGTCTAAAAAAAGGAAAATACAAAACAAAACAGAAAATACCGAACTATAAAACGATAAAAACTATCTTTTGTTGTTAAAGTGAGTAAATATGGGTAAGATGGGTACTAATAGTTAGTTATTCATATTCTTTATTATTAGCTTTACAAAGTCATTTTGACATTTTCGATACTTTTTTACCATCCACAAAAACACTATATATACTTCCGTTTTATTTATGATTTCTAGAACATGGCATATGTTCATTGTTAATATAGTTTGAATTTGTAACTTTTTTTTTTTTAAACGGCGGCTTGCATTAAAAACTAGCAAAAGCTAGAAGAAAAGATTACATAGAGGCTAAAGTTTCTATAGGGTTTTCATCCAACCAATCCAACTAATCTTACATTTAGGATTTCTAAAGGAAAACCACAAAAAAAGATTGAGAAATAATGAAGTCCCATAGAGTAGCCTTCTTAGGAGGAGAACAAGAAAAAAGCAATTGATTCCGAAAGTTCCATATAGACCAAAGGAGATTCCCCCTTACGCCTTCAAGAGCCGAACGAGCCATAGCAGCTACACGGACAACATCAAGCCAGTCATACCATTCCGAAATGTTTGCACAGATCATATCGGAATATCCAAATCCCACCACTTAGCCAATAAGGACCATAAATCTTTAGCCAACTCACAATTGAAGAAAATATGATTCACTGTTTCAACATCAAGCTGGCAAGTTTGGCAAAGGGTAGAGACAATCTGAATACCCCTTCTATCTAAGTTAACCCTAGACGGAAGCTTATTCAGACGTAATCTCCAAGAAACACGTTAACTTTGATGGGAATAGAGCGATTCCATCGAGTAGCCATAGAATCAGCCTCCAACACTGAATCATCCACAAAAGCTCGAGCAGAAGCCACCGAAAATCCACCAGCGACATTAAGAGACCATTGCCAAGTGTCTCTTTGGTCCGTGAGAGATACGCTCCCAATAACGACTTTAAGATCGGTTAACTGAGACATTTCCACACCTCCCCTAGGGGAACGCCTAAGAGCCGGGCTCCAGTCGGAAAGGAGCAAAGGAATCCGATTTGCAATAAGACAATTTTTCTCGACGTCCAAATTATAAATGCGAGGGAATTGGAGTCTAAGAGGAGTATTGCCAAACCAAATGTCCTCCCAAAATCGAGTAGAATCACCATTACCAGGCTTCTTAGAACAAAAGGATAGGAGATCAATACCTTTGTCCTTTAGACGACGTACCGAAGATAAAATTGTGCCCCATGTAGACTGCTTAGGCCGACGGTTGGTAACATTAAAAATGCCTCCACTTTGGCCATAAATACTCCTAATGACGCAAGACCATAAAGCAAGAGGCTGAGTAAGAAACCGCCAAATCCATTTGAAGAGAAGAGCAATATTGAGCCCGTATATACTACCAATACCAAGCCCACCCTTTTGTTTACTCGCCAAACACTTCGACCACTTAACCCACGACATTTTATTTTCATTCACATCCGCCCCTCTAAAAAACTTGTTACGCATGGATTCAAGGTTTGAACGGACAGAAACTGGCATCAAGTAAACGGACATGAAATAAGTAGGAAGATTACCAAGAACCGCCTTAATGAGCGAAAGGCGACCCCCGATTGAAAGAAGCCTAGCTTTCCATGTAGAGAGCTTGGAAGAAAAAATTTGAGTAATCACATCCCAATTAACACAACGATTCATGTTGCATCCCTCTGGCACCCCCAAGTATTTAAAAGGAAGTTTCGAAACACCACATCCAATAATGTGCGCCATAAAAGAGGTCTCCACATCGGAAACGCCCACACCAAGAACATTACTTTTGTCAACATTAATCTTAAGCCCTGAAAGAAGAAAGAAACAATGGAGAATGCTAATAAGATTTTGGGCATTAACCCAAGACCATTCTCCAAAAAAGATCACATCATCAACATACATGAGATGTGAGATGCTCATGTTGTCACGCCCAACAGAGACACCTTTAAATAATCCCAAATCTTCGGCCTTGCTTGTAAGGGAGTGTAAACCTTCCATAGCCAAAATGAAAAGAAAAGGAGATAAGGGATCTCCTTGACGAAGACCTTTAAATAACTCAAATTCCTTGGTTGGGGAGCCATTAACTAAAATAGAGGATCGAGCATTACGAAGACAACCCGAAATCCATGAGCGCCATTTAATAAAGAAGCCAATCTTTTCCATAAACTTATCAACAAAATCCCACCGTAATGAGTCAAAGGCTTTCTCAAAATCAACTTTGAAAACAAGAAGATCTTTTTTATGTTGACGGTATTCTCTCACAACTTCATTCAATATGAGAGGCCCATCAAGAATAAACCTCCCCTTAATGAAAGCAGACTGGACGGGACTAATACAATCTCCAATAACGTTGCTTAGCCGATTAGCCAGAAGCTTATCAATGATCTTATACTGACACCCAATAAGAATAATGGGCCTAAAATCATAAACAAACTTAGCATTAGGGAACTTAGGGATTAAAGCAATAAAAGAAGGATTACAGCCTTTCTGAATTTCATGGGAAATGGAAAACTCTTGCATAAAACGAACCACGTCATCCACAATAGTGTCCCAAAAGGTGGTGAAAAAACGAAACGTGAAACCATCAGGACCTAGGGCACGGTCCCCACCACAATCCTAGACAGCCTTTTTAATTTCATCACGAGAGAAGGGAAGCTCCAAGTAGTCGCGATGGACTTGTGAAAGAGGAGTAAAAGGCAGCGAGTCCAAGGCAGAAGAAAAGCCATCAGGCTGTTTAAATCTATTACGAAAATGGACCAGAAATTCCTCTTTAACAATGCCCGAATCTTCAATCCATTCGCCATTTTTCAAAATACCCCGTATAGCTAATTGCCGCCTTTTTTTCTTCAACGACCCATGGAAGAAGCTTGTGTTTTTGTCACCTGTACAAAAGTATAGGCAACCAAGATGAACAATATAATCTTTATTCAGATCTAAGTCGCAAAAGTCACTTAGATTAAGTTTGCAATAGTATCCAAATGTTACAAGGTTAGATTAATGTCAATGAGACAATAATCATGTAAATGTAAAGACAAGACAAGATCGGTGAAATGATCGAAGAAGAGAAGAGAGTGATACAAAAGATTGCACACTCAAGTGTGTCTAACCCTAGATAAGGGGACTTATTAAATTGGAGATTAAGTTCCACTAAGACCCTCTAATGGCTAGTAGTGACTCATCGCCAGAAACGAAGAAAGGCTTCGGCAGAAATGAGAATCTTGGAACTTTAAATCTTTAATCTTTGTCCGAGTTAAACCCACGTAATTAATCCCGCAATAAGCCACAACTTGAAAGCCATTAGCAATTGATAGAATGATATGTTTGCCATGATTACCAACCCAAAATTTAACATTCCCCTTTAATCGATGAGCAAACATATCAAACAATATCAATTTTCACACAAAATTTATCTTTGATAAACAAGGAGGTTCTTTGTGAGTATGTCTGCAGTTTGGTTTGAAGAGCCAATCTTTTAGCATTTATAACACCTCTAGCAATTTTTTCCCGATGAAGTGAACATCAATTTCAAAGTGTTTTGATCTTTCATGGAAAAGCAGGGTTGATGAATTAGTTGTAAAGCGATTTGTTATCACAAAAAGATCAACAGGAAGATTGATATCAACTTTTAGGTCTTTTAGGATTTTTGAATCAAATGATTTCACAGCAGCAATAGACATAGATCTATATTACGCCTACGTGGAAGATTTTGAAAGAGTGTTTTGTTTTTACTTTTCCATGAGATTAAACAATTATTAAAGAAAACACAATAACTGTGATGATTTTCCGGTTTTCTTGCATTTGGCCCAATCAAGATCACTATATCCTTCAAGATGATTTTCAGAGTTCTTTGAAATTGTACCTTAGACCTTTTCCGGAGCTCCTTTTAGGTATCTCGAACATTGAGAGCACATTCCAGATGAGACTTTAAAGGAGAATGCATATATTGTGCCGCATAATGAAGCGAGTATGAGATGTCGGTCTAGTATGGGTGAGATAGATAAGTTTCCCAAGTAGCCCGATAACCAAATGATGTTGACAAGCAAGGGGTTATCGCGGTGGGAATGTATGGAAGGACCGAGTTGGGTTCCATAGAGTGGACACGAGTTTGCACCAAGGAGACCAAATTCTTTGAGGAGTTCAAGACAATATTTTCTTTGGGAGAGACAAATGTCATTCCAGCTTTTAGAACCTCAATGCCAAGAAAGTATTTTAGATTTCCCAAGTCTTTAATATGAAACTTTGTTTTAGGAACTCTTTGAATCGGTTTATCTCATCGGTAATTTCCGGTGAGGACAATATCATCCACATAAACCAAAGAGCAATAAACTTGTTATTCTCTGCTTTGGTGAACAGAGTGATCATTAATGTATTGAACAAAGTTATTTTCTTTTAAAACAACGACAAGTTTTTCATTCCATTTCACGGAGCTTGTTTTAAGCCATATAGGGATTTGACAAGTTTCTGACTTTATTCTTATTGTTCTCATTACGAACCCCTTGGGGATGGTCATATAGATATCCCGATAACGTCTAAAATGAACATGTTTTTAGTAGCGTTATTGTCGGCTTTGTGCATGATATTCGCTATATTTACTCATAACTATTGCAAAAGTGCAAAGATGCGTCTTGTGTATGTATATGTAGCAGTATTGCGAATATTGAAGAAATGAAGTTTTATGCACATTTGGAAGCGCCTAAAGGAAGGAAATTGAGATTGGAAGCTTGTGGACTCAATGATATGGAAGCGTAGTGATTTCAAGCATCTACAAAGAAGGAAAGATCAAGTTTGGCTTTGGAAATCATCAACGTAAGCAAAGAATGAAGCGTAAAGGGAAAAGTCGACAAAAAGTCAAAGGAGCAAAACCCGGCCGCTCGTCGCAACCCGCAACCGGATCCGGTTGGGCTAATGGTCAAAGCATGACCGATTCGGTCGACATAGAAACCGATCCGGTTTCGGCTCATGATTACACAATTCGCATTTATTGTTGTCTTAACTCCCCATAATCATTGGAGTCCGATCATTTCTTGATATTAACTTGGAGAGAACGTTTTTGGGCGGTTAAGCAAGTGCTTTGGCTATTTAAAGGACCTAGTACTTGTATACTAAGTGTGACACAACCAAAAGAGTATTAGTTTACACCAAAACTCATACTTACCCATTTATTTCAACCCAAAAGCTTAGTAGTTCTTCGGAAACGTCCGAAGCAAGGAAGGAACCATTCTTGTCCATTGTTTGGTAGTTTGGAGTTGTGCGGTGATCCTAGGTGATTGGAGGCGTGGTTGCTACATTCCACGATTTCTAATTCTTGTAATCACAAAAGATTAGGTATTCTATGAACTTTGTTATGGAAATCTATTCTCTTGAATTGTTTGAATTACCTTGTTATGACTTGTGTTTAGATATGATTGTTTTCATGGAGTAGTTTTGTTATACTTGTGTGTTGGAATGTGATTAATCATAATAATGTTCTCAAAATGTGATGCATGTATATATGATCTTGTTTAAATGAGTTTGTTGGAAAATACTAGTCTTGGATTGATTTGTCAATAAAACATGTTTTAAGAAAAAGGACCAAAGGATTTCTCTTGTGTTTTATTCCAAAAGTGTTGTGACAAACTAGTATGGGGATATGGTGATTGACATCCACCATGTTTTGCTTATTAAAACAAGACTAGGAACGTTTTCATCACGAAGGGTCGAAAGATTCGTAAGAACAAATTTAATGAGAGCATGTTGCAAACAAATGGAATTTTTATAGGATAATCATTGGGATAAGGACCGAAAGGATTACCTAAATGTTTTTGTTCTTAGAATGATTTTACAAACAAATACCATGGTTGGGAATCATTTGCTTATGATTTGTGCATCATACTAAGAGTATACACCAAACCTTTATGAACATTATCTATGGTTGATTATGAGACTTCACACAAGTATATATTTTATTCTTGATTCGTATTTTCACTAGAACACTTATTCGAGGGAGCCTTGACAAGCTTTCTTGTCGAAACTTTTATTAAGATCTATTTCAAAACAAAATCCTTGGGACGATCTCGACTTACCAAAACTTTACTATTGCGGACGAGTATACTTGCTCGTATGTGTTAATAGGTTATACGGTTAATTCGTGATTATAAATTTTAAAACTTGCACCAACCGGAGCACATCAAGTTTTTAGGCGCCACGCGGGATTTTTTCGTAATTTTCTTTGAAATTAGTAAAAAAAAAAAAATAAAAAGTTTTGTTACAAACTAACCGATTCGGTTGGTGATCCAACCGAATCCGGTTAGACATTCGTGAAATTTTTCTTTGGTTGAATTTTATATCTATCTTTTAGTTTATTGTGTTTTGATTTCTAGAGTAATTGTGTGGTTTAATCAGTTCTTAGATTTATTGTCTTTATTTATTTTTCTTTTCTTTACATTTGTTATTTAGATAATCTAGTTTTATTTATTTTAATTTTATAGTTGATGGTAATGGTTAAGAGTATCTTATTTTCAGTTATAGTTTATTTTATGATAGCATTTATTAGTAGTTTATTTAGTTTTAGTTTTAGTTTTAATTTTGGTTTTAATTAGAGTTAATGAGTTATTTAATTATTAGTTTATGAAGAGTTTTATTTAATTAACTAGAGTTAGTACATCCTTTATGACATTAATTTGTTTTTTTTATTATTATTAAATTTGTTTAAAAAAAAAAAAAAAAAAAAAATTCAATCAAACCGATCGGTCGCATCCCGCAACCTGATCCGGTTCGTGTTTCTGTCCTAGAATTTTTCAACCAACCGATTCGGTTGGTGATCCAACCGAATCCGGTTGGAGTTTCTGTGCCGAGTTTTATCATTTTGAGGTTTTGAGTTTTTATTTGATTTCTTAATTTTGTTAGATGTCTTAGTTGTTTATTATATGTTTTTTATAGTTTGTTCTTGTTTTACTAACGTTAACGCTAATCATTCGGGATTTGTTTTGTTTTGCTTTGTTAAGTTGTCTAGTAACATGGATAGTTTGAGCGGAATCTCGGAATACCTTCGTACTTTGGATGACATGTTCAAGGATACGGAAGTTCATTAGAAAAGATTGGAGGAATTCGGAGGAAAGCAAGAAAGAATTGGGAATTGACACGGTGATATGGAAGAAGTATGTGAAAACAAGGTTCAACTACCCAAAAACAAAAGAGTGGTAGTGTTTACACAAGCACCGTCAACAGTGTATGATTCACCGATGATGAGATTTGGAACACCTTGTGAAGTGGAAGGAGTACGTGCTTGGGATGCACGACTTAATATGGCGTATGGAGAATTATATCTTGGAAGAGGTTCTTGACGAGATCGGTCATGTTCGTATGGACTATGAGGCATATGGGAGAAAGATGGTCAAAATTTGAAAGTCAATATTCATGGGCATATGTTTGAAACCGATTTTGTTGTTCTAGAGGAAGGTAATGCGGATGAGCCAAATGTTTGTTTTGGTAGAGATTTTCTTGTCACAACCAAGTGTCAAGTAGATTTTGGTATGGGAGAGATGCGGATTAACATAACCGAGTTGGAAGAAGGAAAAGGGATCAACGAGATGCTAGTGGAAGTTTGTGCAAATATGGAGGAGAAAAATGTGGAAGTGGTGAAAATGGGGAAAGCAAACCGAAAATCATCAAATAAATTAACCCCAACAACAACCTCCACCACCAAAAATGATTACACACCATTGTCACCTACCAATACTATCAAACCCTTAACCGAAAGCCAAAAAGAAGCTATCTTAGAGAATCTAGAACAAAAATTTCTAGAGCTCAATGAAAAGAAACCGGTTATTGAAGTTCTCCAAGATTATGTGCTTTATCGAAAGAAGTTGGATGCATTGATGCTAGCGAGGGCTAGGTTGGAAGATAAGAATCTCACGGATGAGGATCGAGATCGAATTTTGTTTAAAGGCATGCCAAGGAAAGAAAAGGATCCGGTAATTTTGTGTTGCCAATCAAAGTAAATGGAACTACACCGGTTTATGCTTTAGGCGATCACGGGTCGAGTGTTAACGTGATGCCGTATCCATTGTTCAAAACTTTGGGACTAAGTAATCCGCAACCTAATCATTCTAAGCTCACTATGGCGGATAACACTCAAGCAAAGGCAATGGGGAAGTTAAGAATGTAAGAGTGCAAATTGGCTACCAACCGTATTTGGCGATTTTCTTGTTTTGGATATTCCGGTGGACAAGAGTTTACCGCTATTGTTGGGAGGCCATTTTACGAACTTGTGGAGCAATTATAGACATGGGAAGAGGCACCATGACTATTGACGATGGAATTCGAGGCAAACATACTACCCAAGACCAAGAGGACCAATTTTGGAAGGTATGGAAGATTTGGAATGGATGGATGCAAATGATGATTTAACTTGTTTTGAAGTGGGACGTGATGTCCACGGTAATCCAATGTACGGACCTTTAACTTCACCTTATTTCGATATAGAGGACGAAATGGAACGTGCATTCGCGATAGAAGCTTTTATAACCCATTCAAAACATTTTGGTTTACAAGAAGTTGACCGACTTTTAGGATCTTTACCGTGCAACTTAAGAATTTGGAGTGGAAACCAAGGATTGGGGACTTACAAGAGGCAAACCGGAGATGGGGCATGGCATGTTAAGTTTGATATATTATGCCGGATGGACGAAGATTTATGAGGAATTTAAAACTTTTGAAACATTCCGTGAGTTGACCGGAAAATTTCAAAGCGAGGATATTCTTAGGCAAGAATATTTTGAGGAATTTTGAGGAAAGGAAAGACCGTAATAACAAGCAATCATTTGCTTGAATTTCTTGAACTATTTTATTTTATTTTGATTTGATGCATTAGGATTTTTGTTTCTTATTTATTTTTCATGTTATGATTGAGGTAATTTGGTTTTAATACATTATGACTATGAGTTTGAGTTGAGTTTGGATTAGTTCATTTATATGATGAGTTTAGTTTTTTTTTGGATTGAATGATTGTTCAAAATTTCATTTGGTGAATAAATGTTGTGTGAATTTTAGCAGGAATTTTTGAGTAAAAATATGTTGCTTGGAGGGTAAATGCCTAAGTAACATGTTAAAACAAGTAAAAAAGCAAATTTGGCAAAAGCATACCGAGTCGGTTGTGTCCTTGATGAACCGGTTGCACCAAAATATAAAAATTCATTTTTCCAAAACACACACACTAATTTTCCAGGTGGGTTTTGCAAAAAATTCATCCAAGAGAGCAGATTGGAAGTTGTTTGAATTGTAGGATAACATCATGGCACCCAAGCAAGTAAGCAATTACATTCAATTTACTCAATTAAGGTTTTATTTAGAACATTTGATTCGAATTAGATTTTAGGTCACCAATTTGGGGGTTTTTGTTATAATTCGAATTAAGTGGTAATATTTTAGGATTGAGTGGGTAATTGATATAGGAGTGCATTACAACAAGAGAATGATTGATTGATTCACCATAGAATGGATTTTAGATGATAAGATTTTTCGGAAGTAATTGGGTTATGCTTATGAAATGAGATAAGTTACAATTAGTGATTCATTTTGATGATATGTTTGATTTTTCAGAATGATGGATGCTACACTGTTAGAACTAATGATTTTTAAGAATGATGAGATGAGTTCTTAGATGTTAGATGTTTGATGATTTGGAAGCAAGATAGAGTAATTCTAGGATGTGGGAAATCATTGAGGATGATAGAATGCGATCTAAGAGTGGTTTGAGCGTTAGAAATTCGAGATGTTGAGGATTTGAAGGTGAAATACCTTATGCAGTCTGCACAACCGATTCGGTTGCGCATGACAACCGATTCGGTTGCGCATGACAACCGAACGGTTGTTGCCTGATGTCGAGGAAACCGATTCGGTTGGTGATCCAACCGAATCCGGTTCTATGATTTCGAGAGGATTTTTTTTTTTTTTTTTTTGTGAAATTTTGAAATGTCTATTGAGGGTTCTCTAACCTTCTTGTTTGTTCTAACACTCTTATATGATTTTATTTTTGTGATTTCTCTGAGAATTATTGTAGGAAGCTCGAGTGGGAGGAAATTCAATTAACCCGCTTGTTACGAAGTTTTGTGAAAGAAACGAGAAGAAGAAGGTTAAGTATAGTGTGAAGAAGGAAGCAAATGCTAATTTAAAATTCAAAATCTCACCGATGGAGAAACATGCTTTTCGAGAAAGATTGTCGGGTTACAACATAGGCAATGTTTAGTTCCAAGGGTGATTGATTGGGATTTATTTAACGAATGTGAGTGTGAAGATGAGTTAAGAAGGATGATGCGAACATCTTATGTATATCCGGGGATGGAGATTCGCTCAATGATTTGTCATGGGAAAGAGCATTCGGTGTTAATGAAGAAGTCTACCGAGAATGGTGTATGGAATTCTTTTCAACCATGTATTTTGAAAGAAAAGTAGATGTTCGGAATTTAATGTCGGAGATTTGTATTTGGTTTAGACTTTGTGGTAGGGATCATGCTTACACATTACCAGCTTTTGGTGTAGCTCTTGGTTTGTATGAACCACATGAGGTAAATCATCGATTATTTGAAACTCACTTTTCTAGACTTCGGAGGTTTGAAAAAGATTACCCTAGTATCCCCGCTTATTGGAATCAAGTGGGAGATCCTACTTGTGCTAGGAGGAATGCTTCAACCATCGTGAATCCGTTGATGAGGATACTTCACAAGTTGATTGTGACCGCCATTTAATAGATTTGGAAGCGTGGACAAATGTTAGAAACCGGACTTATGGATTATGAAGTTCTTTGGAAGAAACTAAGGACGGTAATGCTATTTAAGTGTAGCCGAATATTTGTCTAGGAGAGCCCGGAATCAAGAGCAACAAGAACATTTGTGGAGGACATTTTGTGACAAGATTGGCGAAGAATCTTGGGTATTATGTTGATGAGGAATTGGCTAAGTGTGGAGAGCCAAAGTATAGTGAAACGTGGTGGGCTGCGAAAGGTTTTGGTAATGCTTTGAATAGGAGATTGGGAACCGTAGGGTTATGGATTGAACCAAGACCACAACAAAGAACCACCACAACAAAGAAGGGAATATACCAATGGAGAACGTGCAAATGGGTACGCCCAAGAGTTTTGATTCGTGATGGGAGAGTGGAACCAACATCTAGATGAGATTCAATGTAGGGATGTGTGGAGAGATTCGATGATGTTAAGGAACAACTACATCAATGATTATTCGATGCCTATCTTTCAACACATGGCTCGAGAAGCCAATTACGAGTTGCCACCCTACAATCCACCAAATGTTCCACCATATCCTTTTCCTTACACTTCATATCCCGGACCCTATCCGTATCCATATCCCGGTACGCACCGCTTCCGATCCAATACCCCATATGGTCGATTGCACGTTGGAGGAACAAGTTATGAAGTTGGAGGATCATCATCGAGTTGGAGGCAAGAAGAAAAGAGGAGAGTTCGCTCGTAAATCATAGACGAAAACTATGTAACCGAAAGTGATGATGATGATGAGTTTGATGATGAAGAAGGAGAAGAAATGAGCGAGGATGACGAGTGATTATGGGTCATTCGTGAAATTATGGTTTCAAAAACAATGGTCATGATGTGTTTTAAACTATTTCTATCTTTTGATTGATTTTCTTTAGGATGTTTGGTATATTTTGGTTTTATCTAGTTTTTTTTTTTTAGTTTTGTTTGTTTTGTGCATTTCGTGTTGCAGTTTTTTTTTTGTTTGCAGGAGGGATATGTTGGAAGCTTCTTGATGGTCAAATATTTCGAGTTGGATAACTCACAGGCTTGCTAATGACCCAATGTGCTTATTGCATATTTTATTCCGTGGTATCTTTTAACTATCTTTTTCCCATTTTCTTTACTTTGAAGTTCATTTTCATTACATTGAGGACAATGCAAAACTTAAGTATGGGGAGGGAAGAAAATAGGAAAATGATACGCATTTTTTTTTTTTAGATAACTTTTGGATGCAAGTGATTAGAAGAAATTCGCCTTGATGGTCTAATGGTTTTCGCATTATTGATAATTAAAATACATAATTTGGGATTTCAATGGTAAAATGAGGTTTTGAAAATTTTTAGATTTGAACCAAATTATCGAAATAATTCATTTTGGATTCGATAGCATTTTCTAGCATGCATAATAGCCTTTTTCCCACATTTTGTGAGGTTTCTTTTGTATGAAACATCTTTTGTTTTATATTTGCTATGAGTGTGCCGGTGATTATGTCGATTCTAGAACTTGTACTAGTTATGCATTATGGTTAAAATCACTTTCGAGTGATCTAAATATTTTCAAGTGATAAGAGGCATTTTAGGAATAACCCAAATGGCCTTCCATTTTACATCTAATGATATATTAGGTGACCACATCGGTTAGTTAACCACCACATGGACCCATTTTGTTAGTGCTCATTTTAGCACTAGATACCCTTAGTTACACCTTTGAGCCATCCTTTTCATTTTTGATAAATCCGAAAAATACAAAATATTTTACACCTTTAAACCTTAGCCAACCCTTATCAAGTCTAATGGTTTGTTGCTAGTTGTTTGGAATGATTGGATTGTTTTTATGATTATGAGTTAGTTACACTTTGCCATTCGTGTGTGCCATTTCGACAAAGACGAAGGATGCATACTTCTTATTTGTATTTTGTGGTAATGCTTATCTGAAGTGGGGAGTTGTGATACATGATGGGGAGCTATGTGATAAAAAAAAAAAAAAAAAAAAAAAAAAAAATATGATGGCGTTATAGCCAATGTGCTATATTATTATGAAGATGAAGGAAGATGAAGTATGTTTGAGTTATCGATTAGCCAATGTGCTAAGACGTGATATATATATATTTGGTGATCGATATGAGAAGAGGAGTAATAATCATTTTTCGGGATTGTGGTTTGTATGATGACTAGCACCATGGAAGTTTGGACTTGATTTTATTTTATTTTAAACCAATTTTATAAACTATCCCATGCCTTATCCATACCTATTATGAACCCATAGCCTTATCGTTATAACCCGAATAAAAGACCTCTTTGATGAATTTATTTTCTTTGTTTTGATACTTGTACAAGCTTATGGTAAAAAGCATTGATCATGACTAGGCATTGAGTGATATACCCACCAATATATGAGTGTTGAGTGAAATCTTAAAGCCACTTGTGAGGTATCCTAGTTATGTTATCTAAGGTGTTTGGTTCATTTTTAGAAGATTTTCTCATATTATAAGCAAAATAATAATTATCTTTTATGGTAATTGTTACATTTTCTGAATCATGGTGTTATGGACCATTGAAATCAATATTTGCAAATGTTTGACCTACTCGAGGGCTTAGTAGAGCTTAAGTGTGGGGAATTTGATAACGTCTAAAATGAACATGTTTTAGTAGCGTTATTGTCGGGTTTGTGCATGATATTCGGCTATATTTACTCATAACTATTGCAAAAGTGCAAAGATGCGTCTTGTGTATGTATATGTAGCCGGTATTGCGAATATTGAAGAAATGAAGTTTTATGCACATTTGAAGCGTCTAAAGGAAGGAAGTTGAGATTGGAAGCTTGTGGACTCAATGATATGGAAGCGTAGTGATTTCAAGCATCTACAACAAGGAAAGATCAAGTTTGGCTTTGGAAATCATCAACGTAAGCAAAGAATGAAGCGTAAAGGGAAAAGTCAGCAAAAGTCAAAAGGAGCAAAACCCACCGTTTGGTGCAACCCGCAACCGGATCCGTTGGGCTAATGGTCAAAGCCGTGACCGATTCGGTCGACATAGAAACCGATCCGGTTTTGGCTCTGCAGATTACACACCGCATTTATTGTTGTCTTAACTCCCATAATCATTGAGTCCGATCATTTCTTGATATTAACTTGGAGAGAACGTTTTTGGGCGTTAAGCAAGTGCTTTGGCTATTTAAAGGACCTAGTACTTGTATACTAAGTGTGACACAACCAAAAGAGTATTAGTTTACACCAAAACTCATACTTACCCATTTATTTCAACCCAAAAGCTTAGTAGTTCTTTGGAAAACGTCCGAAGCAAGGAAGGAACCATTCTTGTCCATTGTTTCGGTAGTTTGGAGTTGTGCGGTGATCCTAGGTGATTGAGGCGTGGTTGCTACATTCCACGATTTCTAATTCTTGTAATCACAAAAGATTAGGTATTCTATGAACTTTGTTATGGAAATCTATTCTCTTGAATTGTTTGAATTACCTTGTTATGACTTGTGTTTAGATATGATTGTTTTCATGGAGTAGTTTTGTTATACTTGTGTGTTGGAATGTGATTAATCATAATAATGTTCTCAAAATGTGATGCATGTATATATGATCTTGTTTAAATGAGTTTGTTGGAAAAATACTAGTCTTGGATTGATTTGTCAATAAAACATGTTTTAAGAAAAAGGACCGAAAGGATTTCTCTTGTGTTTTATTCCAAAAGTGTTGTGACAAACTAGTATGGGGATATGGTGATTGACATCCACCATGTTTTGCTTATTAAAACAAGACTAGGAACGTTTTCATCACGAAGGGTCGAAAGATTCGAAGAACAAATTTAATGAGAGCATGTTGCAAACAAATGGAATTTTATAGGATAATCATTGGGATAAGGACCGAAAGGATTACCTAAATGTTTTTGTTCTTAGAATGATTTTTACAAACAAATACCATGGTTGGGGAATCATTTGCTTATGATTTGTGCATCATACTAAGAGTATACACCAAACCTTTATGAACATTATCTATGGTTGATTATGAGACTTCACACAAGTATATATTTTTATTCTTGATTCAGATTTTCACTAGAACACTTATTCGAGGGAGCCTTGACAAGCTTTCTTGTTAGAAACTTTTAATAAGATCTATTTCAAAACAAAATCCCTTGGGACGATCTCGACTTACCAAAACTTTACTATTGCGGACGAGTATACTTGCTCGATGTGTTAATAGGTTATACGGTTAATTCGTGATTATAAATTTTTAAAACTTGCACCAACCGGAGCACATCAATGGGTGAGATAGATAAGTTTCCCAAGTAACCCGATAACCGATGATGTTGACAAGTAAGGGATCACCCAGTGGGAATGTATGGAAGGACGAGTTGGGTTCCATAGGAGTAGACACGGGTTTGCACCAAGAAGGCCAAATTCTTTGAGGAGTTCAAGATTATTTTCTTTGGGAGAGACAAATGTCAATTTTAAAACCTCAATGCCAAGAAAATATTTTAGATTTCCCAAGTCTTTAATATGAAATTTTGAGAAACTCTTTGAATAGGTTTATCTCATCATATCCTCATCAAGATCTCCATACAAGAAAGCAGTGATCATTAACATCAAGTTGAAAAAGAGTTTTTCATTCCATTTCCGGGAGCTTGTTTTACGCCATATAGAGACTTGAAATAAGACATTGGGATGGTCATATAGATATCCTCATCAAGATCTCCATACAAGAAAGCATTGTTAACATCAAGTTGGAAAAGAGGCCATTTTAGGCAATAAGGAGACAAAAGAAAAAGTTTCATCATAGTCTATTCCTTCCCTTTGGTTATAGCCTTTAACAACTAGTCTAGCCTTGTATCTATCAACTTCACCATTGGCTTTATATTTGATTTTAAATATCCATTTGTAGCCAATAGGAATTCTATTAGGAGGTAGATCGCTTATATCCCAAGCATGGTTTTCATTTAAGGCCTCAATTTGAATTCATATCATCAACCCAATTACTATCATGGATAGCTTCTTCATAATGTGGGTTCAATACTTTTATTAAGACTAGATGCAAAGCAAGAATTATCTTTGTTAAGGTTAGAGTAGTTAACAACCTTTTCAACACCATATTTGACTTTTCCTTCTATAATAAAGTCATTAAGATTCTTGGGCAATTTAGAAACTCGTTGATCTTCTAGCAATAATGGTAGCAAGCCTCTTTCTTGTTCAAAGATAATCGGTGTTGTATCAGGATCGAAACCGCATCGGAAGATGCATTAGCGGTAATGTGAATCATGTGATATGTTGCCCTCGTGGTGTGTATTATCATCTATAGATGTTGCAACCGGTTCGTCAATCCTAGTAGGATGACTTACCACCGTGCCATCATCATAGGATGTCACTCTCAATTCATCATTGGGACTTATTTGTGAGTCAAAGAAATTTTTGTGATTTAAATATTTTGGCACAAAGGTTTCAACAAAAGGTTTGACAAGGTATTTTTCATTTGAAGGAAAATAGTTTCATAAAATTTGACATCTCTCGGAGTAAAAGATATTTTTGTTTCAAGGCTCAAGAGTTTATAGCCTTTCTTCTCATTTGAGTAACCAATAAGGACACTTTTCGGACCTACTACCAAACTTATCGTGAGATGTTGAGAATGGTGGCATAGCATAAGTAGCCAAAGACTCTAAGGAGAGAGAGTGAAGGGTCATGCCCATACACAAGGAAGAAGGGGACTTGCCAAAGCAGGCGAAGAAGGCAACCTGTTTATGACATAGGCAAGAATTAGAACACATTCGCACCAAAGATTTAGAGGTAATTTCCGAAACATAAGGGATCTAGCTACATTAAGGAGATGCCTATCTTTCCTTTCTCAATACCATTTTGTTGTGGTGTATAAACACAAGAGGTTTGATGTAAAATTCCTTTTTCATGGAAAAATGTTGAAGTTTATTATTGACAAATTACGTCCCATTATCACTTCTAAAGATCTTGACATTGTGTTCAAATTGATTTGATAGCATATGAGTAAAGTTAACAATGGAAACATAAACATCATCCTTCCCTTAAGCATATAAACCCACACCGCCTCGAATAGTCATCAACTATGGTTAAAAATATTTGTAACCATCTCTCGCTAGTGACTTTATATGGTCCCCATACATCAAGATGGACAAGTTGACCAATTTTAGTTGATTTATGTTCACTTAGAGGAATGGTTCCCTGGTTTGTTTAGCTTTATTACAAGTATCACGAGATGATCGTTTGGATGTACTATCAAATTTAAGCGTGGGTTTAAGATGTGTAGGACTTGGTCGTAGGATGACCAAGTCTTTGATGCCAAAGATTTTTGAAATATGACAATCGATATGCAATTATTAGAAATAATCTTACATGAAGAATCAATATCAAACATATATAACCCATTGTGTTGTTTACCAATCCCCACAATCCTTTTTGATGTAAATCAGATATAGCAATTAGATTCATTAAACCCGACAAACATCTTATTGTCTCTAGCAATTTTATGAACAGATAGCAAACTAACATTATACTCGTGAACAACAAGTACATCAAAAGAGTTAGATCATTATTGATCTTTAAATCACCAATTTTTGTAATTAAGGCACGAGTACCATTGGGATGTCCAACAGTTAAGCCAAGATTTGAAATGTTAACAACATTGATTAAAAAATTTCAACACAAATCATGTCTTTGATTTGCACCGTAGTCAACAATCCAACCAAGACTAATGTTTCCAGATAATGTCTTAGTGTTGTTGTTAAAAACTTGTTGAAGTTTATATTAAACTTGACACCGCCATTAAAGAAGGTTCTGAAAAATTTTACCGCCAAGTTGGCATTAGCAGATGACACATTGTTGTCATTGAGAAGACTCATAAGTCTTGAGAGTCGCTCATTAGACAAGGAGACAGGAGAGTTGCTAGCACTATTATCGGTGATATGATTGGTTTCAGCAGAAACATTGTTATCACGAAAGGTTTACCATTAAAATTTCTTTTAGCATATCCAAAGCAGATAACCAACAAGATCATAACATCTATCAATGGTGTGACCGTGTTTTTGCAATTAGTACATTTGAGGTTCATGTTTGGTCCTTTGCTATTTAGAGTCGTTACCAAGTAATAAGACCATAAACTTTGTTGTTAAAACTTTTTGTTATCAAAAATTTTCCACCATCGAAGTTTTTGCAAAGAAAAGTCGTAGCATTGGGTTTAGCGAGCTATTCCCGGATGATACATTTCTATGAGACTCTTCTCCGGAGACAACAGAGAAAGCGCTTTGACATTAGGTAAAGGGTCTCGTTAAAATATTGCTTCGATGGGAACATAGGAGTCATCAAGACCCATAAGAAATTGCATTAACTTGATTAGTCGATTGTGTTTTTCAAAATGTTTTGCGACCTCACAAGTGCAAGGAGGCAAGCTAATCATACAATCAAATTGTTTCCATAAAGAGTTAAGATTGTTGTAAGTAATCAAGAGAGGACCCACTTTGACTAAAGAGTTTATATTTTTATGCAAATTGAAAATAGTGAACCATCAACCTTATCATAAGTATCTTTAAGATCATTCCACATTTCATAAGCGCTTTAGCATAGATAGCACCAAAGAAATAATTCGGTGAGAGAATTAAGAATCCAAGTAACCACGAGTTACAAGTGTCCCATTGATTAGCAAGATTAGGGTTTGAATCATTTCTTATGCAAGTACCATCAATAAACCCTAACTTATTATGGTTCCTTAAAGCAAAGGTCATGGCCATATTCCATATTTTATAATTTTCGGTTCAGGTGAGTTTGATAGAAATAATGGGAGTCCCATTAGTGTTATTGGGGTGTAAATACAAAGCATCCCCAAAGGATAAGCTTTTCTCGGTGGGAACCACCACCACCAATATTATCATCACCAATAGCCATAATAAACAATAAAGAAGATAATAAAACAAAACAGATGTAAATAATAAGACCAAATAGATAGATAAAGACTTTGAATTTAAGAAACAACAAGCACCAAGCATGTGGACTAGGGTAAACCAGAGGTGTATTCGTACCACTCAAATGTGGCGATCAAGATGTTAGTCTACCCGTTTGCACCCACAAAGACTTAAGTCTCAGTATGTTTGAATAAGAGACAAGATATAGACTTACAGAGAAATATGCGTGGAAGAACAAATCACAATTACCCTAGATTCACTTAGTCTAGGGCTAATTGTAAGTAGAAGATAACCGGTGATTACGCCAATAGCAATCACCCCAAACCACCAATTTTTGCCGAATAGAATCAATGAGCCCAAGCTCGATACCATGTACAAAAGTATAAGCAACCAAGATGAACAATATAATCTTTATTCAAACCTAAGCCACAAAAGTAGGCTTAGATTAAGTTTACAATAGTATCCAAATGTTACAAGATTAGATTAATGTCAATGAGACAATAATCATGTAAATGTAAAGACAAGACAAGATCAATGAAATGATCCGAAAGAAGAGAAGAGTATGATACAAAAGACCCACACTCAAGTGTGTCTAACCCTAGATTAAGGGACTTATTAAATAAGAGATTAAGTTACACTAAGACCCTCTAACGGCTATAAATGACTCATCGCTGAAACGAAGAAAGGCTTCACCCAGAAATGAGCATCTTGGAACTTTAAATCTTTAATCTTTGTCCATGATTAACCCCAGAAGTAATCCCGCAATAAGCCACAACTTGAAAGCCATTAGCAATTGATAGAATGATATGTTTGCCACAGATTACCAACCCAAAATTTAACATCACCCTCAAGAGCCCATTTAATCTTAGCCTTTTGAGCATAATCTTTAGCTTCAAGACGATCTATATCACCCAAAATAGCTAAAGAATCACGACGATTCACAAAATCCTCCTCATTAGCACACCCTTGATCAATTTTGGAGTCGATTAAGGAAAGCCTATTATGATGTTCTTTCTTCAACACGAATGACTTTTTTAAGATTTTGGAGCTTCTTTTTAAATAAAATAAAACCATTCCCATCACCGATGCCATCATTACTCCAAGTCTGAACCACAAGATCATGGAACCCGTCCATCTCCAACCAAGAGTGAAAAACCCGGAAAGGAGTAGGGCCATGATCCACAACAGATTCTTTAATAAGAATTGGCCGATGGTCCGGGACACCTTTCTCCAAGACAAGACCAGTAGCATGAGGAAACGTCTCAAAAAAGCTTTCCGTAACCAAGAAACGATCCAACTTACTCATTTTTGTCCCCCATTTATTCGTCCAGGTGAAATTATAGCCTCCCAAAGGAATATCTATAAGAGAATTATTCGTGATAAAGTCATTAAAAAATCTAGTTTGTCTGCCACAGAAAATTGAACCATGCCTTTCACCCTCCTCATGAACTTCATTAACTTTTCATTTAACGAACTTTTAACTCTTAAAGAAACAAGTAGATTGGATTAAATGATGATTCATATTATTCTTATCACAGGTTTCTAATCAACACTATGCATCTTTTAATTGATCATGTTGTAATCATTAGTACCATAATACCATTAGATATTACTGATTTCTTTTTCAATAATGAGATCTATAATTAATAATCTATGTATCAACAAGTTATTTAGATTACATATTCGACAAGAGTCAAAATTGTTCGACACTTCACGGTCTTAAGCATTTTTCTAACGGTAATTTGTTATCTAACAACATATTTTATAGTTGTCTTTCAACAAAACTTGAACCTACAATCTCTGGTCGGTAGACAATATTGAATTTCTCTCATGCATTTGAACTCTAAACTTGAATATTGGCCTTTGAACTAGTAAAGGAACATCACTGTTATTGAGAAGCTTCTGTTACTAAAATAATTGAACTTTCCATTTGTTGGATAGAATCATCTTTAAATTATTATGCATGCATAATTAAACAAAACTCTTAGTTAATACTACTTATCACACTTGGCAATTTAGCATAGGAGACCCCATATGATCTGTGACATACCCTCAAATACAATATTCAACATTGCAACCCAAATGAAAGTCAACATTGCAAATTAATTTCTTAAATCAGTATTCTAAATTTTGATCCGTCACTTTCCTTACCATTGTGGGCTAGCACTACAATGAATAGAGTATAGTAATACTCGCTAGGTATTTAATGTATAAATTTTTAAAAAGTCAATCCACATAGGCCAACTTAATGATAGTAGAAGATTATACAAGACTTTACATTGTGCTTATGAATGATCACATTGCAGTAGAGTATTTTGTTTTTGCTTTTGTTAAAGTAATATTTGCATCATAAGCTTGATATTAATCATATATATACAGAGAACAGAACAGGGTAATCGGCCTTTTATTTCATAGGCTCTTATATCAGTTTAACGGCTAACATGAATGAGGTAAATTGCGTAACATAATAACTGGAAAAAAAAAATAAAAAATGATTTGTAATTTGAGCTCATGGTTTTGTTTTTACTATGTATATCCTCCCACACTTATCATCACAAAAACCATTTTATTAGTTAGATATTCATCTGTGAGTTGCTCTATCGGTTGGCCGGGATGGCTGAAAACTTTATCAATCCAAATTTTTTTTGCCACATTAGCTTTTTCTCTCTTGCAACCTACATACAATCTTTTAGGCATAATCAGAAAACCAACACTAAAAACAATATATATCCACAAAAATACTCGTATTAACGAGTTAATTTAGGTCGATGCGTAAGACAATTCATATTTAAGTCCCGGCACATGGTCACTTTTCAATGCTACTCTATGGTTCCCTTTTTTTCCTATTAAGGAAACAATACAAATATACAATGCACATGCATTATTGAGCTTTTTTGACAACCTTGCATTGTACGATTAATTAAGGATACACTTGTGTTTCTATATGCAAAATATTGTGAAATTGAATGCATCAAAATCCAAATTCAAAGTATGAAAGAATATTAATGTATTGTTACTTGATCCATATCGACAAAACTTACATGCATGAGAATTATGGGACGTGTATCATACGATGAGTTGGTCTCGTTAGCAAAACTTTTTTTTTTCTCTATGATGGCTCACTCTTGCAACAATAAAACGAATATATCTAGCTAGTAGAGATATATTAACATCTATTAACAAAATTGTTTAACGATCTCTCTATCTGAGGAATTGATATTGATCGAACTTACAATTTACAAACCCTTTATTTAAGTACATTAGTAGCCTAGTAACCATGTGCTTAGACCCTTTTTATCATGCAAAATATTGCCAAACTAAAAAAGAAACACAACAAAGAGCAGGCAAAAGCCAATTGGATTAGCCAAACTCCCAAACTGTTTGCCTAACACATACATTGCAGTTCTTATCTTCAAATCTCAATCTTTTTTCGCACCCAAACAAATTCATTTTAATAACATGTACATTATCTCACTTGTAACTTAACCTAAACTTATACTCCATTTGTCCCAAAATAAATATCTACTTGCCATTTGCACAAAGTTTGTGGAAAACTAGAAAGGGGTTGAATAGTTTTGCCGATTTTAAGTTAGTTTCAAAAACTTTAGATTCGATGTTATGTGAAATCGTATGGATGAATAGAGAATATAGATCTATAAGTAACGCAAGTAAAGAAAACAAGTAAAGTAAAGGATAGAAATGACACAACCGATTTATAGTGGTTCGGCTACAAGGACACCTTCTTTGCCCTACTCCACTCCCCGAGTCACCTACTCGAGAGTTCAAGCACTATGTCAACAAACTCCTTCAAATCGGCGGAGAAGCCTTCACAACGTTGCTTAAACTTTTTCCAGTACAAAGCTAAATACCGAGTCCTTAACACGTAGGACCAAACCAACACTACTATAACACAACAAATATGTGAAATATGAAATACAAGATCTTTGCTACATAAATCTTGTGGAGGAACAAATCAATCAAGAGCCCTTGCTTGGATGACTTGTAGAAGCTTGTGATCTCGCCTTAGATAAGGACCTATATGAGAATCACAAAAAAGGAAAGAAGAACTATTATCTAGATCAAGAGATCTGAGATTAGAATAATGAAAGAATATATGAGAGAGTTTATAAGAAGAGGGGTGAGTTACAATGAAGAAATGACTCTCTATTTATAGGCAAAATCTTGCTACTATTGCACGGATCCCACAGATCCCTCACATGAGGGATCCGTCCAGTGTAAACTTAGGGATCCGTGAGACGCTCCTCATTATCCATGGGTTATGGGTCATGGGTGCTATACTTTTGACCATGGGTATCCAAGTAGATACAATGTATCTAGAATATGCAGTGCATCTAGTCAATGGGTTATGGGTTAGCTCCATGGGTTATGGATTTGCTCCATGGGTATGGGTCATGGGTTATGGTTTTTTACCCATCCTAATAAACTATTACAATAAATGAATCATTACAACAATTTATATTAAATGACTATATATGTAGATGCTTTACAAAAATAACATGTATCCTTATAATTTTACTTATGATAACTTTATATTTGTTATCAACAACACAAAGAGATCGCTAAATATTAATAAACGTTTTTACGATTTATTTGTATTAACAATCTCCCCATTTTTGTTGATGACAAAACATAATGTTATGATAAGTAAAACTTAATATTAGATGTATGTTTTGAAAGCATAAATTTTACTTCTTCTCCCCCTTTTTGTCGAAAAA
This sequence comes from Chrysanthemum lavandulifolium, assembly GCA_022545495.1. NCBI lineage: Eukaryota > Viridiplantae > Streptophyta > Magnoliopsida > Asterales > Asteraceae > Chrysanthemum > Chrysanthemum lavandulifolium. The sequence continues at coordinate 41,265,412 of CM040242.1, read as the reverse complement.
AAAAGTGACCCTAACGAAGAAAAAAAGTGTGGAAAAATAGTATAGTCCATGTATCTCTAACTCCACCTTGACGGTAGCTCCCCTAGAATAGGGCGTCAAGTGAGAAAATATAAAACCTACAAATAAAAGGTTAGTAGTAACATGCAATATAATCTTGTGATTGACGAGAAACAAGATGGAGAGCCAAAGCCTTGTAATAAAATAACAAAGTGTAGTGGTATATATGCCACATACAAACATGTAAAACTAAGAACAAGGTTTGTTCTTTAAAATGACTCAAAAGAAAAACTATAGAAAATAGTAATATCATTCCTTCCATACTTGCATAAGGTTATTGGTTTTGGTGAGTGATGATGTTGATGCGATCAAGGATGTGGTTAAGTATGAATCACATCTCTTTCCTAATTTCCATTGCAAGTTCCCTAGTGGATTGGCAATGTTCACAATGTAAATGATATGGGTAATGTGTGTGGAAGGTTTTCGGGTTAGTTTGATTTGTGGGATGCAGAAGATGTGATGGAAAAGTTAGAAAATATGGATCAAAGTCCGGAATGTTTGGAAGTAGTGGTGGAAAAGAACCTAGATGTTCGTGTAAGACAATGGGAGCAAAAGGTGATGAAGTACAAGGTCTTTGTAAATTGTGTTTGGAGATGTGGGAGGTGTTAAAAAGACTAGTTCTTTTGGGTTGATTTGTTAGAGTGTTTTTGGAGTCTTAAGGAGTTCCGAAAGAGTGATCTTAGGTGAGACTTGATAGGTGATGATGGCGGTGTGCTAGTTGGAGATGAGGGAGGTGCTACTATGGAATCATTTGGTGGTGAATTTGTAGTTGGTGATGAACTATTTGATAATATTTTGGCTAAACAACAAGGCCGGATGCTAATCCGTGCGGTTTTTATAGATTTGGGTGGTAGCACTATGGAAGGTGGTAGGATAAAGTTTTGGATTTCTTGAAGAGGATTGTTTGCACTAGGTGATTCATCAATGTTGGAAGATCTTTTGGATGACATGATGATGGATGTTTGTGAGGTTGAGAGTGATGAAGATGCAAGCATTTTGGGAACCTTATTAATAGAGAAAGTAATGCATTGTAATGAATGCTTGACCCAAAATGTGGACTAAAATCTAATGATTAGATATGAATTTAAGGCATGTGATCATAAGAACACAAGCATTAAGTAACATACTCATTAGTAAAAAGGATATAAAGATGAAAATATGTAGGTTTTTAACCAAAGTGAGAAAAATAAAAGAGAATTTCAGCTTCTGTCTCACGGTTCCCATGGATCCTTCCCAGGAGGAAACTGTCTAGCGTTAATGATGGGATCCGTGGTACTGGTGACTCAGGCAGCTCAAAATTTTTCTTTGGGAAACATTTGTGCCTAGTGTGTGCCTATATGCAAACTATTTGAGTTGGGTTATCTCGACTCTAAAAGAAAAAGTAAAAAGACTAGAAGTGAAAAGCATTCTATTATGTGAGATAACCCGAGTGCTCCTAAATTCATTGTTTCTTAAATGAACCCGAAAAACACATATTAGTTATGCGTTCCCTTTAGCATTCAAAAGACATGAGATGCAATGAAAACGGGTTTTTACTTTGTATTAATGATGAAAAGGGTTTGTCCTAGACGTGAGAAATAACTTTTAGGAAAATGATACGGGAAGAAGTATCTTTTAGAAAAGAATTTCAAAAAAGTTTCTTTTGTTTTAAAGAAAAGTGTACCTTTTGGTTAAGAAAAATAGATACGAAATTACATGTTGTAAAATAAAATTTTACCTTGGGTTTTGAAAATTCCCGTATAGTTAGTGAGTTGTGCTTGAAATAGAGATCCTAGACTCAGAAACTTAGAAGGCTAATGTTTACATACCTTGTAGAGTTGAGAGGTAAATTACAAAGATTGTTCCATGAGACCCAGACTAAGACGAAGCAAGTTTAATTGTTCTCGCTTCAACGGTTTGGTGAGGACATCGGCTATGTTGTCTTCGGATGCTACCATTTCAATAGAAATGTTCCCTTTTTGAAAATTATCTCTTAAGAAGTGATGACGGATATCTATATGCTTGGGTGCGAGAGTGTAACACCGGATTTTTGCTTAAGTCAATAGCACCTTTGTTGTCTCATAGAATGGCTATGTCACTTAGATGAATGTCGAGTCAACTAGCTTGTTTCATCCATAGTGCTTGGCATGCTTTGCCGTGAGACATATTCGTTCCGGTTGTTGATATGGCCAATGCCGCTTGCTTCTTTGAGAACCAAGACGTTAAACAACATCCTATAAAAGTACATACACCACTTGTACTCTTTTCGGTCTACATAATCACCGCATGGTCGAATCGCATATACAATAGTTTCTACCCCGCACCTTAGGATACCATAATCCTAATTGAGTCGCACTTTAATGTATCTAAAAATTATTTTGACCGCCTCTAGATGTGATGTTTTAGGGTCTTCTTGAAACCTAGCACAAAGACAAACACTAAACATGATATCCGGCCGACTAGCCGTAAGATAGAGAAGACTACCAATCATGCCACGATATTTTGTGTTATCAACGGATTCACCGTCTTCATCTTTTGTAAGTTTAGTGTCGGATGACATTGGTGTTCTTATGGGTTATGACTCTTCTAAACCAAATTTCTTTAACATCTCTTTTATGTATTTAGATTGATTAAAGAAGATACCATCTTCTACTTATTTGATTTGTAGACCAAGAAAGAAACTTAGTTCTCCCATCATACTCATTTCAAACTCGTCATGCATGATTTTAGAGGAATCATCACACATGTTTTGACAAGTAGATCCGAATATAATATCGTCCACGTATATTTGAACAATAATTATATGAGACTACTTTTTCTTAGTAAAAAGTGTATTATCAACTAACCCTATAGTGTAGTTGTTTTTGATTAAAAATGACTTGAGTCTATCATACAAAGATTTCTTTAATTTATACACATGTTTAGGTTTTTTGAAATCGATAAATCCCGGAGGTTGAGCTACATAAACTTCTTCGTTAATAAAACCATTTAAAAAAGCACTTTTAACATCCATTTGAAAAAGCTTTAGGTCATTAGCACAAGCATAAGCAAGAAGTATTCTTATAAACTCTAATCTAGCCAAAGGGGAATAGGTCTCTTATGCAGGTCTTACTGACCATGTTTTAATATTTATAAGTCTCGTTATACCTATGGTCTACCCTAATGCACTAACGGGCAGTGTACCCGGTCGTATGTAGTGTAGTATTCGGTAAAACCGAGGTGGTCCCAAGAGCTATGTGTGTGGATTTATACTAAGTCTAGGTGTCACAGATTTTAATATGATTTCGATATGGAATTAACTAATAAAGCAAATAAAGGCAAAAGATGTGATAAATAAAGGAGAGTGGTGCTAACCTAGTTACTCATCCTAACTAGTAGTAGTTACGTCTAATTACTTCCAATTACTTCAGGTGGGGTCAAAGTCACTAGGACAAAGATTTGGTGGGCTCGTCCTAACTTATCAACAAAGGGTCCCACTGGAGAAGTCAGTGTCCCTCATAAGTCCAGCTTGTTCCCGGTCCCCAATCCAAGTCATTAAGTACCGCTACATGCTAGATTCATAATAGTGAGTGCCGGGCGCTAGCACCTTAAACACTCACCCTTACTTAAGTTCATCCAAATAGTAGGTGATTAGTTGGTCAAATCGCATGACAGAAAGGTCGTCGGTTGGTCATATCTTACCCTTCCCGCCTCCGATCTACTCACTTGTGGTCGGTTGGTCATATCTCCTAAGCAACTAGCCTCTATCGCCATTCTAAACTACCAAACAAGGGTAGCTACCAATAAACTATGCATGCATACACTTAGAAATAATTATACGGAAGCAATGTAAACGCAAACAAACAATTATGAATCATAACTAGGCCAGCACCAAGAGGTACTTAGCCGCTCATATTAACCATAACAATCAATTCAATGTTTAATGTTATGAAATACATGAATTGAAAGTAAAGAAAAGATAAAAAGCTAATGCTTATCGTAGGGGAGTTATTTCTCTCTTGGAGATAGCTCCGTATGCTCTTCTAGATTTGCCTTCGACTTCTTCTCACGTTCTCTGATTGTTGTGTGTGAAATGGGATGATTTGAAATGCTGGAAATCGTGGGGTATTTATAGGCCGATTCGTTACGGCGTAACTATTAAAAGAGTTACGATAACATACAATTCTTCGTAAATTGCACTAATAATCTTTGGTTACGGCGCACCTCGGGAAGGAGTTACGTCGTATCTTCAATAAATATTGGTTACGCCGTAGTTGATCGTGAGTTACGGCGTAATTAGTAGTGGTGCGGAACCTCATTTGACCTAATATGGTTACGCCGTAATCTTGGATAGAGTTACGATGTAATCTTCGTAAGTTGGTTTTTCGAGCAACGCTTTAGTTCTGCATAATGTGAGAAAGGAGTTACGCCGTAACTTCTTCAAAGTGAGCATACTATGATAAATCTTCAATAAACTCTCCAATTCCGTGTCTCTTTAGCTCAATGCTCGTAATTTACCCGAAGTGAAATATAATGGAAAACGAGCGTAAATCCATATAAATGATATATATTACAAGCATTATCGGGGGAAATTGACACTTAATATTCAGGATAATTTGATGTTATCAAATATCCCCCAACTTGAACTCTACTTGCCCTCAAGTAGACCTTATTAGATAGGTTCCTAAAAAGATATCTCCCATCACATGGAAAATATAAGTTTACAAATCCCTAATGCTAGAATAAAACAAAGCCGAACACCTCACGAAATGGGAACGAAATACTCAAATCTCTCATCTATTCTAAGTGTCAATTTTTGGGTGATCACTCAATCGCACAGTAATAGCATGTACTCTATCATAAGCTTGGCGGTTACACAAATCTCCACCACTAGAGTTAAGGGCAAAACAATTTTCGAAGGCAATATAGGTAGACACGACAAAGGTTAAGGGTGATTTGTCATTACTAACATGTCACGGCGAAGTGGACAAAATCAATGATACATGACCAAATCCATTGCCAAGACACCAAAGATTGCTCGTTGAATCACCTAGACACGCTTCATGACTAAAGGGTAGGATAAGACATGGGATATATAAATGGTGTAAAATAAAAATCAAGCAAATAGTCTAAATCCATAACTAAGTCATCACAACTTACCGTTCGCCCAAAGTTTAAGTTTCGAAGTTAAGAAACCCGGATCATGATATACTAGGTAGATGTGTCATTAGAGGACGTCATGATGGGCACAATACCTTTTCTCCAACTGTTGGCGCAATTACCAACTCCAATCTTCAAATGTGACCGAGGTGACCTCCTCGATACTAAATCTAAATTAAGCTCATAATATAGTGCTTATAACATCGCACTTTACAATCAACTGAATAACAAATACATAACTTTTTTTTTGAATCATAAACATAACATCCCCCCACTTGAGATGACCAATGGGAAACCGGGGGGCCTTCAATGATCTTTAAGAATATGTCGTCAACGAAAGCATGTTTCCCGAACCTTTCCACTTGAACCTTGAACTTAGGAAAATGATAACTTCCCAATCACAAATAAAGACTACAGGGTAGGCTAAGGTGTATAGGTGTAACGAAACAATATATTGGGTTAACAAAATGAAAAGAATGGCTCTGATGGGTGTATCTAGGGGTATCTTGCACTAAAGGTGAGTGCAACAAAAGGGTTTCACATGGGGGTCGCGAAGTCATGGTGACTAATCGATAGACACACAATGGTAGGCTATTTGGGTGATAATCCTATAATACTGTCTTCTGATGCAGGTTTTATTGACCAGGTTTTAATATTTATAAAGTCTCGTTATACCTATGGTCGCGTGTAGTGTAGTATTCGGTAAAGCCGAGGTCGTCCCAAGAGCTATGTGTGTTGAATTATTACTAAGTTTAGGTGTCACAGATTTAATAATGGTTTTGAATAGGAATTAATTAATTAAACTACTAAAGCAGAAAATAGCAAATAAAGGCAAAGGATAAATCAATAGAGGATAGTGGTGCTAACCTAGTTATTCCTCCTAGCTAGTTATGTCTACATCTACTTACTTCCAATAACTTCGTGTGGGGTTAAAGTTGAGTGGGCGACATTGGTCAATTCGCCCTAACCTATCAAAGAAAGATGCCACCACAGAGAAGTCGTGTCCCTTCATAAGTCTGTTGTTCCCGGTCCCTAAGCCAAGTCATTAAGTACCGCTACATGCTAGATTTATAATAGTGAGTGCTCGGGCGTTAGCAATTTAAACACTCACCCCAATGCTTAAGTTCATCCAAACGGTAGGTGATCGGTTGGTCAAATCGCACAAGTAGAAAGGGTCTTCGTTGGTCATATCTTACCCTTCCCGTCTCGGTCCGCTCACCTAGGTGGGTTGGTCATATCTCTAGGCAATTGGCCTCACCGCCATTCAAAACTACCAACCAAGGGTAGCTACAATAAACTATGCATTCATACACTTAGAAATAATTGTATGGAAGTAATGTAAATGCAAACAAAACAATTAAGGAATCATAACTAGGCCAACACCAAGAGGTGCTTAGCCGCTCATATTAATCACACAAACCAATTCAATATTGAAAGGTACGAAATACATGAATCGAAAGTAAAGAACATATAAAATGCTAATGCTTATCGTTGGGGAGTGATTTCTCCCTTGGAGACAGCTCCGTATGCTCCTCTAGACCTTCCTTTAGCTTTTTCCCACATTCTCGATTGTTGTGTATGGAATGGGATGATTAGAAATCTTCGGAATTGTGGGGTATTTATAGGCGGATCGGGTTACGCAGTAACTATAACAGAGTTACGCCATAACCTTCAATTCCTTCAGTATTTTGCACTAGATCTGCTAGTTACGGTGTAACCTTATTAGTGGTTACGCCGTAGTCTTCAATAAACTTGGTTACGCCGTAGTTGATGAAATAGTTACGGCGTAGTTATCAGTGGCGTGGAAACTCATTTGACCTAATATAGTTACGTCGTAGCCTTATGGAAGAGTTACGCCATCACCTTCTGATGAGTTGGTTTTCTGAGTCACGCTTTAGTTACGACGTAATGTGAGAGATGAGTTACGCCGTAACTTCTTCAAAGTAGCATACTATGATAAACCTTCTGATATTTCTCCAGTTCCGCGTCTCTTTAGCTCCAATGCTCGTAATTTACCTGAAAGTGGAAAACAAGAATAAATCCATATAAATGATATAAATTACAAGCATTATCGGGGTAAATTGACACTTAATATTCAGGACTATTTGATGTTATCACCTTCTTAAACTGAAAAGTTCAAATACATCGAGCTAACTTAACATACCTCGTCTATGGTCTCGAAATGATGTAAAGGCCAAGTTTTAAAGTTTACAAGCTACCAGCACACTCATAATTTGGTAGATTTGGGGTAAAATTTAGGAAACTGATAAGGCTAATCTCACCATATAATATCAAGGGTTGTATGTGCTCGGCTAAAGTATAATCTAGTTAGGTTAAGAAAAAACATGTCAAAATTTTAAAAATGGCATAATTTTTCAAAATAAACTAGAAAATCGAAAGCAAAATAAAGTTCAAGAGACAATTCTACTCCCGTCCCCCCACTTGAATTGTACAAAGTCCCTTTTGTACTAAGCGTAAAATAAAGGTGAAGAGAAAAGTAGAATTAAAGCGAGAACTTCCCTGAAATTTGCTTCAAAAAGAAAGAAGGCCCACGAAAGAGAGTCATGCCTTTGCATAAGCATCCATGAGCAAACTTCAATCCCTGAAATCACACTACCGACAAGCATAATTCTAAAAAGAAAAAATAAAAAATGAAAAATAAACCTAACTCACTTTCGTAGGAATCACGGTTGCATTTAGCGCATGCAACAAGTTTTTAAACCACTTGGTGTCCCAGTGGACGAGTGTAGTCTCGTGAGGGCTTCTGAGGAACTGATGTGCTATTTCATCCGCTTTTAATATTTATAAAACTTAGACAACGGATAGACACATACTAACAGGCGAGAACCCGATCGATGTAGTAAAGCCTTGAGTAATCCGAGTATCGTCCCAAGAGGCTGTGACCTTGAAAACTAAGATGATTAGAAATGATATTGATAACATATGGGTATGACAAGGTTGTTATAATTCATCGATATGCTATTATTCCACTCACACAGATACCAGAAATTTAGGGTAAAGAGATAGATAAACGAAGCTTAACGAAGAATACAAATATGAATTGATTCTCAATATGAAGGTTCAATATAGTGGTTAATTATCACCAGACTCATTTGGTTAATTCGTCATGGCCTATGGTTCTTAGATTCCTCACCAAGATGAATACGTCACCCGGGATCATTCGGCAACCTAATAGCAGTCATTAAGCACCAAATCTACTAGATCTAGACGGTGGGAACCCGCCGTTAGAACTTAGATTCCCAACCTCTTAAATACCTCCACTTGATAGGTGATCATTTGGTCAGTTCGCACACGAAGAGTGGTTGTGCTATGGCAAATTCATCCCATACTTCGCAATCTATCAGACTGAGGTCAGTTGGTCATATCCCTCAGCCCTTTAAACACTACCAAGCTTATAATACTACCAAGACTAGCTATCTATGAAAAGACTAGCAAATGTCTATAAAGAATTAAAGAGAATAGCAATAACATAAATGCAAACTTTAATTAATAACATGAATTCATAGTATAAGTTCTAGAAAAATATAGAAGGAATTCAAACTCGAATACAATGGAAATCGTAGACGAGGACTTCGTTATTCAGTGCTCCTAAGCCATGATTCTTCTTCTGTGTTTTGATCTCCCCAAACCCTAGACGGTTTGGGAAATGAGAGATGATTAAAATTGGTGGAACCTTCAACTATTTATAGGCTCCGATATTAGTTACGGCTTAACCTTATTAGGTATTTACATCGTAACTCTTCAATATTTTGTACTTATCCATGGTTATGGCATAACCTTAGCTGGGGTTACGGCCGCAGCTTTCATAAATCATGTGTATTTCTTCATTACAGTAACTTCGAAATGAGGGTTACCGTAGTCTTCGTCAATTAGGTGTTTACCGTTGTTACGGCGTAACACGAGGTGAGGGTTATCTTGGTAGCCTTCATAATCTTTAGTTACGTCGTAACTTCATCACTTGGTTACGCCGTAGTTAAGAGACAACTCATTCATAGTGCTTGAAAACGTCCAATTACAGCTTCTTTACATAGAATAGGTCCTGAAATGAAATAATAAGGGATAATGATGTTTTCACTAGCATTTTACTCAAAATGTGATGATAAAAGGGGGAAATTAACGCTTAGAAAATCAGGACTATTTGATGTTATCAGGAACATACCCACAAAGTTCATTTAAAAGACTAACACAAGGTTATTGTGTTTAAAATGAAAGAATTAATGCAGAGGATAGTTACGTCGTAATTCCAGAAGGAGTTATGCCGTAACTAGGCAAAACCGCATCTGTTTGCAAAGTGTAGCTATGGCGTAACCATTGAAATGGAATTACGACGTAATTGGTAATGCTTCTGAGGTTCTGCTGCAAAAGAGAATGTTACGGCGTAATCATGAGAATGAGTTACTGCAGTAACTCTGTCACTCGAGATGTTTAAAGAAACAACTTTTCTTCATTTCCTACAAAAATGGTTAAAAACACAAAACCCAACAGAAATGGAAATAAAACAAATGAAAGGGATAATTCAGGTTGTCTCTCGAAAGAGCATTTTTTCTTTATTTACGAGTCTTTAAGTTAGACTTCGGAGCCTTGGGGCTTTATGGTGGCCTTTGGACTTGGCCCACTTCCTCCATGTCCTTCATCAAGTTATGTCTGACCCAAGCGACATTGGTAGCAGTGCGGAGGTATTCTTTAGTCCTTATCTTCCGAACTTTGCAAAATTTTTCATCCGGCCCCAAATGATACCTAGTGAATTCATATTTTTTGACAACAATCGGTGGTGGTTTTTTATATTGAATGCCAAGAAGCTTGCACCTCCTTTGCTCATACTCCTTATCTTCTAGGTCAGTTATCTTTGCTTTACATCGTGGCTCATGGTGATCCATGATTCCATTTGTGTCATAATAATTGGAATTGGTTTCAACTGAAGTATCCATATGCCTATACTTGCAATCTTCTCGTGTGTCTTCTTTGTCATCATTTGTTGAGTTACCCGTATCTTGAGGAGTCTCTTCATCCGGATTATCTTTGTTCATGCAGTCCTTCCAAATTTTATTTTTAGTGGAAGTGTCCACTTTTCCATATTTGATTTTGATCCAATCGTTAAATCTTAATCTACCTGGCCATTGTACCTCGCTTCTTTTATTGTCAGTTGTTGAATTCCATAGAAATTCGTCAACTCCTACTCTATCTGCAATACTTCCTCCATTACAGTTGTCATCGTAAGGATTACAGGAGGCCCAAGAATCCCCATCAATGGTTCTTATTATTTCACACCAATGCTTTCGATCAATGAGCCCCTGATCCGTAGTTGAATTATTTGTTGCTTCATGATTATTTTCAGAGGTTTCACCAAGGCAAATATTAGTCCATATTTTTCTTTTATCATCATTGCCAACTTCCCCATACCTGATTCATACCCAAGCTTCGAATGTTATTTCTTTGTCATTGGTTGAGGACCGTAAGTACTTGTTGTTGTTTACTCTTTCTTTGTCATGACCACCGTCACAGATGTCCACATAAGGGTTGCATGAAGCCCAGAGATCATATCCTATATCGTTTTCAATAGGGATAGCCTTACACCAATGGTATTTTAATTTGGGAAAGTACTTGTAATCAACTTTCTGAACTTCGCGCCACATGTCTTCAGACTCGTCTTCCTTCGTATTCGAGGCATGTACGCGATGTATTTTTCCATTTTCGTATTCTTTGACTTTCCTTCCCTGCATATTACGATCATTAGTAGTACAGTGCTTGTGTGTGATGGTGGTGGGAGTAGTTTTGTTTTTTCCTTTCTTGATAACACAAACAGTTTCGACAGCGTGACATTTTCCAACGTCATCCATATTCAGGGTAAGTTTTTGATCTTTAATGTAATGATTTTTTTGAAAACATTAATCTTTGCACGTGCAATGGCCAGAAGGGGTCTGCCCAAAAGTAATGGAATGTCGAGATCTTCTTCCGTATCTAAAATAACAAAGTCGACAGGAAGAGTAAAATTATTGATTTTGATGAGCACATTCTCAACTACCCCTCTAGGTATACTTACCGTTCTATCAGCCATTTCAATAGTCATGCAAAGGGGTTTTGATAGGACCAAGGTTTAATCTTTTGCACATGGAAAATGACATGATACTAATACTAGCCCCTAGGTCAGCTAAGGCATTGATATTATGTACATTATTAATAGAGCAAGGGAGAATGAAACTTCCTGGGTCTTTTTCCTTAAGAGGGATTTGATTCACGATAACTGCAGAGCATCTGGCATTTAACTTTACTTCATTCTCCGTAACAGCTTCTATTTCACTATGTTGCTCTTCCTTCAGAAAGCCCATGTTGTCACATTTTATTATAGCTTGTTCTTGGAATCCGGGAAGCTCCTCTTCATCGTACCTGAAAGGGGTATATAGAGGTTTTCCGTTGCTGGAAAATATGGCTTTACAGAAACTATCATCACATGAACTATCTTGATTAATTTCATTTCCTTTTATCCCGGGTTCCTTTTCGTTGTCTTCAAGATCTTCATGACGAGCAAGGAAGGTGGCTCTTGTTTCTTGAATTTTTTTGAACACTGCGTCCCTACTGGCCTGTCGTTTATTATCATCTTCCAAATACTTATTTATTGATTCCTCGAGTGAAGAATTTTTTGTTTTGAAAGAATTCTGGTCATAACCTTGATGGAAGGGATTTCCTTCTCCATACATAACCTTTTCGATCTGGGGGCTTATATCTTTCATAGGGAAATTTCTGGTCAATTTTCCTTCTCTATCTGTATTGCATCCTACTCGAATAGCATGAACATTTTTCTGGAGCTTCTTCATATCTCTTTCAATGTTTTCCAATTTGCTTGTGATGGCGGCAATGCCTACAAAACCTCTGTCTAGGCTTCGGCTGCTTCCTCCATCGTGCCATTTTTGAGAGTGATCGGCAAGTTTTTGAATGGCTTAAATGGCGAGAGCAGGAGTGATACCCGGAATTGGTCCTTGGTAGTCCATCATTTGTCTCGTAGTCACATTGATCCCTTTGTAAAAGATGTTGACTATCTGTTGGTTGTTTAGATCGTGCGTAGGACATTTGTAGAGGAGATCATTGTATCTTTCCCAGGCTTGATACAATGTCTCACTATCATCTTGTTTAAAATTGTGTATGTCCGCGAGTTTTCTTGATACTTTAGATGGTGGACAATATCGTTGAATGAAGTATCTTTTAAGGAGATCCCACGTATCAATTGTTCCAGCTGGTAATCTATGAACCCATCTTTTAGCGGCTCCCGTAAGAGTGATAGGATAAATTCTGAGCATAACTGCATCCTTTGAAACTCCGGGCGTATTGAACATGCTGGTGACATATTCAACATTTTTGATGTGTTCGTAAGCGTCTTCCGAGGTATTTCCAGAAAAAGGACTTGCTCTTAATTCCCTCATGAATTGAGGTTTTATCTCGAAATCAATATTAGCTCCAATTGCCGGTCTTACGAGCCCTGGCCCTTGTTCTTCTCTTGTCAACGCCAAATATTCTTCAAGAGTAAGGTCATCAATGTTAAGAACTTCCATGGTACCTGAAGGCTTGAAAAGAGATCGTGAGAATTTGAGAAAATTTTAAACAAAACAAAATGAAATACTTAATAGCAATCCTAATATAACTCCCGTCGCGCCAAAAACTTGATGCGTGTTTCTTGACGTGTTTTAATACTTATAAGTCTCGTTATCGTATGGTCTACCCGATGCACTAATGAGCAGATGTCGGTCGTGTGTAGTGTAGTATTCGTAAAACCGAGTTCGTCCCAAGAGCTATGTGTGTGGATTTATACTAAGTCTAGGTGTCACGATTTTAATATAATTTCAATATGGAATTAACTAATAAAGCAAATAAAGGCGAAAGATTTGATAAATAAAGGAGAGTGGTGCTAACCTAGTTACTCATCATAACTAGTAGTGTTTACGTCTAATTACTTCCAGTTACTTCAGGTGGGGTAAAGGTCGCTAGGACAACATTTGGTCAGTTCGAACTAACCTATCAACAAAGGGTCCCACTGGAAAAGTCAGGTGTCCCCTCATAAGTCCAGTTGTTCCTGGTCCCCTAAGCCAAGTCATTAAGTACCGCTACATGCTAGATTCATAATAGTGAGTGCCCGGGCGCTAGCATCTTAAACACTCACCCCTTACTTCTTAAGTTCATCCAAATAGTAGGTGATCAGTTGGTCAATCGCACAAGTAGAAAGGGTCGTCATTGGTCATATCTTACCCTTCCGTCTCGGTCTACTCACTTAGGGTCGGTTGGTCATATCTCCTAAGCAACTAGCCTCTACCACCATTCAAAACTACCAAACAAGGGTAGCTACCAATAAACTATGCATGCATACACTTAGAAATAATTATCTGTACAATGTAGCATAAACAAAACAATTAAAGAATCATAACTAGGCCAAGACCAAGAGGTGCTTAGCCGCTCATATTAACCATAACAATCAATTCAATGTTTAATGTTACGAAATACATGAATTGAAAGTAAAGAAAAGATAAAAAAGCTAATGCTTATCATAGGGGAGTGATTCCTCCTTTGGAGATAGCTCCGTGTGCTCCTCTAGATCCGCCGACTTCTTCTCACGTTCTCGATTGTTGTGTGTGAAATGGGATGATTTGAAATCTTTGGAAATCGTGGGGTATTTATAGGCCGATCGGTTCTGGCAGTAACTATTAAAGAGTTACGCCATAACATACAATTCTTCGTAAATTGCACTAATAATGCTGGTCACGGCGTAACCTCATGAAGGAGTTACGTCGTATCTTCAATAAATCTTGGTTACGCCGTAGTTGATGCATGAGTTACGGCGTAATTAGTAGCGGCGCGAAACCTCATTTGACCTAATATGGTTACGTCGTAATCTTGGATAGAGTTACGCCGTAATCTTTTGTTAAGTTGGTTTTCTGAGCCACGCTTTAGTTACGGCGTAATGTGATAGAGGAGTTACGCCATAACTTCTTCAAAGTGAGCATACTATGATAAATCTTCAATAAACTCTCTAATTCCGCGTCTCTTTAGCTCCAATGTTCGTAATTTACCTGAAAGTGAAATATAATGGAAAACAAGCGTAAATCCATATAATGATATAAATTACAAGCATTATCAGGGGAAATTGACACTTAATATTTAGAATAATTTGATGTTGTCAGTCTCATCAAAGTTTATTCCTTCTTGTTGATTATACCCTTGGGCAATGAGTCAAGCTTTGTTTCTAGACACTACACTGTCTGCATCTAACTTGTTTTCATATACCCATTTAGTTCCTATTATGGTTTGATTACTAGATGGAGGGACAAGTGTCCAAACATCGTTAGAAACAAATTGATTTAACTCTGCTTGCATAACCATTACCCAACTTTCATCTTTTATGGCTTCTTGTGTATTCTTAGGTTCTATGGTTGAGACAAAACAAAACAAACTACTTTGGTTTTGGACTTGAGACCTTAATGTTGTTTCATTTAACTTTCCTATGACCTTATCTACGGGGTGATCTTTAGACTCTTTAATATTGATGATTTCATTGTTTAATGGTTCATCTTCTTTGTTTGTATTTTTCTTCATTTCTATAGCTTCACTTTCGACTACCTCGTCATCGACAAGAAGTAGGGTAGGTTTAGGTGGACTCATCAAATTTTATGTTTAATGGCTCTTCAACCTTCATTATTTCTTTATTTAATATAAAATAAGGTTTGCTATTAGGACAGTAACCTAAAAAGATACCTTCAGTTGATTTAGGATCAAATTTAGTTAGGTAATCTTTAGTGTTAAGTAGAAAACATTTCCTACCAAAAACTTTAAAATGTTCTAACGTAGGCTTTTTGCCTCGAAGTAACTCGTATGGAGTCTTACCTAAAAATGGCCTAATTAAGACTCGGTTGAGTATGTACGTTGAAGTATCAACGGCATTGCACCAAAATTTTTGAGGAATAGATTGCTCATTTAATATGGTGCGACTCATTTCTTGTAGGGTTCTATTTTTCCTTTCAACTACCCCATTCGATTGTGGAGTGCGAGGAGCCGAGAAATTGTGAGTAATATCATTAGCGTCACAAAAGCTCCAAATTGCACTCCATTATCGAATTCCCTACCATGATCCGTTCTAATAGACACTATAGGACTTTCTAATTGTCTTTGGATTTTCTTACTTAATATTTCAAAGTAGTCGAACGTTTCAGTTTTATTCTTTAAAAATTTAGTCCATGTGTACCTAGAGTAATCATCCACTATGACCAAAGTATAGTAGTTACCTCCATAACTTTGAATAGCGGATGGACCAAATAAATCCATGTGAAGTATTTCTAGACACTTAGTAGTAGAGACCATATTTTTAGCTTTGTGACTAGCATGGACTTGCTTTCCTATGTTACAAGCATCACAAAAATGATGTTCGTATTTTAATTTTGGTAGATCTTTTACTAGTTCTTTAGATGATAGCGATTGAAGAAGTCGCATATTGGCGTGACCCAATCTTCGATGCCATAAGGTCGAAGTATCATCCATAGAAGTAAGACAAAGTTTTTCTTTAGGTTCATTGCTGATTTTAATGACATAGACTCCATGTTTGCTAATGCCTCTTCCTATAGTAATACCGTTTTTCAGTATTTTACTACCCGTTTCACTAAAAAGCACGTTACACTTTTTATCACATATTTTTCCTATACTTAGAAGGTTGAAGTTTAGGTTATCTACGTGACAAACATCGTTAATGGTTAAAGATTTGTGAGAAATTGTACCTTTATCGATGATTTTGCTCTTGCTATTACCAAATACCACATTTCCTCCATTGAAGGATTCGTATGTGGAAAATAAGTCTTTATTACCGGTCATGTGCCTCGTGCACCCACTATCCTTGATCCATTCATCCGGATCTAGGTCGACCTTTAAGCACACCTAAGAAAATAATTAACTCAAAAGTTTGGTCCCCATTTGTTCATGGGTCCATTAGTGTTATACATTTCATTCATGTTAGACATAATTGGAAAAGGTGAGTATGCATTCCATGGTGCAAAGTTTTGAAATGGAAAACGGTTTTGTACATTAGGATTCCATCTCATTTGATGGTTACTTCTCGGATAAACATTATTAGGTCTCCTTATAAATGTGTTTGGTTTTGAAAACGATGAACCTTTGTTTCTTATAAAACTTTGATTTTGTCTTGGAGGTGGTTGTCTAAAGGTAACATGGGTTGGTTTCTTCTTATTAACAATAACAAAATCGGTTCTATATGAAGTGGCTATATTATTACTATCGCTTTGTCGTTACGCACCCACGGATCCCGATTTTGTACTAGACGGTTCCTTTTCGAGGATCTGTGGGATCCGTGACAATGATGTCTTGTTTTCTATTGCTTTGACGAATTGTGTTTCTTTATTTTCGCTAGTTGATGCATCAAGTTGTTGAATACCTAAACCTTTTTTGTTGTTTCCTGTTTTAACACTATCTAATATCATATCAAGAGTATTAGTAATCATTCTAGCAATCTTGGAATCAATATTATCAACTAGTGTTTGAAATTGAACACAAAGCTCACATTCCTCACTTGCTATCTTTCTTTTTTCTAAACGTTTTAATTTGCTTTTTAATTCAATGACTTCTTTTTCTAAACGTTCATTTTGGTTTTTCAACAACTTGTTTTTGTTACTTACTTTTAGACTAATTTTGCAAAGTTTATCATATTCACGATGCAATGAATTATCATCTAATGATGAGCTACTATAATAGAGAGATTCGGGACATACCTCGTTTGAGTCATTTGCCATGAGACAAATTTTTTCATCCTCCTCTCGCTCATTCCCCACGAACCACTCACGAACGCTTTTGTTTGTCACGTTTGGGACACTCACTAATGAAGTGATTAGGGTCCCCCCCCCCCCACATTTAAAACATGCACGTTCATCCCTTGCTTTCTTGTCGTCTTTGCTTTTCCGGAACCCCTTCTTGTCGTCATATGGTTGCTTGACATATCTTTCCTTTCTTCTAAAGAACTTCTTGAAATCCCTTACCGCCATAGCATATTCTTCGTCATCACTATCCGAAGAATAGTTTTCTTCATCACTTGAGACCTTCTTGGCTTTTAAGGCAAGAGATTTGTGCTTCTCTTTCTTCTCTTTTGAGGCTTCGGAATCTTTAGCGAGAACAAGCTCATAGACCTTTAGATTTCCTATGAGTTCATCGAGGGTGAGGATTGATAAGTCATTTGATTCTTCGATGGCCGTTACCTTAGATCTCCACTTGGATGGAAGTGCCTTTAGATATCTCCTAACATGATTACGACTAGAGAAAGACTCATCAAGTGCTTGTAATGATGTAATTATAGTATTAAAGTTAGCAAAAGAATTATCTATAGTATCCTCATCCGATATTGAAAATTGTTCATATTGTTGAACAAACAAATATATTATATTGTTTTTAACTTGTTGATTTCCTTGATGAGTTACAACTAAAGAATTCCAAATTTCTTTAGAGGTTTTAAGCATAGAAATTCTTTCGAATTCCTTTTTGGGTAAAGCATTGTATAAAACCATTTTAGCTTCATTATTTTTGGAAAGCTTTTTCTTATGATCATCGGTGAGTTGATCATGAGGTGTGTTTACTAAATTTTCGGTTTCATCTTTTGTAGTGGCTTCAAAATCGCCTTCAACAATGATGTACCAAATATCAATATCTTTTGACTTCACATACGTTTCGAATATATTTTTCCAATAAATAAAACCATTAGTTTCAGTAGTGGAGGTCGTTGCATAGATTGCCCTTCTTTATAATTTTCAAAACCCATAGTGATCGAAAAGTTTTTAAAATACTATTTACTTTAAAACTTTTGTAAACTTAGCTCTTGATGCCAATTGTGGAAAACTAGAAGGGGGGTTGAATAGTTTTGCCGATTTTAAGTTAGTTTCAAAAACTTTAGATTCGATGTTATGTGAAATCAAATGGATGAATAGAGAATATAGATCTATAAGTAATGCAAGTAAAGAAAACAAGTAAAGTAAATGATAGAAATGACACAACTGATTTATAGTGGTTCGGCTACAAGGACACCTTCCTTGCCCTACTTCACTCCCCGAGTCACCTACTCGAGAGTTCAAGCACTATGTCAACAAACTCCTTCAAATCGACGGAGAAGCCTTCACAACGTCGCTTACACTTTTTCTGGTACAAAGCTAAATACTGAGTCCTTAACACGGAGGACCAAACCAACACTACTATAACATATAAAAACCCCTAGCGACTCTCTCTTGGGCGATTTTCTAACCCTAACAACCCTAACTCGTTTTTTCTTCAAATCTGCCTTTAACTCGTGATTCTATGCATCTATCTGATTTTGTTATTGATTAACATCATTGTTAATTGGTTCTTGATTGGATTCATGTGTTTTGTCTCGTTATTAGTTAGGTTTTGAAGAATCGCTTATTTTGTTAGGGTTTTTCAATCGCTTTTTCTTAATCATTCTTTGGTCGATTATAATCACTAATCAAAGGTTTATCTATCGTGATTTATTTTGTTTGGATCATCTATCATGGAGGCTGGTTAGTACTGGTGTTGCGTTATTAAAACCCTAACGTTAAGTTAGGGTTTTCCTCCTTTTTTGTTCGTTATTTGGTTAATGCTGGTTGTTGTTGGATTGGTACTTGTGTGGATAGATTGTTTAGATTGTTAGTGGGTTTTTTAGAGAGATGGAGCAAGGTTTTCTTAACAATGATAGTTCTTCGGTGAAGGCTTCAAAAACTGCATACAACTTGGCCGATCAAGTTGGTGTGAGCATGGAAACGAATTCATATAATAGGGTTGATATTCAGGCGTTGGAAGCTAGGTTACAACGTCTCGCTGTGAACATGGAATCAAGGGTGACATCTGTTGGTCCCGATTACATTTGGGGTAATGTTAACTGGAAAACACAAGTTATCGTGCTACGTTTGTGGGTGGGTTGAATCTTCGATGTGGCTTCTTACTTCGGTCTTAACGTGGTGAATCGTCTACTTCGGTCCTAACGTGATTGGTAGTGAAAATAATGAAGTGAGGTCATTTGCTAATGTTTTAAACCGGAACGTGTCTCTAGGAAAGTTAACTTTCGTCCCTTGGTGAATGAGACTCGCATTGAAAATCATGATATTGTGCTTCAAAGGTGCTATGGAGGTGTATTCAACCGGTATGAAAATACACTTGTGGGCTTCTTTGTTGGCAAGAATGTTGCTTTTCATTTGGTTAAGAACTACGTCTCCAACACGTGGGGTAAGTTTGGTTTTGTAAAATAATGAAGAATGATGATGGTGTTTTCCTCTTTAAATTTGATTCTAAAGAGGTGTTGAGAATGTTCTTCAATCGGGGCCCTTGGATTATTCGCAACTCTCTCTCATTTTCACTAAATGGACTCTGATGTGCTATTGTCTAAAAGTGAGGTAACTCGAGTTCCGCTTGGATTAAATTGCATAATGTGCCATTACTTGCATATTCGAAGATGGGTTGAGCTTAATTGCTACTCGAGTGGGTAAGCCGATTATGTTAAATGCTTTTACTAGTTCCATGTGTGTTGATTCATAGGGTCGTATTAGTTTTGCACGTGCTCTTGTGGAATTATCATCCGATTTTGAGCTTAAACATGTGGTGACTATGGCGATCCTAATAAGGATGATAGTGGCTTACTACGGCTAGTATAAAGGTGGAATATGAATGGAAGCCACCACACTTTGCACGGAATGTAAAGTGTTTGGGCATGATAATGCATGTTGTCCTAAGAGTATTAAGGAGAATTATGATGTTCCCCCACCGCTAATGTGGATGAACACGATGAGGGTTTTAAGGTGGTGCGAATCGGAAAGCCAAACCTAAAGGTACGAAGATGGTGGTGGTATTAATATGGGTAAGGGTCCTAGATTTGCACCTAGGAAGGTGTATATGTTGCAAAGACGAAGACACCGCACTGCTAGTGGTATTGCTAAAGATACACCAATTATTACGTCAAACTCTTTTGGGACTCTTGAGGTGGAAGATGACTCGGTCATCCCATGTATTGTGGTGATTCTTCTACGAAACGGTGAAGACCGGAAAGTCTTCCGGTACTACTAAGGAAGCGGTATTGATGGCTCTCGGGAAGGACCTTGGTGAGGCGCCTAAGTCTCCGTAGAATGGGACTTCTTCTGCGCTAAGCTTGTGAGTGATTCAATGGGATCAATGGATGTTGGTTCTACTCCCATAGTCGAGAAAATTGGTAAGCTTGAAAAGCTAATTATTGATGGAAAGCTACTCAGGATGATGATGGTCAACTATTCCGGCTACCTCTTCTACTAAGAGAGTCACCCTTTTCTAAAGTGGGAGAGATTGTGGTGTCGATTCGAAGATGAGGTTGTTGCTAACCCATTTGATGAGTCGTTAATATTTTGGTGGTGGCCACGAGTTTGAAGATGAGTATGATGACTATGACTTGACGACTATGCTAAACAGAGTTCGTGATCTTCCGGGAATTTGGATTCCTTTAATGCCATGTATGGCACAAAGTTTCAAGGTCCTAGGAAGTAATTTTATTTTGTTGTGTCATATGTTATCATTTGAGTAGTGGTTTGTTTTCTTGTTTAGAGAATATGAAGTGTCTTGTTATGTAAGCTTTATGCTCATGTAACGGTGAGATATGGGACTTCACTCATATCCATTGTACTTAAACGCTTATTTGGTTAATATATTTACCGAGTGTGCAGGATTACTCCCTTTACCCAAAAACACTACTATAACACAACAAATATGTGAAATATGAAATACAAGATCTTTGCTACGTAAATCTTGTGGAGGAACAAATCAATCAAGGACCCCTTGCTTGGATGACTTGTGAAGCTCGTGATCTCGCCTTTAGAAGGACCTATATGAGAATCACAACAAAAGAAAAAGAACCACTATCTAGATCAAGAGATCTGAGATTAGAAGAATGAAAGAATATATGAGAGAGTTTGTAAGAAGAGGGGAGAGTTACAATGAAGAAATGACTCTCTATTTATAGGCAAAATTTTGCTACTGTTGCACGGATCCCTCACATGAGGGATCCGTCCAGTGTAAACGGAGGGAACCGTGAGAAGGTCCTCATTATCCATGGTTATGGGTCATGGGTCCTTTGGACCATGGGTATCCAAGTAGATACAATGTATCTAGAAGATGCAATGCATCTAGTCAATGGGTTATGGGTTATGGATATGCTCCATTGGTATGGGTCATGAGTTATGGTTTTTTACGCATCCTAATAAACTTTTACAATAAATGAATCATTACAAAATTTAATGATAGTAGAAGATCATACAAGACTTTACATTGCGCTTATGATGACATTGCAATAGAATATTTTGTTTTTGCTTTTGTTAAAGTAATACCTACATCATAAGCTTGATATTAATTTTATGTATGCTGAAAAAGGGGTAATTGGCCTTTTATTGCATAGGCACTTATACCAATTTAACGGCTAACATAAATGAAGTAAATTGTGTAACATAATAATTGACCATGAAATGAAATAAAAATATGATTTGTAAAGTTGAACTTATGGCTTTTGTTTTACGATGTATGTCCTCCCACACTTATCATTAAGGGTGGAAACGAGCCGAGTCGAGCCCGAGCCTGTCAAAGCTCGAGCTCAGCTCGTTTAAGTTTTAAAAGGCTCGAGCTCGAGCGTGGCTCGTTTTGAGCCTTAAACTTTAAGCTCGAGCTCGGCTCGTGGTATATTATATAGGCTCGGGCTCTGTTCGAGCTCGGCTCATTTATACGATTTGGTCATGAAAAGTTAAATAGGCTCGTTTATATAGGCTCGGCTCGTTTAAATAGGCTCATGGTATGTTATATAGGCTCGGTTCGTTTAAGCTCAAACTCGACTCGTTTATACAATTTGAGCTTGTTAATAAGCTCGAGCTCGACTCGCATATATGTTAAATACTTAAAATATCAAAATGTCGTTTCGCGAGCCTAAACGAGCTTTGTATGTAAAGCTCGGGCTCGAGCTCGATTAATAAACGAGCTCCAACTTAAGCTCGGCTCGTTTGGACTTTTTACCGATCCGATCTCGAGCTTTTCACGAGTGACTCGGCTCATTTCCACCCCTACTTATAATCACAAAAATCATCTTATTAATTCGATATTCATCTCTGAGCGGCTCTATCGGTTGGCTGGGATAGATGAAAACTATAAAGTTCTTAAAACATCTAAACAATCAAAATTATTAATGAGATATGTCTAAAAATTAACATGAAAAATATATATGTTTTACTCAGTGTTTCACAACAAGTCTTAGATTAAAAAACGTTTCTCCTTACGTTTTCCATTAAATTTCTTACTTGTCTTAATATTCTTTGTGTACAATCTAGTTTGTGTACTAGAAGGATTATTCCAAAATACAATACGAGGACATTAGGGCCTAATATAATCTAATCGTGTTAACGAGTGAATTTAGGTCGATATGTAAGACAATTCATATTTAAGTCCCAACACACGGTCACTTTCAACGTTACTATTAATGAAACAATACAAATATACAATGCACATGCATTATTGAGCTTTTTGACAACCTTGCATTGTACGATTAATTAAGGATACACTTGTGTTTCTATATGCAAAGTATTGTTATATTGAATGCATCAAAATCAAAATTCATAGTATGAAAGAATATTAATGTATCGTTACTTGATCCATGTCGACAAAACTTTGATGCTTGAGAATTATGGGACGTGTATCATACGATGAATTGGTCTGGTTATACGAGTTGGCTCGTTAGCAATTTTTTTTTTTTTTTTTTTTTTTCTATGATGGCTCACTCTGCAACAATAAAACGAGTCAATCTAGCTAGTTGAGATATAAAATATCTATTAATAAATTTGTTTAACGAGTTAATTCAGGTTTCATGTTTTAGTCCCAAGTCCCAACACACACGGTCACTTTCAATGCTACTTTGTGGTTCCCTTTTTTTCCAATTAAGGAAATAATACAAATATATAATGTATTATTAGGCCTTGTTGACAACCTTGCATTGTACGATATTAATTAAGGATACACTTTTTCTATATGCACAGTATGCATCAAATTAAAATCAAAATTCAAAGTATGAAAGAATATTAATGTATCGTTACTTGATCCATGTCGACAAAAATTACATGCATGAGAATTATGGAACGTGTATCATACGATGAGTGGGACTGGACGTCTGGTTATACTAGTTGGTTGCGTTAGCAAAACAATTTTTTTCTATGATGGCTCACTCTTGCAACGATAAAACGAATCTATTTAGCTAGCAGAGATATAACAATATAGCAAAACTTTTTTTCTATGATCTCTCTATCCGTATGCTCAAGTACATTATTAGCCTAGTAACCATGTGCTTAGACTCTTTTTATCATGCAAAAAATTGCCAAACTAAAAAAGAAACACAACAAAGAGCAGGCAAAAGCCAATTGGATTAGCCAAACTCCCAAACTGTTTGCCTAACACATTGCAGTTCTTATCTTTCAAAGCTCAAATTTTTTCTCACCAAAACAAATTCATTTTAATAACATGTACTTTGATCTATATATAACTCTTATAACTTAACCTAAACTTAAATAAATAAAAATCTATGGAAAACCTTATCTACAAAACAAATACTAGCTACTAAAGGTTGGCACCCATCAGTTGTAGTATAAATAAGTCCCACTTCTTATTCTTTTTGCATAACCCACCAATCCTTCTATTCTCAAGTTTTTTCTGTTAAACATAAATATGGCGGGAACCATAACTACCTCAACTGGAGCAACCACTTTTCGATATCTCAGTGGTAGCAATTCGTCTCCCCAAAGCAAAATTATATCGACATCAAATTTCTCTACACGGGGCCGAAATGGTCCAAAAGCCTCACTTCATGTGGTTATTGATGACCCAATGGTTGAAACCATGAAGACGAAACAAAAAAGTTTGTATGATGTTTTAAATGTGAGGTGTAACGCTACGTCTTTTGAGATAAAAAGCGCGTACAGGTCTTTGGCCAAGCGGTATCATCCAGATGCTTGTCACACGCATAAAAATGATGGCTGTGATTTTATTGATATTCATAATGCTTATGTTACGTTGTCTTGTCCTACTACACGAGCTTTGTATGATATGAGAATTAGTAATGGATTAGAACGACGATCAGGAAGATTGTATGCCACTATGGGACCAAGTTCCGGAATTTATACTGGACAACGATGGCAAACCGATCAGTGCTGGTAGATTATATTAATGCCTGGATTTAATCCAAGACATTAGAATTCAGATTAGTATAACCACGAAAAAACTTTGTAAATTTCTGCCCTCATTTTCGTATATTATTATCTTTCACTCTTTATAATCAAGACACATTCATGTAAATTTATTATAGAAGGTGAAAGTTATAATATTTATACTGTAATTGTTAGTAACAGATTTAGTATGAATTTTTAATTAATCCATATAAGTTACTGTTGCGGACCTAGAGAGGTTCTCTAGGGTTATGGTGTATGTAATTCCTCTCCACAGTGTTAAGTTGGGTGAAGGTTGTTTTAACAGCTAACTTTTAAACATGTACTTAAAGACATGATTAGTGACCAACCAATAGGAAGAGTAAATGATTTCCGAAAATTATAAGAATTTGTTAATTAGTAGTTATTGGTAGTCTTGTTAAGACATTACATATTGTCTAGAGAGACAATGGGGATGTCCCATTCTTCGTCAATACCCTCGGAACTAAAGTAACCTCCGTTATCTTAGACACTCTGAAGGATCGGATACCTGATACCTCGTCAATATACAAACCAAACAAAATTTTAAGTACGAGTTATCTTCCATCAAATATCATTTACTATTATGTTATTGTGAAAATCTTCCGACTTCAATCACACATTGGTTAAGAAAGTATATTGTTGCTAGCTTATATCTCATATTGTAAATCGATAATTTAGTTAAGGGCAAATTGTCTAAAAAGGCATCGAACTTGCCACATTTTTCTTTTGTGGGCATCGAATTTTTTTTCTTTCTAAAGTAGCCCTAAACTTGCCTAATTTTCCTTTTGTAGCCTCTAATCAAAAATTAATTACATAAATTTACATAAATCATCCCTGTGGCTCTAAACAATTACACCGTTCATCCTTGAGTCAATTACATAAAAGGTCCATGTTGCACTAATAATTTACACATTTCTTCCTTGTAGCTATAAACTTAAACTAATCCAGTAGCCACCATCCACCTCCACCGCCGCCACCATCCAAAACTTGTGTGCTCCTCGTCGGTTTCTTTTTGTGGTGAGTTTCGTGTGGTAAATCTTCAAATAATCACCATCAACTAACTTATACTTAGTGGCCAAAGTATAACATGCACATGATATCTCGATATGCAACAGAAATATTGATACTTGCATCAAAATGTTATCATTGGTACTTGGCTACTTGCAATTCACTAGATGAATTTGTAGTGAAATTTTTTTTGAAGAATCTTTTGAGTTACAAGTAAGCAAATGACAACTCTTTTGAGTTATATAAACACCTTAAAACCAAAAGATTACTTGTCATTTGCTTACTTGTAACTCAAAAGATTCTTCAAGCACATTTGTATCTGGTACAACTTAACAGCATATGCATGAGAAAGGAGTAGGTTGTGTGCTGCAATGTACGGCTCTGTGGCAGGATTACCGGGCATGCCTTCACCTCCCCGGCATGTGGAAATACACCGTGGCATATCCTTTATAAGTGTTCATTCGTGTGCTCCAGTTCTTTACCCGTCACCAAATCTCTAAACAAAATTCAAGATAATTCACTTAAATCACCTATGTATGTGGCAAAAATGATTTCCAGTGAGTTTCCAAATGTAGCAAACTATGCGAAACATACATAGTCTTAAATCGAACTTCGCACAAACAAGTCCTTCACTTTTACTTACACAATTTCGTCGATAAAAACCCATGTATTCACCTTCCAAGACATTGGTGTGTCCAGTGCAGTGACATATGGCTCAATTCCATTGGCTAGAAGCTCATCTATTAGATTATTGTAGTAGTTGATCCCTTCTTGGTTGATGCCCAATTTCGCCGCCTACATGTTAAACATTAATTTCATATCGGTTTTGACTTTTTTTCTTTTTCTTTCCAAATTATTTTAAAAGGTATGTCTAAAACTATACCCGGTAATATTCTACTCCATGAAAGGGAAAATCGATAGGCATTTATACCCATTTTTTTCATAGTCTGCACATCTTCCTGTTTATAGGGGTAAAAAACTATTAATACTAGATGAGTTGAATTAATTTTGTTTTACAAAATAATTGCTTGTAAAGCTTGACCTTTTTTTTATGGTAAGCATCAACAACATTATTTCCATTATTGCCGCCAACAAGGCGCCTGCAAGATATAAAATTAAGAGAAAACATCCATTCATTATGCCCTAAAAATCTAATTAAGTGAGATATTACAAAATATTCGCTCCCTACCACCTTCGAGATCTTGCACCTTCAACTCAAAGAAATTTGAAAACACATACGGCTAGATTAGAAGATTATGTATCAACTTTCAAATCGATGTCTATCTTGAATTGATCCTAATTAGCTTAGGGGTGTTTGGGATTGCTTATTGTAGCTATTTATCTACTTGGCATCTAAAAACAAGCAACTCTAAACTGCTTATTAGTAACATAATATTTCATTCACTAGTAATTTGATACGCAGTAAGACTAAGCAATCCTAAAAAATGCTTAAATGATGTGATCAAACCCATGATTCTTGACCCATAGAAACCAATCGGATTGATCATATTCTATCTATAAATAATACCCATTATCCAAAATGCATAAACAAAAACATAATGCAATATCAAGAATGCAAATACTTGTGGGTTTCAATTGTTTTATAAAATAATAAAATGCATATACCGATAAGAAGAGGTTCCAGCACCCTGTGAAATGGGTCAAAATCACCTGAGTTGTTATCATCGTGAAATGAACTATTTCACTTGCCATTGTCATTTCAAGCACATTTGTATCTGGTTTTAAGGTGTTTATATAACTCAAAAGAGTTGTCTTTTGCTTACTTGTATACTCTATCTTAAAAGGGATGTGAGAAAGAGTAGAAGATAGATTTTATGATATAAAGTTACACAATGATGAACGGTGTAATTGTTTAGAGCCACAGGGATGATTTATGTAAATTTATGTAATTAATTTTTGATTAGAGGCTACAAAAGGAAAATTAGGCAAGTTTAGGGCTACTTTAGGAAGAAAGAAAAGTTCGATGCCCACAAAAGGAAAATGTGGCAAGTTCGATGCCTTTTCAGACAATTTGCCCTTTAATTAAAGATTAGTGTTATGTCTTTAAGTCAGCTATAGATCACTTCTAAATAATATGAGTGTGTTATATCTGACTCGAAAACTTATACGATCCTTAAATTTTTTAAACTCGAAAACTTATACGATTTTTAAATTTTTTTATATTAAAGATATAAAATAAATGAGGATTTTTTACCCGCGCTCTACTGTGGGGAGCGGGCAAAGATCTTCACATGCTTGATATGAATGTCTACATTTCATTAAAGGGACGAGTTATCAATACCTCTCTTAAAATGATTTTAATATCCTTTTATTCTATTTTGTTTTATTATAAACTACAAAACTGAAAGTAAGTAATATAAAATATAAAGTTTTATGAGATAAAAATTATTAAAAAAACAGAAATACGGAACACAACAGAAAATACGAATTATAAAACGATAAAAAAAACTATCATTTGCTGTTAAAGTGAGTAAATGTGAGGGTACCATATTATTAGCTTTAAACAAAGTCATTTTGATACTAGTCTTGTTGTGTCTGATATCGGGTAGGAATAGTTTCATTGCTTTGTTTCATGGATGGGAGTGTCCATTCCAGATTTCCTGTGTATGTGAAGGAGTTTATAATTTGCGTTGGTACTAATATAAATATTCACTCTTTGCACAACAAACAATGTCAGTTTGACATTTTCGATACTTTTTTATCATCCATGAAAACACTATATACTTCAGTTTTATTTATGATTTCTAGAACATGGCATGTGTTCCTTGTTAGTAATATAGTTTGAACTTGCAACTTTTAATTAACGAACTTTTAACTCTTAAAGAAACAAGTAGACTAGATTACGATTTATATTATTCTTATCATAGGTTTCTAATCAACACTATGCACCTTTTAATTGATCATCATGTAATTATTAGTACCATAATTACGGGTGGCAATTTTCGACACGACACAATAAACGACACAAACCTGACACGAAATTAAACAGAGGATAAATGGGTTTGGGTAAAAAAACAGGTCAACCCGTTAACCCGTTTAATAAACGGATTGCGTTTGGGTTGAGTAAGGATTAAACAGGTCAACCCGTGAATCCGTTTAAGTATATAATGCTACTAAAATTAAAATATGTAACTTGGATTTTATGTTGGATTTAGATTAAATGTATTTTGTTATGTATTTAATATATGAGTGAATTACGATTATATTAAGATATCATTGAAATTGTTGCATAGTTATTTGTACGTTACTTTTATCTTTTTTTTAGATTTTTACATCATTTTTGCATTTAAACTAGTTAACTTGAAAAACCACTAACCTTATTCACCGCTTGAACTATTTACTGAAACAGGTTAAACTGGTCACAAATGGGTTACACGCGTTATGCAGGTGTGGATTATGGTTGAGTTTCTTGGCACGATTATACATGGGTCATGTTTGGGTAGAGGTTATAATAACACGCCAACCCGCGAACCCGAATAGATTAATCCGAACACGACTCGATTGTCATCTCTAACCATAATACCATTAGATATTTTTTATTGAACAATATACCATTAGATATTACTGATTCATTTTTCAAATAATGAGAGATATAATAATTTATGTATCTACAAGTTATTTAGATTACATATTCGACAAGAGTCGAACAATTTTTTGACACTTTGCAGTCTCAAGCATTTTTTTAACGGCAATTTTTATCTCACAACATATTTTATAGTTGCCTTTTAACGAAATTTGAACCTTTCTCTCATGCATTTGACCTCTAAACTTGAATATTGGCCTTTGAACAAGTAAAGGGACATCACTGTTATTGAGAAGGCAAATGATTTGCACACCCACCAAATTATTAGGATACTTTTTTCATGCATCAATAAATTGTACAAAACTCATAATGTGCATTATCTACCTGTATTGTGAAGTGTGTGGATCAATAAATGAAGTGTGCGAATCAATTCTCTGTTGAGAAGCTTCTGTTAGTTACCTTACTAAAGTAACTGAACAATCTATTTGTTGGATAGAATCATCTTTAAATTATTATGCATGCATGATTAAACCAAACTGTTAGCTAATACTTAATACTACTAGCACACTTGGCAATATGGCATAGGAGACCCAATATGAATTGTGACACCCTCAAATACAATATTCAATAGGCATTGTGGGTTTCTACCCCATTAACTTAGGAGATCCACTCCACCATAGACTAATCATGGCTAATAATCATTATCATTTATTTAATTGATAACATAACTCAATCATTAAACAATTATTGCTATAATATTTAATTATTTTTAAGTTTTTTATAATCATTCATTATGAATTTAAATAAGAAGTCATGTACATATTTTTAGTTTTTTTATAATGCTTCATTTTAAATGAGAAGTCATTGGAATATTTAAATGAGAAGTTATGTACATATATTTTGGTCATGTACGTATTTTTTTAGTTTTTATAATGCTTCATTTTAAATGAGAAGGCATTTGAATATTTAAATGAGAAGTCATGTAAATATATTTTGGTCATGTACATATTTAAATGTTGTGATTTGGGTGATAACTATAATATTGAAATGGTAATTTGTCAAATAATATTTGAAAGATCGATGTTAAAAACCATTGTTGATTGATATTTCTTTCTCTGTCATGAAACAATAATAACATACAACATGTAATGATCATCAATATATTCAGTCTACGTGAGTTGTCGACTTAAATATATGTCTTGCCATGCGGATGCGTCCCTATTCTTGTACCTCCTCCATGGACGGTTTCTTTCAGTGGACAACGCAACCATGTACAAACGCAACGATGAAGACCACAGCTTATAAAAACTCTCGTTTATCAAACGCAGCCATGGATGGTTTCTTTCAGTTTTGGTAGTTTCGTTTATGAAACGAGACAACAATATCACAACTTCAAGATTTTAAAAAGAAAAAGAATATCTCGGTGGGTATATATATGAAGTTAATCCGGTTTTTTAGACAAATGGTAAATCAATATTATGAATCTTGGTTTGTTGTTGTTTTTAGGGACAAAATGGGTGTTTTAACGAACAAAATGGTAAATCAAGATTATGAATCTTGGTTTGTTGTTTGTTTTTAGGGACAAAATGGGTGTTCAGTTTTATTATAAATCAGATTTAAACTGGATTTTTTTTTTTTTTTTTTTTTTTTAACCTAGTTGGCTAGTAGAAAGAAATGGACAATTACTTATCTAATACAATTCTTATTCTTGTGGAGATGATGATTGCATATTCATGAAATAATGTAACCTAATATAAATATATTGAAAAGACAAACTAATAAACTTTTAGTGGCAAACTTACCTAAATATATGAAAGGGTATGAAAAGTTATAATAAACTTTCAGTGGCAAACTAATAAACTTACCTAAACGGTTTTGAGTGGCAAACTTTTTTACACTAGTCATTTATTTGGATGAAAAAGATGTAGGAAAAACTTGATTAAGAAAAAGAGAACCTGGAAATCTTATTATGACTGATATTCGGACTCTTTTTTGGACCTTGACATAAAGGATAATAATAACCTGCAAACAAAGCACAAATATACAAAATTAAATGTTGAAAAGTGTGTTCACAAATCAATAAATTGATGATAATAACTAGAAGTACCTGTTATTCTTTATTTCAACTCTAAGAGTAAGAAAAAAAAATAGTAAATCAGCTAAGATTGGTAAAGAAAAAAATTAAGTATGTTTAAATTAAAATTAGCCAATATATATACATTATCAAATCTGGTTAAGAATTTTAATTAATTAAGTTGGTTAAGAGATAATTAAAAATTAACAAGTTTCAAAAAAAGTTAGTCTAAGTTTTACATTTTACAAAAAATTTGACTTGACTTTTTAAAATAAGTGAAAATTTAATGAGTTGGTTAAATAATTCATTGGTATTTGTAGCAAAAATAGGTCAAAATAGGTCAAATTTTTTTAATGGGGTATAAACCATAGGACCCTATTCAATATTGCACCCCAAATGAAAGTCAACATTGCAAATTAATTTCTTAAATCAGTATTTTAAATTTTAATCCGTCACTTTCCTTACCATTTTGGAGAAAAAGTGTTTAATTAAGTGTTCTTAAATTGAGTATTAGATAGTTGTGGGCTAGCACTACAATGAATATAGTATAGTACTACTAGCTAGGTATTTATTGTATAAATTTTTAAAAAGTCAATCGACATAGGCCAACTTAATGATAGTAGAAGGTTATACAAGACTTTATATTATGCTTATGATCTCATTGCAGTAGAGTATTTAACGGCTTACATGAATGAAGTAAATTGTGTAACATAATAACGGAAAACAAATAAATATATGATTTGTA
Organism: Chrysanthemum lavandulifolium; assembly: GCA_022545495.1. Taxonomy (NCBI): domain Eukaryota; kingdom Viridiplantae; phylum Streptophyta; class Magnoliopsida; order Asterales; family Asteraceae; genus Chrysanthemum; species Chrysanthemum lavandulifolium. The sequence goes on along the minus strand of CM040242.1, from coordinate 41,233,595 downwards.
ATTTTGAATCTATGGCTTTTGTTTTACGATGTATGTCCTCCAGCACTTATCATCACAGAAATCATTTTGTTGATTATATATTTATCTGTGAGTGGCTCTATCGGTTACTTGTTTTAATATCCTTTGTGTACTAGAAGGATTATTTCAAAATACAATACGAGGGCCTAAATTAATACTCGTATTAACGAGTTAATTTAGGTCGATACGTAAGACAATTCATATTTAAGTCCCGACACATGGTCACTTTTTTGTGGTTCCCTTTTTTTTCCTATTAAGGAAACAATGCAAATATACAATGCACATGCATTATTAAGCTTTTTTGACAACCTTGCATTGTACGATCAATTAAGGATACACTTGTGTTTCTATATGCAAAGTATTCTTATATTGAATGCATCAAAATCAAAATTCAAAGAATCAAAGAATATTAATGTATCGTTAATTGATCCATGTCGACAAAACTACATGCATGAGAATTATGTGACGTGTATTATACGATGAGTTGATCTGGTTATTCGAGTTGGTCTCGTTAGCAAAACCCTTTTTTTTCTATGCTAGCTCACTCTTGCAACGATAAAACGAATCTATCTAGCTAGTAGAGATATAACAATATCTATTAACAAATTTATTTAACGATCTCTATCGGAGGAATTAATATGAATCGAACTTACAAATCCGTTTGCTTAAGTACTTATTAGCCTAGTAACCATGTGCTAAGACCCTTTTATCATGCAAAACTGCCAAACTAAAAAGAAACATAACAAAGAGCAGGCAAAGCCAATTGGATTAGCCAAACTCCCAAATTGTTTGCCTAAAACACACCAAAACAAATTCATTTTAATAACATGTACATTAATCTTTAACACTTGTAACTTAACCTAAACTTATACTCCATTTGTCTAAATATAAATGTCTACTTTCATTTTGCATAAAGTTTTTAGACTTTCCATCAATCAAATATCATTCCTACCCGTTAGTACTTGCAAACAGAAAATGAACTTGTATCTATTAATCACTTACACTAGGCATCTTTACAATAAATTATTATGTAATCATTAGTGTTTTATTACTAATATCTTTGGACACCTATAGTTATAGAATAATAAAAGTTATACTAATTTTAAACATCAAAGTAAGTATTCAACATAATTAAATAATAGCTAAGACTTTTGACATCGCAAATAGTATAAACTTAACAAAAAGTTCTAGTTTTAATTTGAATACTATATATATTTTAGTCGTTCGATATTCCTTCCTATCATGTTGAAAGTTGAAACTTGAAACTAAACAAAAGTCAAGACAACAAATTATAATCTATAGTTATGTTTAGTCAACCAGTAGATATTAGTTATTTTGAGTCTTGAAAAGATTGTGGGTTGCATCACTAAGATGAATTCATTATGTTAGTTATATTGATAACTTGTAAGGGGGTGGCAACACCCTCGGTATGGCTTGCGGTTTGGCTAGGCATCATGCGGCATCTCATTGCCACCCTAGCGGCATCATGAATTCGGTATGGTTTGCGGCATCTTTTGCCGTAGCGGCATGGAGGAATTCAAGAGGAGCGTGTGTTTCATTTTCAAAATTATAGCCGTTTGGCTATTTTGTCCAAAAAAAAAATAATAAAAATAAAAATAAAATAAAAATAAAATTCCCCTATAAAAATACACTTTAAATCACCAATTCTAATCACATTCTTCTCATCTTCTTCTTCCAAAAATTATATTAGTAAAAAGGATGGATGCTAGGAAAGGTAAAAATGGTTCCTCCTCATCCAAAGGTCGTGGACGAGGCTCTCGATCACAACCCGTTCGTGCGCAAGTTCAATCACAACCATCTCCCTACTATCCTCAAATGAGTCCTCAAGCCGGTCACTATTATTATCAACCTCCACCGATGAACCATCCATGTCATCAACACCAATATTGTCCCCAACCGCCTCCGTACATGATGTCGACGACTAGTGATTTCGACCCGTTCGGCGAATACCGTGACGTTCCTACGCGACGTGAACCGAGTGTCGAACGACCACTACCAATATATGATGACGAGGATGATGAAGTTGAGTATGTTCCGGAAACGCAACAAGATAATTCAATCGGTATACATTTTATTTGTTATAATTTTATATGTTATAATTAAATTTGTTATAATTAAATTTGTTATAATTATATTTGTTATACTTTTATTTGTTATAATTATATTTGTTATAATTTTATTTGTTATACTTTTATTTGTTATAATTATATTTGTTATAACTTTATTTGTTATACTTTTATTTGTTATAATTTTATTTGTTATACTATATATTAGGCGATGAAGAAGTCCAAATAGTTGAAGAAGTCCCAAAAAAAAAACATCGAGTAGAGCGGAGAAAAAAAATTGGACGACAAACGAAGAGGTTGCTTTGGCAAAAGCGTGGGTTCATATTTCCACATGTCGAAAAGTCGGTAATGAACAAACGAGAGATGGTTTTGGAAAAGAATTCTAGAGCATTTCAAGACAAACTTGAATAATACTACTCGAAGTCATCATAGCTTGAACACAAAGTGGGGAAATATGAACACCGCCATGGGTATCTTTAACGGCCTATACATCCAATCGGTATAATTTTTAAACTATATATAATTTTATTAATTTATGTAATTTTACTAATTTATATAATTGTATTAATTGTAGAAATGTCTTCGTGAAAGTGGGTGTAGCGATCTTGGACGTCTTGAAAATGCCTTGGCCGATTATAAAAAGAAACAAAAGGCAAAGATTTTACTCATATTGAAGCATGGGAGGTTGTTGGGGTGAAGACAAATGGTTGGAACAACCCATCGTGGGTCAAGAAGCTTCGCTAGTGCCGAAAAGCGAAGAAAATCGTCGCCATCTAGCTACCGTGAGACGGGTAGCAATGAGAATGTTCGATTGTACTTCGGACATGAATGACGACACAACTCCTACACGGAAAAGAAAATGCAGAAGGCCGACTCACCGACAAATGAAAGTATTCTTGAGAGCTTCACAACCACGCGATAAGGAAAACACAAATATTGGAATCGATAGCGGAGCAAAGGTCTACAAAGGATGGCTTGGCGAAAAATTGTTGTCGGCCCAAACCGTAATATTGAAGAAAAGGCTTATCATCTAAGACCGAGGTTCTATAACCAACCTCACGATCACATAATTGATCCGGAATGCGAGATCACGATTGCCAAAAACGTGAGTATCGCGGAGCAATATGGATGGCCGACGGATATTTAGATGCGTACTTTTTTAGTATTATGCAATTTTTTTAAGTATTATGTAATTTGTTTTTTATTATTAATGAAATATTATGTTTTTATTTAATTGTTTGATTTAATTATGAATTTAAAAAAAAATAATAAATAAATAAGTGAGGTATGGAATGACCATTGCCACTAAAAAACTATAATGAGGTATGGTGAAATATGAGATTAAGTGGAATGAAATTATTAGTTGGTTGTGAGGTATGGTGAGGTATGGCTCAAAACCATTGTCACCCCCTAAGTGTGCTATATGTAATATATTTGATGACTTAATGTACAACTTTGACTTTGGAGGCTTTGTTTTCTATAAAAATGATCATCAATTATGAATAAAATTGTTTGTACTTCTAGAAACTACATTACAAATCACTATGACATGAGGCAAATTATCGAAATAGTCACATTTCTTAAAGAAATTGTACACTCATAGTATTTACGCTTCTATTTGACATATTATGTAAAGTTTATGTACAGAAATGTTTTCCAGGTTTTATATATATATTATGTTAATGATTTGATCAGTTTGGTATTTGCGAAAATGGATCAAAACAAGTATTGCAAAAAAAGTACAAGTTTTATCCGCATAGGATACGGTGTATCTCAAAATGGGATACGCATATCATAAGATACAGTGTATCCCAAATTGAGATACGGCTTATCGTAGGATACAATGTATCCCAAAATGGGATATGGCGTATCGTAGGATACGGCGTATCCCAAAATGAAATACGACGTCTCGTTCCAAATTTAAAAAAATAAAAATAAATTTCAGTTCGAGTCCCGCAATTGGACCCATATCATTCAATTTTGGGTTAAGTTTGTTTATTAAACGCATTTTCTCCAATATACACATCTAGTTAACCAACTTGTTTTATTACCGATACAGTCATTAAAACTTTCAAAATGTGAACAATATCGAAAATTTTCTTCACATGCACTTGCATCGTTAGTCCTTTATACTAACGGTCATTACGAAATAACTTCAAATTTGGTTTTCTTACGTTTTCGGTCGTTTATACACGTTTTCATCCATCTTTGCACGTTTTTATCCGTTTTTGCACATTTTCGTCCGTTTTTGCACGTTTTCGTCCGTTTTTACACGTTTTCACCTTTTTCGCACGTTTTCGTCTATTTTTACATGTTTTCATCCGTTTTTACATGTTTTCGTCGATTTTTACACGATTTCGTTCATTTTTTACACGTTCTTTTTCATTTTTCACGTTTTTTCACTCTGTTTTTGCACGTTTTCGTCTGTTTTTACACTTTTATTATTATTATTATTATTTTTCTCGTTTACGTCCGTTTTTTGCACATTTTTGTCCGTTTTTACATGTTTTCGTCTATTTTTTAATGTTATCATCCATTTTTGCATGTTTTCGTCCGTTTTTACACGTTTTCATTCGCTTTTGCATGTATTCGTTTGTTTTTACCCGTTTTTGTCCGTTTTTGCACGTGTGGAAACAAAAAAAAGTGCAAACACGGATAGAAAACGTGTAAAAACGGACGAAGATGTATGAAAACGAACGTAAACGTGAAAAACGGACAAAAACGTGTAAAAACGAAGAAAAATGTGTAAAAACGAACGAAAACGTGTAAAAATGGACGAAAACATGTAAAAACGGTAAAAATGGACGAAAACGTGTAAAAACAGACGAAAACAAGTAGAAATAGACGAAAACGTGTGAAACGGACAAAAACGTGCAAAACGGAGCAAAAACGTGCAAAAGATGTAAAACGAACGAAACGGCGTAAAACGAACGAAAACGTGAAACGGATTTAAAACGCGAAAACCAAGAAAACGTAGAAACTAGACGAAACGTAAAACGACAAAACGCAAAACGGATGTAAACACGTAAAAACGGACGAAACGTGCAAAAACGGACGAAAATGAGGTTTTAAGTTATTTACTAACGTCCGTTAGTATAAAGGACTAACGATGCAAATTTATGTGAAAACAATTTCTGATATTGTTCACAATTTGAAAGTTTTAATAACTATATCAGTAATAAAACAAGTTGCTTTACTAGATGCGTACATTGAAAAAAGTACGTTTCTAATAAATAGAGTTAACCTTTCAATTTTATTTGTAAACCATTTGCTATATCAAATGCATTTAAAGGGTAAATTTTATATAAATAATTAAGCATTATTCATGGTATGTTAGAGTTTTTGGAATTATATCCATTTGTATGATAGCTAACCTTTTAGTCCCCACATAGTAATACTTCAGGAAGATTGGGTATCAATTAATAGGCCTTTTTTCTTGTTTAATACTGTAAACAAAAATGGTGGGCAAAAGCAAATTGGGTGTCAAATTAGGTCTTTTTTCTTGTTTAACACTCCCAAACAAATTTCATTTTACTAGACCAAAACAATTTCACTTTAATGACATCATGTAAATTTTATGACATTATGTAAATTATATTTGAACTCATAATTTAATGTAGACTCGTTAATCTTGTGAATCTTGTTTGATTTATAAAGAGGAACAAGTTTAAACCCGTATCAAACCGTAACATAGTGAAAATTACCTTTTTATTCACCGCGTATAACCCAATACAAGTTTCTAGCTATTGTTATTCATCCATT